>CM062814.1:953188882-953497238 GCA_031772625.1 Pinus tabuliformis | reverse complement strand
TTAAGTCTAGTTAACTTAGTTCCAAACTGTTTGAGGAACTAATTGTGAGCTATCAGTCAGTTGATGCATGCATGCACTCAACTAGTGTACTCTAAATAACTGAAGATTCTCTCATCATTAACTCATGCATGTCTATTTTGAGAAAGACCCAATTGAATTAAATGTCAAGGACAGTGTACTATCAATTGCATGTTTTATCCTATAAAGGAAACTCATGCATGCAGAAGGAATAAGGTTCCTTGAGGATTGCGCAGTTCTGACAGTGTGTTATAGCAGTGTGTGAGAGCAATGTTACACTAGGTGAAGGAGATCATCCCAGAGGTAACTGCGCAAGGAAATAGGAGCCTGGAGAGTAAAGGAGAAGGCTTGTGAGAAGCTTTGATTGCCTGTGAGCATCCAGGAGGATTGTACTGAGAGCTGGCTAGCTGTGAGAGCTAAGGCTTTGTGTAATGCTGATATATTTCCACCTTGTATGATAATACAAATAGTGGGGTTTTTAGTTGAGGCTTTCCCCTGAGTATTTTCTATGTTTCATGTGCATTGATTCTTCTTCTTATGGTTATATGTGTTCAACTCTGATTCAACTAGATATTTAAGCTTCTGCAAAGCAAATTTATAGTAGAAGTAGATTATAGTATTTTGCTTTGGTATATTGCATTATCGAGTTAATCTACAATCATATTTTCTACATGGATCTCAAAGGTAGATTTGTAGAGAATTTGCAGGAAATTCTACATGGTATCAAAGCCAGTTTATCGGAGCTGTGAACAATATACAGAGAAGAGAATTCGAAGTTTGAAGTTCGGGGTTGCAGGGGCAAATCGAATTCTTATCATACTTCAAGGTTGGCCAATGGTGTTCTATGGCTTGAGACTCGAGTATGCCTTGGATGGCAGCTCAAATTACATAGCATGGAAAGATCACATGGAGGCTATATTAGAAGACAATGGCTTGAAGGATTTCATTGATCAAGAAATCCCAAAGCTAGGTTCAACTAATGCACAAGAGTTGGCTGAGTGGAAGAAGTGTGTGGCAAGGGCAAGACAGATCATCCTTGAGGGAGTTCGAGACCATATTGTCTCGAGTCTCCATGGGAAGGATACTCCATATTCAATGTGGAAGACATTGAAGGACCTCTACCATAACAGTAGCGACCAGAGGAAATTGGCGCTCAAGGATAAGCTTCGAAGAATCAAGATGGAGAATGGCGATACTATTTCCACATATCTGAACAAGCTCACAACCTGCCGAGATGAGCTTGGTAGTGTGGGAATAACTATTGATGATGATGATATGGTGAGCCTCGCTCTCCTCGGCCTTCCAAAGAGCTGGAATAGCTACCAGGACTCTGTGAATGGAAGGGAGAAATTGCGAGATTGGGAACGACTGTGGTTGGATCTCATGCAGGAGGAGATCAGGAGGAGCACTCGAGATGGTTCTTCATCCAAGGATGATAATGAAGAAAATCTGGCCCTAGCGAGTAAGGCAAGAAAAGGGAAAGGGAAGGATTCCCATTCCAAATCAAATTCTTCTCATGGAGGGAAGAAGGTTGACAAGTCTAAAGTGAGATGCTTTAATTGTCATGAAATGGGTCATTATGCGACTAATTTCCCATCGAAGAAGTCCAAGAAGGGATCCTCGGAAGGATCTGAAGGTGAGGCATTAACCTCTCAGTTCGAGATGGACTTCACCCTCATCGCATGCATGGTGTCATCAATGATGGGTTGTGGTTGGTATCTTGATAGTGGAGCCTCATTCCACATGGCTGGCGATAAAATTTTATTCAGTGCCTCGGAGGAGAAAGACCTCAAGATGCGCATCGAGATGGGTGACGACGAAAAGTTTAGTGTTTCAGGAGTGGGCACGGGTGCTTTTCAGAGGGAGCATGGAGCTCCTATCACCTTGACAAATGTGAAGTATGTGCCTGGACTGAAGAAGAATTTGGTATCAGTTGCAATGTTGGTGGACAAAGGCTACGATGTTGTCTTTAGTAAGGGAAAGGTTTTCCTTAGACAAATCACCACGAGACAGGTGAAGCAGATCGGTTCACGAGTTAAGAACCTGTATGCTCTTGAGGTTCAAGATGCATGCAAAGCCTTGAGGAGCAAGGCAAACGTTAGAGACTTGGTGATTGAGAGGGAGAGTAAATTACCTCTCAACCTTTCAGTCCCAAAAGAAGTCTCAGACAATTGTGGAGGAGCCACAATTGGAGATGCTGAGAGGAGACCGAGTGGAGGCATCCACTCATGCAGAGACCTCCAGTAGGGGGGAATTTTGAGCCAAGTGGGCAGAGGGATCACATGCAACCATACCTCCAGGTGTGAGGTGAGGGGGGGTGATGTGAAGTGATAGTCCCAAGAAGGCTGAAATTGGGCAGGGTCCATTGAGAGGTTTTATCTCATGGATCGTACCTTGCTACGGGAGCCCAAAGTACAGAGTATCAGGAGAAATCAGTGGGATTGATGCAGTCAGATATCAAAGTGATAGAGGTTAGAGCAGTCAGATACTGAAGAGCGCAGAGAACGATTGACAACAGTGCAGAAAGGCAAAGTCAGCCGAAGCGCAAAGTTTTCAATTGACAGAAGCAATAACAGTCAGAGACTTTGATGGCAGATGCATCATATTGATTCAGGTTGGGTTTTTTTTTGTTTCTGGAGTTGCTGGAGCAAAACACTAGAGAGAAGTGTTGCATGCAAAACATTCCAAATGTTTAGGATCGAGATAGAGTTGAATTCCTTTCTTGTTGAGAGGGAGTGTTGAAAATAACAACAAAAAATGATAAAAATAGAATCTAGAATATTCCAATTTTAATTTTTCCTTGAATTAAAATTGTATTTAGTCTCATCGGCTACTTGGAAATAATTAATTAATTCATTATGGATTAATTAGTTGGAGAAATTCAAGTTAGAAGTCTTTCTGAAGTCATGCAACAATTATCCCTTAAATTAAGGAGGTTATCCCTTAATTAAGGAGATAAGATTGAGTTATATTTGAGTTATAATTAATTAGCTCAATTTACTGAGTTAAGTCCACTTAAATTAGTTCAAAACTATTTGAGGAACTAATTGTGAGTTATCAATCAGTTGATGCATGCATGCACTCAACTAGTGTACTCCAAATAACTGAAGATTCTCTCATCATTAACTCATGCATGTCTATTCTGAGAAAGACCCAGTTGAGTTAAATGTCAAGAACATTGTTCTATCAATTTCATGTTTTCTCCTATAAAGGAAATTCATGAATGAAGAATGAATAAGGTTCCTTGAGGATTGCGCAGTTCTGACAGTGTGTTAGAGCAGTGTGTGAGAGCAGTGTTACACTGGGTGAAGGAGATCATCCCAGAGGTAACTGCGCAAGGAAATAGGAGCTTGGAGGGCAGAGGAGAAGGCTTGTGAGAAGCTTTGATTACCTGTGAGCATCCAGGAGTATTGTACTAAGAGCTGGCTAGCTATGAGAGCTAAGGCTTTATGTAATTCTAATATATTTCCACCTTGTATGATAATACAGATAGTGGGGTTTTTAGTTGAGGCTTTCCCCTGAGTATTTTCTGTGTTTCATGTGCATTGATTTTTCTTCTTATGGTTATATGTGTTCAGCTTTGATTCAACTAGATCTTTAAGATTCTGCAAAGCAAATTGATAGTAGAAGTAGATTATAGTATTTTGCTTTGGTATATTGCATTATCAAGTTAGTCTACAGTCAGATTTTATACATAGATCTCAGAGGTAGATTTGTAGAGAATTTGCAGGAAATTCTATAGTAAGACAGATTGATACATGGCGCGGTGTCGTGTACAACATAGAGAACAAACACATTAACCAGGGCAATTGCGAAGAAGAGCATGCAGACCATGAACTTCTTGCCCACGCAGTTGTAGATAAGCTCCAACTTCAAGAATCTCGCAACCATGGAGGTTGCTAAACTTCCACCATAGGGGGCAGGTAACTACAAAGAACTACTCGACAAAGAAGTATTATGGATCTAAATGAGCAAACAATGACCTTATGTTGTTTCTTTGTAAACCATTTGCATTCTTGAAACTAATACACGATTCAATCTTCTGATCTTTTCGAAGTCTTTCCGATTGGAGAAAATGTTGTGGGCATTGTCCAATCTTTAAAATCAATCAAGGGAAATAAAAGGAGAAGATTTTCCAGCAAGTGTGGTGGGAGACGAGATTCATTGCGTGCAAAATCTAGCAGCGGTGTGTTGTGCATAATTTAAGAAACAGTTTCACATCACGGAGGAAGGAAATCAGAAAATTAAAGGCCATGAGATTGTGCGGATTAAAGACCATCTGGGACATGAAAATTGACCATGATATCATCTGAGCAGTCAGAAAAATTGGTACATGGCGCGGTGTCGTGTACAACATAGAGAACAAACACAAAACCAGGGTAATTGTGAATAAGAGCATGCGGACCATGAACTTCTTGCCCACACAGTTGTAGATGAGCTCCAGCTTCAATATCTCACAACCATGGAGGCTATTAAACTTCCACCACAGGGGCAGTTAACTACAAAGAACTACTCGATAAAGAACTATTATGGATCTAAATGAGCAAACTTTGACCTTATGTTGTTGCTTTGTAAACCATTTGCAATCCTGAAACTAATACAAGATTCAATCTTTTGATCTTTTCGAAGTCTTTCAGATTGGAGAAAATGTTGTGGCCATTGTCCAATCTTTAAATTCGAGCAAGGGAAATAAAAGGAGGAGATTTACTAGCAAGTGTGGTGGGAGACGAGATTCATCGCGTGCAAAATATAACAGCGGTGTGGTGTGCATAATTTTAGAAACAGTTTCACATCACAAAGGAAGGAAATCAAAAAATTAAAGGCCACGAGATTGTGCAGATTAAAGGCCATCTGTGTAAGGACCTGCGGTCCTTGGCATGCTCACCGAATGAAGTACGATGGCTGTTAGTGAACGAATAGCTTAAAATGAAGGAAAGTGCGAGCTCAGGCTTACGATGCAGAGGAGTCATGTGATAATGCACGCACGAAGGAGGAGAGCGAGTCATGTTTATAGTGTGGGGAGCATGAGCGCTCAACCCACGACCAACTTACAAACTTAACAAGCCGACCTCATACATTGTGAAGGAAATGCGATGAAGTGTTGGCCGAACAACACTTGGACAAAGGTTTGAACAATGCGTGAGGGCGTGGGCAGGTCGGCTGGGTAGCCAAGACCTTGCCCAACACACGGTATAAACATATGCAATGGAGCTCATTCGAAAGGCATCGCTTAAGCATTCAAGCAAGTAGTGTGCAGAAAAGGGCCGCAGCAAGGAGATAGGCGCAGGTCGCATGCGCCTAAGTCTTGGGCAATCCGCTTAAGGGTGCACGAAGTCTAAACGAAGGCGAGGGCGAGGAGCACCCGTCGGTTGAATGAAGGCAAGGATGCCTGGTTGTGCAAGGCGTGCACAGGTGAAGGCGTGGGTGCCCGGTTTGCGCGAAGACTTGACATGGGTGTCTCGGGTAGCTCGAGTGAGCGCCCCGCCCGTCGTGCAAGGGTGCACGGTGCGAAGTTGGTGAACGATTGTGCGAAGGGGGTGTCTTTGTGGCTTGGTGGAGTCACCCACCATCGTGCATGAAGACAAGGTTCGGTTGTGAAGTGCGGAAGGCAGCTCGTGTGAGGGCGCGCCCGCCCGCCTTGGGCAAGGAAATCTTGGTTGTCACACGGTGGTGTGAGAAGGTTGTAAAATTGGCTAAGTATGAATCTTGGAGTTTCCAAGTATACTTGTAAAGCATTGTAACTTTGTAAAGTTGTATAATATATTATTCGGGCAGACTCATTATTCAGGGAGTTGACCCTCCCTTTATACTGTGCAATGGTGTTCTCATTTATAATTGCTATTGATAATGAATGTGTATGGGTGTTCATTGGTATAAAGGAAAACATAATAATACTTGGTTGCGAAACACAAACTAAGTAGGATAAGTGGTTAGGCGTAGTCCACGAACATAAGTATTGGTGAAAAAAAAGTGTTCGGTGGTGCCGCACCTCGCCAAGAGCGATTGAGAGACAACCGTCATCTCCGGCGTCGTGACAGTTGGTATCAGAGCAAGGTTGCTCGTGACGAAGTGGCCGAGGAGCTGGTGAACAGGTTCAGGTGTTGAAGCATTGAAGCAGATACACATTGACAGGTGGTCTAGAAGCTCACGGTTGAAGTTTGGAAATTGGTGACAGTGAAGCAGGTACTTGTAGGTGAAGGAAGTTGTTTCACATACAAGTGGGACAAGCGTTGGTTCATGGTTGCAGGCAACTTGGTGAAGCTGTTGGATGGTGGAAACTAGATCAGAAAGAAGAAGGAAACTATTAGCAATGGCAGGGGAATCTCAGGTTGGGTCTAGTCACGATGCAAAGGATGCTACTATGGCATTCATTGAAAAAGTGTTCGAAAAGGTGGAGGACTTAGAGGCTTACTGGACTAAGAAGATGGACTTGGTCGAGAGAGATCAAAAGGCCAATTCGAAGATGAGGGAAGAGCTCGAGGAACTCCAGACTCAACACGAGTACACTGATCTTATGTGTACACAACTTGAAGTAAGGGTCAAGGAGGTTGAAGATGCAAGAGATCGAGGCTTGGCAGAGATCGTGGACTTGCAGAAATATCTTGACGAAGCCAGAGATGAGATCGCAGTGTTGAAGAAGGCCGTGAGGCATAACTCAGGTGGAGGAGTGCCTCATGTGAAAGTCAAGGAACCAAAATCTTATGATGGTACAAGGAATGCGAAGACTCTTGGCAACTTTCTATGGGACATGGAGCAATACTTGGAACACTTGGTTCTATCTGATGATGAGACGAAGGTGAAGGTACCTGCTCAGTTCTTGACAAAGGATGCTAAGATGTGGTGGCGAAGGAGGATGGATCAAATTGCCAATGGCAGTGCTGATGACATTACTTCTTGGGATGATATGAAGAAAGCTTTGCAGGCTCATTTCAGTCCTCAAGATGAAACGTGGGAAGCAAGGATGAAGATTAAGTTCATAAAGCAGGCAGGGAACCTACAGACATATCAGCGAGAGTTTGCAAGAGTGGCTCTGGAACTTCCTGACATGGCGAAGAGGGACAAGGTGTTCAACTTCATTATTGGATTGAAGCCTTGGGTACGCAATGAAATGAAGAGGCAGAAGATTAAAACACTTGAGGAAGCTTTTGTTGCTGTGGACAGGTTGGTGGAGCATTATGATGAGACTTCTGATGATAGGAAGAAGAAGTCCGATAAGCCAAAAGAGAAGAAGAAGGATGATGCTTCGAAATCAGATGATAAGTCGAAGATGAAGAAAGCCTTGAAGTGTTGGATATGTGCTAAACCACATACGGTGAAGAATTGTCCTTCTAGACCGAAAGTGGCTGCTATTGCACAATCTAATACGAAGAATGAAGAAGCTTCTGTGGGGATGATGCAGATACTTGGTGGTGGTGCTGCTACAAAGGTGGTCTCTCGGAGAGATCCTAAGAGGAACAGTTTGGAGTATGTTCGGATGAAGATTGGGGGTGCTGATATACTCACTATGGTGGATAGTGGGGCTACTCACAACTTCATGAGTGAAGATACTGCGAGAAGGATTGGGCTGAAATTTGTACTGGTGAAGGCACAAATGAAGACAGTGAATTCTCCTCCTGATTGTGTTCTTGGTGTAGCCGAAAAGGTGGACACAACACTAGGTGAATGGACAGGGAAAGTCGACTTCACTATAGTGTGGATAGATGACTATGAAGCTGTACTGGGGATGGAATTCTTGAAATAATTTGATGCTATGATTGTTCCACATTTGAAGAAGTTGTACATTTACGATGGAAGGGAAGATGTACCCATTGGTGTGACAAAGCCTGATTGTAAACTGGCAGTGATGCAAATGGAGGATGAGAAGCACATGGAAGACATGAGTAAGTGGTTGTCTACTGTTGAGACAAAGCTTACCGAGCAGTCATTGGTCATCAGGACACTTTCTGATAGTATCTTGGATTTATTAAGAAGGCTAGAAGTGGTTGAGGATGGTGATGATGATGAGGAGGCATATGTGAGGTCGAATGTCCGGGAGGAGGATCGGGTCACTTATCTACAGAGGATGGAGATAGAAAATCCTGACAGATGGATTGAGATGATTAGTGAGGGTGAGCCTTCATGCTCTACTCCCTCCACATCTTCTTAGATGACATAGAAGATGGGGTTTATTGTTAGCTGCTCATGGCAGTGAGTCCTTAAAACAGGTTAAGCAAGTATGGCAGATGGTGCAGGGATGGCTTGGCATCAAGCATCATGACATGTTGTAGATGGGATGAAGTTTCCATGGACCTAAGCATGGGAGAGATTCTTGGTGAGTTCAGGATGTGGCAGAATCCAAGATAGACTGGTGAAGGCATAAGGATGGACATTCTTATGATTTGAGCGTGACAGTTGGACTGATCACCTTACTAGTTCAAGTCATGGGGGCTAGCAGTGTACCAGAGATATGTTGGCATCAGGCAGACAAGGAGGATAGTTCACAGGATGAGGATGACACATGATGGGGATGGGAGTTATACATATGTTGCATGGATGTTTGCAGTATGTGGAGGAGTCGATATCATGGACCAAGGATGAGACGGTTGTTGATGATGATCTTGGTGGATGTCTACTAGGATGGTATGTTTTCGAGGACGACAACGACTTCAAGTGGAGGATGATGTAAGGACCTGTGATCCTTGGCATGCCCACCGGATGAAATGCGACGACTGTTAGTGAACGAATAGCTTAAAACGAAGGAAAGTGCGAGCTCAGACTTACGATGCAGAGGAGTCATGTGATAATGCATGCACGAAGGAGGAGAGCGAGTCATGTTTATAACGTGGGGAGCATGAGCGCTCAACCCACGACCAACTTACAAACTTAACAAGCCGACCTCATACATTGTGAAGGAAATGCGATGAAGTGTTGGCCGACCAACACTTGGACAAAGGTTTGAACAATGCGTGAGGGCGTGGGTAGGTCGTTTGGGTAGCTAAGACCTCGCCCAACGCACGGTATAAACATATGCGATGGAGCTCATTCGAAAGGCATCGCTCAAGCATTCAAACAAGTCTTCTATGAGGTAGTGCACAGAAAAGGGCCCGCAGCAAGGAGATAGGCACAGGTCGCACGCGCCCAAGTCTTGGGTAGGCCGCTTAAGGGTGCACGAAGTCTGAACGAAGGCGAGGGCGAGGAGCGCCCGTCGGTTGAACGAAGGCAAGGGCGCCCAGTTGTGCAAGGCGTGCACGGGTGAAGGCGTGGGCGCCCGGTTTGTGCGAAGACTTGACACGGGTGTCTCGGGTAGCTCGAGTGAGCGCCCGCCCGTCGTGCAAAGGTGCACGGTGCGAAGTTGGTGAACGATTGTGCGAAGGGGGTGTCTTGGTGGCTTGGTGGAGTCACCCGCCGTCGTGCACGAAGACAAGGTTCGGTTGTGAAGTGCAGAAGGCAGCTTGTGTGAGGGCGCGCCCGCCCGCCTTGGGCAAAGAAATCTTGGTTGTCACACGGTGGTGTGACAAGGTTGTAAAATTGGCTAAGTATGAAACTTGGAGTTTCCAAGTATACTTGTAAAGCATTGTAACTTTGTAAAGTTGTATAATATATTATTCGGGAAGACTCATTGTTCAGGGAGTTGCCCCTCCCTGTATACTGTGCAATTGTGTTCTCGTTTATAATTGCTGTTGATAATGAATGTGTATGGGTGTTCATTGGTATAAAGGAAAACATAATAATACTTGGTTGCGAAACACAAACTAAGTAGGATAAGTGGTTAGGCGTAGTCCACGAACATAAGTATTGGTGAAAAGAAAGTGTTCGGTGGTGCCACACCTCGCCAAGAGCGGTTGAGAGACAATCGTCATCTCCAGCGTCGTGACAATCTGGGATGGGCGGAATCGACCATGAAATCATCTGAGCAGTCAGACAGATTGGTACATGGCAAAATGTCATGTACAACATAGAGAACAAACACAACAACCATGACAATTGCGAAGAAGAGCATGCAGGCCATGAACTTCTTGCCCACACAACTGTAGATGAGCTCCAGCGTCAATGGTCTCGCAGGCATGGAGGCTGCTAAACTTCCACCACAGGGGGTAGTTAATTGCAAAGAACTACTCGACAAAGAAGTATTATGGATCTAAATGAGAAAACTCTGACCTTATGTTGTTGCTCTGTAAACCATTTGCAGTCTTGAAACTAATACAAGATTCGATCTTTTGATCTTTTCGAAGTCTTTTCGATTGGAGAAAATGTTGTGGCCATTGTCCAATCTTTAAAATCGAGCAAGGGAAAGAAAAGGAGGAGATTTACCAACAAGTCTGGTGGGAGACGAGATTCATCGCGTGCAAAATCTAGCAACGGTGTGTTTTCCACCCACCAGGAGACCTTGCACACTCTTCATTCCAAACAAAAGCTTCTTTTGTAATTGGCTTGGAAATGAGTTCGGTGTTACAAGACGCACACAAACCATGGTATGCATCTGCCAAGTCGTTTGTGTGGTTGGGAAATGAATGGACAATGAATTTCAAATCTTGGGATTGAGTAGCAACCATCATTCAATTCAAATCAGATAATCATAACCCAATCATCTAACAAAAGATCGAATGGCACAAATTATGACAGGAAGGCAACTAGGATATAAGATAAGCTAAGATAATTATATTTATGTCCAACTAATGACCACAAAGTAGGTCAAAGGGATTGTTGAGTACAATGATGTCCATAAAATGCAGGAGAACCAAACAATGTCCTATAAAAAAATACAATGCATGAATATAAAAGGTAAGATGCAGGGACATAAAAGATACAATGTATGGAATGCCCTGACGGAGAAGTTCCAGGGATTAATGAGTCTGAGGATTAGACCCATCTCTCCTAACATCTAAGGCTGACTGAAGAACACTGAAAAAAATTCCACAAAGTTTGCTGCTTTGATGAAGGGCCAGTGGGAGATACAAACTACCAAATAGTCTCCTATAAAAAATACAATGCATGAATCTAAAAGGGACAATGCAGGAACATAAAAGATACAATGCATGGAATGCCCCGACGGAGAAGATCCAGGGGCTAATGGGTCTGAGGATTAGACCCATCTCTCCTAACATCCGAGGCTGACTGAAGAACACTGAAAAAAATTCCACAAAGTTTGCTGGTCTGATGAAGGGCCAGTGGGAGGTGCGGACTACCAAACGGTCTCCTATAAAAAATACAATGCATGAATATAAAAGGTACAATGCATGAACATAAAAGATACAATGTATGGAATGCCCTGACGGAGAAGATCCAGGGACTAATGGGTCAGAGGATTGCACCCATCTCTCCTAACATCCGATGCTGACTGAAGAACACTGAAAAAAATTCCACAAAGTTTGCTGGTATGATGAAGGGCCAGTGGGAGGTGCGGACTACCAAACGATCTCCTATAAAAAATGCAATGCATGAATATAAAAGGTACAATGCAGGAACATAAAAGATACAATGTATGGAATGCCTTAACAGAGAAGATCCAGGGGCTAATGGGTGTGAGGATTAGACCCATCTCTCCTAACATCCAAGGCTGACTAAAGAACACTGAAAAAAATTCCACAAAGTTTACTGTCTGATGAAGGGCTAGTGGGAGGCTAGGAGAATTCTTTTTAGAGGGAAACACCTTACAACATAATAATTAATAATTAAATCAACCAATATCTTTTTTAACTCCATATTTATTAAACAATTAGAAAGATCAAATCTCTTCATGTGCAAACTTATTTTAGAGTGAAAAAAATTTTGACCTTTAAGAATAAAATAAATCTAATCTGGTTTTTCTAAAAATAAAAATTTCCAAATCCTATTTCGAAATTAAAAACACCTAATTATTTTTTAACCTACAATGTAATTTTCAGTGACAAGCCGGTGACGCTCAACTATTTTTTGGGAAGATGAAGACGTAACCCTAATGCTCTAAATTAAAAGATCTAAGTCATAACCCTAATCTTCTAAATTGGAAGATGAAGTCGTAATCCCCATTTTATAAATCAGTGTTGGTGGCACGGCGGGAGAGTGGGAGGCTTTCGTCTGTGAACAGAAGGGTAGCGGAAGAAATAAAAGAGTTCTACTGTGCCCTGCTCTGAGCCCATCTGCTTCTTAGCAGACAGGGTATGGATTTCAGGGCTATAGCAATCTGTTTTTGTCAAGAAAAGCCCAGTTTTTCTGATTTCCCTTACATGGTAAGCGAATCAAGGGCTTCTCTTGGTACATTCGTCTGTTTCTGAAATAAATATTTACTTGCAATAGATTTTTCTTTTTTTTCTTCCTCTATTACTGACATTGTAACAAAACAGGCATTTAATTGATTTTCACTTGCTTGCATTTGCGGTAATACTGTATCCTTTGAGATGCAACTGCGCATTATATCGACTGGTGTTTGTGGCCATAATTGTGTGTCGATAAGAGGATTCATATTTATGGTTTGTGTATTTGAAATTTTTAATATTTAGAATACCTTGGAGAACATTCCATACGATAAGGCTGTATTAGGGTTTGAAGATAGGGTTACATGTTCCCCTTCTTACGAAAATGATTTTTCCTGAGCTTTGAGGGATTTGCATGGATTTGGTCTAACAGAGCTGAAATAGTATCATACATGCGGAGCTTTGAAAATTACGAGGAGCTTTGAAAATCATGACAGTCCTTATAACAGCATCAGGTGCGGCCTTTCGGTTTTCTAAGAATGCTGTTACTTTGATTAGAGTTCCTAGGTGGTTCCTTTGCCTCAGTCTTCTAAGGGCGCCTTCCTATTGAAATATGGTGAATATCTCAATGCTTGTTTTAGATGTCATACAATAATGCCTTCCACGATTAGACATAAATGCTCGGCGTGGCTTAATGGAATTAGGCTTTAGTGATTCCTGAACTTTATGACTCGTTTCAACTTTGTTCCGACCCTGATTTGTGCGACCCGTTTGCAACTTTGAAAAATCTATTAAAAAAGACTGAAAATCTTTGTTTTTGAATAAGGTCCTGTCATCTATGATTGGAACTTGTTGGACTTTTCTGGTGAGGATTGGGCTTCTGGTCCTCATTAGCATAGCCCAGTAGGTCCTCACCAGCATAGGCCAGTAGGAGAGAGCCTGAGATGTTGTTAGGTCATATAAACATTAATAATGTTTTCACCGCCATTGGGATTTCCCATAGTGTGTTTTTCTCTGATGTAGCTTATTTTAAATTTTCTCAACATAGCTTATTTAAAACTTATTTTAAATTTTCTCAATGTAGCCTATTTAAAACTTATTTAATATGGCCTATTTAAAACTTATATTAATATAGCCTATTTTAAATTTATTAAGTTTTAAATATGGCCTAATTAAAACTTATATTAATATAGCCTATTTTAAATTTATTTTAAAGAAATAAAACTTCAATGATATTTTTATTTTTCCTGTGTGAGTGCTATTTATCTCTGTTCTATCCCTCCCTGCCCAAAATGATATATGTCAAATTTACATCCTATTTGCTTAGTACTCGATTTAATTTCCTGCCCTGCCCAAAATGATATCTGTAAAATTTATACCCTATTTGCTTAGTACTTGATTTAATTTCAATTGGTGGGTTTTTTTTTCAGAAGACTCCAAGCTTAGGCCATGTTGAATAGCACAGATAATATCAACAAATTCAAAGGTTAAACCATGTTGAATAGCACAGCTAATAGCAACAAATCCAATGGGTTGTTTTCTGCTAAAAATCTGAACTTCAAACCCTTCGTCACAGAGCACTGATAGATTTATAAATCTCAGCAAGCAATCGCACTGAGGGTTTGACAAGTTTTTGACCAGTTATTTCGGAGTTTGGATTTGTTGTACTATTTTTTGATATCAAAATTTGCATTTACTAGGTTGTTTATTCTCAAGAATGGGTCTCAAATACCATTGGATATGAGTTAGGAAGAGCTGAGTTACCGATCCGGAGACAACAGACCAAGCAATCGCAATGAGGGGGGTTTGACAAGTTTGTGACCAGTTATTTCGAAGTTTGGATTTGTTGTACTACTTGTTGATATCAAAATTTGCATTTACTAGGTTGCTTATTCTCAAGAATGGGTTTCAAATACCATTGGATCTGAGTTAGGGAGAGCTTATTTCTTACAAGTTTTAATGAGTTTTGGCAACGGACATTATCTTTTTCAAAAAATGTATTCAGGTAATCAAAAGTGAAATGTAGAGCTTAAGAAATGGCAGGCAACAGTCTTAGAGCTCTCACTGTTGTAGCGTATTTTCTTGTAATTTCCATGTAACCTGTAGCCTTTTCAGGCCAAGAGCATATAACTTCATCCAAAGGACCACATGCGTGCATTAGATAATCTCTCCAATATTGAAGCTTGGTGAAAGCCAAACTCGCTGATTTGTGACGTCGGAATAGTTGCATCATGCTGGCTTTTCCAGAAGATTCTCATGATTTTCATAAACTTCTTATTGCACGTAATGGTCCACTATTTGGAAAAGGCCATCTTCCTCACAGAAACGTTAGATTTCTTCGAATACCCTTCTTCTTTTTGGACCATCTCGGTTTTGAAAGCCACCACCGGAATGTTTTTAGAGAAACAAGAGACCATAGACGTCTGTGGGCCTTCACTGGGAAGCAAGATACTTTTATCCTATATTTAGTAACTGGTATGTCGGAAGAGATTATGGTCGCATGATGCATGTCCTGTTGAACTTCAGACCACTGGATAGTTTTGAGCTTGGAGTTCAAAGGACTGGGTAATTTTGAGCGCATGGAGCTATTACCTGTTCTTAATGGACATGTTACTATCTACTATTTGTTCTTGATTCTGTTAAGCAATCTAGTTTGAAAGATAATCTTCATTTGGGAAAGACAGGTAGAATTTTACCATCTCCAGAATCAGATCAACATTGTTAAGCAGGACAAATGCAAAATGCTAGCAGATGCAATATTATTTATTATATCAAATGCGTCGGCAATTCTAATACCTGGGAGATTTGAGGCATGGTTTCCATGAAAAATAAATTCCAGAGTACGTTCTATTTGAGCATATATTTTTGTTGTTGACATGGGAAAATGGCCTCTTGCATTATCTTCAAGGAGATAGTCAGTTATCCTTTGCACCTACTCATGAAAGGACCACTTATGCATATTTTCAGGGAGATAGTCGCTTATTTTTGTGTTTGGCAACAATAATATGGAAATTGTGAGTATGGATTAAAAATATTTACACAACCCAATTCTGTACCTTAGAAATACAAATAGTAAGTTGGAGCAAGAATTGAGAGTGTACCATGAATCACAAATAGTAGGTTGTAGCAGTTTCAACAAAGCAAAGCTGAACAATGTCAAATGATCTCCTCTACATTGTCCCTTGTTCACACTTTATGAACAACCCTTATTCTATTCTTATTCTATTATCAGAATTCTCAATCTACATTGTGTGATTAAGCAACAAACACACTTTATAAACTACCCTCCACTATTATTAGAATTCTTATATTCAAACTTAACACTACAGGAGATATGTCTATGGTTGTGTTGACCAATACCAGTACCGTCCTACTCATCTATCAAAAAAAAATTCATAAACCATCAAAAAAAATATACATAAATATTTTATATTAACCTATTTATCAAAAAAATTCATAAACCATAAAAAATGTACATAAATACTTTATATTAAGTTATATAATCTATTAGGCTCACATTATGATTGGGCCAAAAAGTGTTAAACATCAAACTTTAACATTACAAGTTGACAAGACATAATGTCCAAGTTCTAGCTTTGAATTACCAAATAAGTCAAAATGCACTACAAAACATTTCGTTGAATAAATTTTTATTCAAGAGTACATTACAAAACATTTTATCTTCAGAAGTTTACAAGATATAATGTACAAGTACCTCTAGCTTTGAAATACCAAATAAGTCAAAATGCACTACAAAACATTTCGTTGAATTTTATTCAAGAGTACATTACAAAACATTTTATCCTCAGAAGTTCACAAGATATAATGTACAAGTACCTCTAGCTTTGAATTACCAAATAAGTCAAAATGCACTACAAAACATTTCGTTGAATTTTATACAAGAGTACATTACAAAACATTTCATTGAATTCTATTAAAGAGCCCTTATCACATCAACCAGTGACTCATTGATTTCCACTTGATCAAACACATCCCATTGCTCAGTAATACTTGCACAAGAATTGGTGAAATGTGTGTCAGCGATATGTACGTGTAAGAATAGGTGAAATGTGTGTTAACCATATGTACATGTGTTTTAACTATTTAATTTGTTGAAGACAATAAATGACAACATTCAATTCAAGAATTGACACCAAGCTTTTCAATTCAAGTATTAAATACATTAGTTTTTTTAATTCAAAAATTAAAAATAGAGAACCACAAAGGTCAACCATGAAATATTATATAAGTTATTTGATCATCTAGAAATCAATTCACACCACATATTTGAATTTGGGAGATGGCAATACATGTCAGTCTTCCTTACCAATTAAATTCTATATCAAAAAACTATAAACATAAACTCTCACTGATTTTTATTTCAAACATTCATTTTAGTCATTAGTGGTTGGAGACATACAATTAGAGAGTGTTCAAACATTGTTACATTAATTCTATACATCAGTGGCTGGAGACATACAAATAGAGTGTGTGCATAGTGTTACATTCATTCTATTCATCAGCGATTGCAAACATACAGGCTTGTTTTTGTTGAATAATGTTATTATTTTTGTTGAATAATGTCAACCTTGTTGAGAGACAAAGGTAAATTAAAGCCATTATAACCATACAACTTGTTAAATAGATCACAAGATCTAATAAGAGAAACATTTCTATATGAATAACGGACCCACTGATTTATAAACCAATTTCAATGTTATTGTAACTTCAAATCTAACCCTTGCAATTCAATATCACACTACTATAATAGCAAAGAATATCATTTCACAGTCTTGAAGACGATGCATATAAATTTATAATCCTGAAGATGATTGTGCAGGATCATGTTTATTCTTTGAAGGAAATGAAGCAACTTGGAGATCTGTGACCTCCTAGAGGGGAATGGCCTAGGAACTTTATGAATTCGAAGAGTAAATTTATGTGAGGAAGATTCATTGTTTGGTCAGAGAAGCATTTCTAAATGAATAACAAACCCTTCTTTGAAGGAAATGAAGCAACTTGGAGGAGATATGTGACCTCCTAGAGGGGAATGGCCTAGGAAGTTTATGAATTCAAAGAGTAAATTTTGATGTGAGGTAGATTCATTGTTTGGTTAGAGAAGCATTTTTAAATGAATAACAAACCCACTGATTTAGAAATTCTCTTTTAATTATTAGAATATCAAAGTAAGACAAGATAACTGCAAGATACAAGACTGCAGGAGGAGAACTACAAGGAATTAGACAATTGAGATGCAACAGATAATCATTTATTTTGTTATGAGGAATAATATGAGCAAGGCGTTTAAGATCCTACAGACCAGCCCATAGACATTAAAATGCTATTTAATCATGATGTTAATGTAGAGGTAGTAGATGACTTTATTTTGCTTGATTCCATTGGTCTGCTCATAATGGGGGAAGAAGAAGAAGTGTAGGAAGAGGAAGTGTACTTAAATGATGACCATCCCTTTTAACATGTCCCATACTCTGCGCAGAATGGTGTATGATAATATCATGGTGGATGTGAGAAATAAATAGCAGTTGTCTATAATGAGACTTTTTGGAAGCTTTTCCGGTGGGTTTTCCCGGTCAAAATCCGGCAGCAATTTTATTGGAATCGCAAGTTTGATAGCTAGTTTCTGCACAATCAAAGCGTCCCAGGGGTTTTTCAGGGTGCTGAATCCAAATATGCAGTTAAAAAACCATTTTAACTGCAAAAAATCAAGATTTGACCTCAATTTCTTCCGCCGGATTCCGTCACCGGAATCTCCAAAAAGTCTCATTATAGACAACTCCAAATAAATATGGCCCTCGTGGCCTTCTTAAAGTTTTTCAGTTTATTCAACTAATTCTCTAATTTTCCTATGCTCTTATACTGGCCTTTTCATTCTCCTCTTTATCGAGGTTCATTGTGATGTGCTTTAATTAGGACTGTTTCAACGTCGTACTCCTTTGTCATGCGAGGTTCACTTAGGTGCATTGTTTATAACAACATCAAGTTTTCTTTCATTCTATGGTATCCTTTCTCAGAGGTTTATACTCTCTTACCATTGGCCTGCTATCATGTGGTTGTATGGGTGGAATCGTAACAGATTTGTCTTTTCTTTTAGTCAATGAAAGGGATGCATATCTAGTGTGCATAACACCCATTTTCTCTCTTTTTCAGTTGAATGTGCCTTGTTTTCCCAGGCTTTCACTTGCAAGAACAAAAAGAACTAGTACTAAACCCTTAGACTTTTAGAATTTGAAAGGGAATAACTTCATAAAGAGACTATGACTAAGAACCCTTATTGTTTATAGCTCTTCTTGATAATCATATTTTTAACAATTATTTTTACGAACTAGGAATAGAATAAATGCCAAAAACAATGATTTGAGGACACATAAAGCTATTTGTGTTGAAGAAATGTGTTATGCCAAAACTGTTACAAAAAGAAAAAGGAATAACTTTTCTTGATAACTCATATTTTTACGAACTAGGAATAATATGAATGCCAAGAACAATGATGTGAGGACATAGGAAGCTAGTTCTGTTGAAGAAATTGTGTTGTGTCAAAGATGTTACAAAAATAAAAAGGAATAGCTCTTCCTCATAACACGTGTTTTTCACCAACTAGGAATATAATGAATGCCAAGAACAATGATTTGAGGACACAGAAAGCTAGTTTTGTTGAAGAAATTGTGTTATGTCAAAGTTGTTACAAAAAGAAAAAGGTATAGCTCTTTTTCATAACTCATATTTTTACTGATTACGAATAGAATGAATGCCAAGAAGAATGATTCGAGGACACATAAAACTAATTCTATTGAAGAAATTGTGTTATGTCAACGCTGTTACAAAAAGAAAAAACAATAGCTCTTTCCCATAATTCATGGTTTTTACTAACTAGGAATAAAATGAATGCCAAGAACAATGATTTGAGGACACAAAAAACTAGTTTGTTAAAGAAATTGTGTTATGTCAAATCTATTACAAAAACAAACAGGGATAACTCTTCCTCATAACTCATATTTCTACCAATTAGGAATATAATGAATGCCAAGAAGAATCATTTGAGGACACAAAAAGTTAGTTCTGTTGAAGAAATTGTGTTATGTCAACGCTGTTACAAAAAGAAAAAGGAATAGCTCTTCCTCACAACTCATGTTTTTTACCAACTAGGAATAGAATCATTGCCAAAAACAATGATTTGAGGACACAAAAAGTTAGTTATGTTGAAGAAATTGTGTTATGTCAAAGCTCTTACAAAAAGAAAAATGAATAGCTTTTCCTCATAACTGATATTTTTACAAATTAGGAATAGAATGAATGTCAAGAAGAATGATTTGAGGACACACAAAGCTAGTTATGTTGAAGAAATTGTGTTATGTCAAAGCTGTTACAAAAAGAAAAATGAATAGCTCTTCCTCATAACTCATGTTTTTTACCAACTAGGAATAGAATGAATGCCAAGAACAATGATTTGAGGACACAGAGAGCTAGTTTTGTTGAAGAAATTGTGTTATGTCAAAGCTGTTACAAAAAGAAAAATGAATAGCTCTTCCTCATAATGCATATTTTTACCAATTAGGAATAGAATGAACGCCAAGAAGAATGATTTGAGGACACAGAAATCTAGTTCTGTTGAAGAAATTGTGGTATGGCAAAGCTGTTACAAAAAGAAAAAGGAATATCTCTTCCTCATAACTCATATTTTTGCCAATTAGGAATAGAATGAATG
Source organism: Pinus tabuliformis (assembly GCA_031772625.1). NCBI lineage: Eukaryota > Viridiplantae > Streptophyta > Pinopsida > Pinales > Pinaceae > Pinus > Pinus tabuliformis. The sequence continues at coordinate 953,477,345 of CM062814.1, read as the reverse complement.
CCAATAACAAAATGAATGCTAAGAAGAATGATTTGAGGACACAAAAAGCTAGTTCTGTTGAAGAAATTGTGTTATGTCAAAGTTGTTACAAAAAGAAAAAGGAATAGCTCTTCCCCATAACTCATGTTTTTTACCAATTAAGAATCAATAAAGAAGTTAAAATGCAAGAAAGGGTCAATGTCACTGTGACCTCAAATCTGACCCCTGCAATTCAATATTAGACTACTATAATAGCAATGTTTCAAACTTGATATTTTTCGACAGTCTGCAATAGGTCATTGTTGAGGAGAAGTAAGCTTACAAGTGATTGAAAAAATACACTCCAATCATCAATAACATGCAACAGACCTTAGAAGATCCTCTCACCCTAGACAAATCAATCAAACAAAGCCCACAACCTTGCAAGAAAAATCTAGAAAGAATTTTCATGCGTGAATCCTCATTGTTTCTTTCTAGATTTCTTGTTTCTTTTTGTGAATTTAATTATTCCAAGCTTGTTGTAGTACGAAATTTTATGTGTGAAAACCCTTCCAATTATAAGTTTCAGATCCGAGATGTATTCAGTTACAATATATAGATAAAGCACTGATTGTTGTTGCTCATTGATTACAAAGGACAATGAATTAGCTTGTTTTCTAATACAGTTTTTTAAAATCAGAATTCTATGGTAACTCTGCAGGTTGTTGCAGCCATCCAAGAGTTTTTATTGCAGATCGTAGATGGAATAGGAGGAGGTGAGGGGCGAGGGGAGCCCAATTGTGATCCAGTGAATCAAATGAGGATAGGGGGGTGATGCGAATGCTCCCAATGCGCGCAATAATGTCGTTGAAAAGGACACCATGGTTGCAGATCATTTTATTCCACCATCAACCACAGAGTCACCTTCAATCACAGTGCAAGGTGCAAGTTAAACAAAGAAAATCAGTGTCATCAGAGGCTGGACAAATAAAGACATGTTAGCTGCAATTGATGACATCGAGTTTAAGGGACATTCAATCCGTGCCTATGCAAAAAAACATGGTATTGCCGCCTCTAACATACATTATTGGATAAATGGGTTGACTAATACAAAGTGTAGATAGTTATGGCCGAAGAGGAGGAGGACGAGGTCGTTGAGTTGTGTAAGGAGATGGCCCAATTGGGACATGGGTTAGAGCTTACACAACTTAAATTCACAATAGCTCAAATATGTCAGGGGAGGCCAAACCCCTTCAAAGATGGGTTTCCTGGTAAATCATGGAGTGGATGAACTTGTGCAGGGCTTTCAAGGGAAGATCTGTGGATATCTTCCACCCATGATGTCCATGTAGTAGGACGAAGGATCCTTAAGGAAACATGACATGAAGAAGGAAACATGGCATGAATGAAGGCCAGATAGGAATTGATGGATCACTTTATGATAAAAGGAATAATGACATGACTGACCTGGATGAAAGTGATGGATGGTCTATTCCCTATGAAGAAATCCCAAAACATGAAGACTCCTGAATAAAGAAAAAAATTTCATGACATCGTGAGGAGGAGTTCTTCAAGCAATTGGTTGTCCCATCATCTCCACTTGAGGAGCCGTTATTGGTACCTAATTAAGAGGAAGCCTAGAAATAAGTTTCTTACTTGGTAGAAAATTGGAAGAAAAATTCCTAAGCCAAGAGGGAGCTTAGGTACATTCCTTCTGTAGAAATGAGTACATTCCTTCATTGGAATATATATGTCATCCCTAATTAAGAGGGAGAGATAGACACATCATTCTTGTCTTCACTTGGGAAGACATAATGGAGTATTGGGTAAACATCTGGCATCCGATGCTCTTTAAGGATGAGTTAGGGCATCCAAGATATGAGTAGTCATAAAGGACCAATATTATTTTAGGAATGGGAATCCAAGATAAGAATAGTCCTAGTGGAACACACCCTGAGAACTCGGGTGGGGTATGTTTCGAGAGAGACAATTATTAGGGTGTCTATACATCATTGGTCTATCCAACATCGAGCTCAGATCTTGTGGAGATATATAGTTGTTAGTCAAGGCCTTTTTATGTGACAATGTTGGTTGATATGATGCTAAACATATGGGTTCCAATGTGGATCTTCGTATGAGAATTATTCAGATTGAGAATGACCAAGTATCGTTATGAATACCTCCCTAATTAAGAGGGAGTGTTGGAAAGTATAACTAGGTTCAATTTTCATAATGACATGTGTACATGTGATTTTATGTAATTGATGCAAAGAAGAAAAATAAAATTATTATTGTAATGCTTGTCTCATGGGTTTTACGAGAAAGGAATTTTATTTTTAGGTAAGGCTTCCATTGAGAGGCCTTAGGATTTGTCATATTGTAAAATTGAGTCAATGTCATGTATGAAGGACCCTTCTTGGGCATGTTATATATTTTTATATTATTAAAAGAATAAGATGGCCCTTCAAGACCGAGCTAAAGCATGTCCTTCAAGTCGGCTTCAAGATGGAGTAATAGATCTACACCTAAAGACATGTATGCTCACCCACAGTTCAGGTCAACTTATTTGATAGGAAAAATACTATAAATAGCGCAGCTCGACCTTATTTCAGAGACATAATTTTGGTTAAGAAGAGGTTTGCAATAAAAGGTGCGAAAAAATAGCCTCATAACCAGTGAAGAGGAGGAAAGGAAGAGCGAAGTATTTAGCATAGTTTTTGGGTCTGTTTTAGGCTGAATCACCATGCACATGCTAACTATATACGATGTCTTTTGTAGAAGAAGCTGAAGTAACACAGTTCCATTTGAAGGTCAAGTCAAGGAGAAGACTAAGAAGTATCTCAAGACAAGTTATCAAGGAAGTAGCCTCCACCAAGAGTGAGGATAATCAAGGGTCAAAGTTGGCCAAACTCATGTGATAAGGGTTTCTAAATTAGGGTCTAAGAGGTTGCAAGTCTGAAGCAGAGAAAAATGATGTTGAATTTTAGATGGTAATCGAGAAGGAGGAAGAAGCATAGGTTGGACTATTGTTGACTCAAGCAAGAAGGATTTCATCAAGGAAGTTGTGTATCTTGGTCTTGGAGTGGAAAATAGGTCAAGGGTCTTGGTCTTGGTATTCATCAATTGAAGTCTCTATAAGAAGAATTTGGGTTTTCCTCTCAGGTGGGAGAGGTTTTTGCCTTGGATGATAGTCTATATTCTGTCTCTAGTTTCTTTGTTATTTATGCATTGGTAGCTGTTTGATGAAGAAAAACACTATAATAATATAATGAAAGAGAGGATCCTAATATGAAGAAGTAAAAATAATTCACAAGCAGTTATCAATAGAAGATAAATAACCTAATTGCTATGCCCTAAATTTGTCAACATGAAAAGAATTGTGGGCGTTGTTGGTCCTATCAGGGAAGGAATAAATCATGAAGACAAGGGACAAAAATTCATACATCAATAAAGGATATCAAATAACGGACCTTTCCCTGGTAGAGTGAACCGTACTGGAGGACCTGACCTCTGTGTGAATGAAATAAGTTCCAACATTGATTTCTCTGTAATAGTTTAAAAAAAAATAGGATTGCAACAATGCAACAGGGTGGGAAAATGAAACATAGTTGAGTGTTGAGTGAAGGCCATAAAGTGTTAAGTGAGGAGAGGTTTGTGTGAGTATGTGCAGTAGAGAGAGGTTGAGAGAGCCTATGGAGTATGAAGGCCAAGAGCTGATGATTGTGTAGATTGTATTATGGTCGAGAACAAAGAGCCGTTGGAGTGTTGAAGGCCAAGAGCTACTGAATGTGCTAATGAAGAGTGGGTAGAATGAGTAGAGGGAAGAGAATTGTTGGGTTGAGTAAAAGAGTGTGTTATTGAGGAGAACATAGGGATAAGGGTTGGATAGTATAGAGAGGTAAAACGAGGTTGAGTTAGTGCCAAAAACATAGTAGTGAATTCCTTATGGATTGTAGGTTGGTGCCTACAAAATAGTAAGTTGGGACTTCCATCTAAGTGGGTGTCTAAAGATGGCTTGGAGGCTGGTGCCTCCTGTAAGTTGTTGCTTGCAATAAATCCAATAATTTTGTGCTTCTGGTACGCTGGTCATGTGTTTTCAAAGAAGGGAGTTGGGGCTTCTTGCCAGTTGGTGCTAGTAAAACACATAAGAGTGTTGGTGCTTCCTATGAGTGCATGATGTAATAAAAGTAGTTTCTTTTGATTCACATCATAACAAAACATATTGGTGGTTTTTCCCTTTATGGGTTTCCACATTAAATCTTTGTGTTCTCTTGCGTGTGATGTTCATGGTGTTGCGTGTTCATGTGCTTATTCATATTGCTGCTACATGATATGATGTTGATAACTCACATGAATGATTTCCAAGATTAAATAAAAATATAAATTGGCATTAAAATTAAAATTAACCTTAATACCGATTCACCCCCCCTCTCAGTGTTAATTATTGTTTTCAACACACCTTTCCTAGTATATAAACAAAGCCTTCATCTATAGCTAACCATATTAATTTTACATTCAAAACATTATTATATAAATATATTACTTGTCCTATTATGAATATTCTCATATTACAAATATTCTGATTATTCGTGTGTGTATGAACCTTGTTCGTTAGATTGGTATGGTATCCCCGTTCTCTGATCTTGTCCATTAGCCTATTTGATCTAGCCTTTGACCATAAATATCATCACGTTTGTTGTCATTTCAATTGAGGCTTTTAGGCACACATTTTTTTTTGGAGGTTCTGCATTTTGCTGTCAAGCCTTCGACCATTAAAAGAGAAAATAAAAAGTTAGCAAAACGTTATATATATATATATATATATATATACACACACACACACACATGTACATGTACAGACACACACACACACACATATATTTTTATAGAAACATAAAGAAATAAAGAAATAGTTAAAAATAGGGTCAAATATAAAAAACAACATAAAAATAAAAATACAAAAAAAGATTATATATAAAAAAGATAAATATTAAAAATTAAATAAAAACTTTAACCCTGCAACAACATCTGCACAATTATCACCATATGTTGATGCTCTGACCACCACATCTGCGCGTCATCACCCTCGCATTAGTTGTAGTGATCATACAACCACCATCATACATCGATGCCTCAACCACCACCTTTGCATGCCATCGGCCTGCTTTCATCATTGTAGTTATGTTTACATTATCAACCACCATCTCCCTTCCCTATCCATTGCGTTGCCCCACTACTAGGAGAACACTCTTGCCACCAACAAAATGTTTCCACTACATGCCCAATCCAGTAGCCAAATGTTGCCGCCGCACACTGCTACTTCTGCATACCCCTACCAGTTGTTGAATATTTCTACCTGCTTAGCCACTTTGCAAGGCAACCAATTTCATACATTGTCGTCATACAATACACAATTGCAAATCTAACTAGTCTCTACAACCATACTTTGCATTCCATTGCAGTCGTGTCATTTTTGCCACACAAAATTAACATTATTTTTCAATAGTTTTTATGTCTTCACAGAGGAAGCCATGAAACCTACCCAAAAAAAAATTATAAGCTATGTAGGAATTCGTGTGGGGGGTGACGATCAGACCTGGAGTGGGAGAAAAAAACAATATGTTAAAGTTTATGTGTCCATATGGCTATGGATTGATGTTCATACAATATTGTACACACATACCAACATTTCCTATGTGACTATCCATACCATCACATCCCACAACTTTTTATTTTCTACGGGTATACTCATAATTAATATACTAGCATTTCCACCAAGAGGTTCAAAGACACGCCAATAGTGTTTTGGGTTTTCTTAACCCTTCAAATATATATTAAATAACATTTAAAATAGAAAAGTTTATAAGAAAAGAACCTCATGCCATATTACAAAGAACCTCAAATAAGAAAGAAGTCAAGCAGGGTTAACTCATGTGTCTACATTGATAAGACAGTTCAAACAAGCCTCTGCCTACCTCAAAATATCATGATCTATTGTCACTAGTTAGTAATTTCTAAGTACTTTATATATAATATCAGTGGATCAACTATTCTTCCATATACACAAACTTAGGCAAAATTCCTTAGAAATTATCCCAAAAAGTGAAAACATAACATGAAGATGAGTAAATGAAAGAATAGAGTTGTTCTTACTGGATCATAAAGTGGTTGGACGAAGGAAATCCAAACACTCTAGATATTGATAAGTTCAATAATTTTACCATCTATTCATTTGAGTCAAACCTTTAGGGATCTTGGAGACTGAGTTTACTCTTAAAATACCTTCCGCCTTTGGCCTCCTTCCCTCGTCAAGTGTCTAATCTCACTCCTCCATTTCCTCATCTTCTTCTTCTTTCCCTGATTGAACCAAATCATCTTGTTCCTCAGAGGCATCCTCACAAACATAGCCCTAGGAAGAAAGCATCTTCCCTCCCCGCATTGTGTCTGATATGATAACATGTCCATTTCATAAAAAGGGTGCATTATGCTCTCAAGCATCATATTCCTCACGCCATCACTAGTAGGAGCAACATATGAGCACCCATTGACTCTGTTATTTTTATTCAAACCTCACGCCATCACTAGTAGGCATAGTTTTAAAATTCGGCCGGTTCGAAACCGAAACGGCCGAGTTGATCCGTTTTGTTGCCCTCAGGAGTGACTTGGTAGAAGAAACGGCTCGTTTGGCCGAGTCAGCGATGACTCGGCCAACTCGGCCGTTTCCATACTGACTCGGCCGAGTCACAAACAACGGCCTGTAACCCCAGTAAAACGACGATTTAACAAATTTTTAATGATTTTTTAAGGTGTTTGCCGATTGGTTTGGACTCCAATGCGTTTTATGAATTACTTAAATGTTATTTGGGGTCCATTTCCCCCTCCCAAACCCTATTTAACACACTCAAATGCTCTCTACTATTGATATGCTATTCAAATTTCATGGTAATGTTAAATTCTTAAAGTAAAAGTGACATTCTCCTTAATCTTCATTTTCATCCTTTTACTTAAATTTTTAACATTACCATGAAATGACTCAGGATGTTTGAGAGTGGTTTCGGCCTCATTGGATTTCATATGGAGAAAGTAGAATTTTAGATTTCATTCAAAATCCATCAAACTTATCAGTTTTTCAGGATTTCAGGATTGGAGGATTGCAATGTTTCCATTGAATGTTGTCATGTATTAGGGTATGGAACTCGTATTTAATCAAGAACACCATTCCCTCTATGTACCTTGATGTTAGTGACATTGGTTGTCGAACTCCTCTGGGATTTGCTCCCAAACCAGGAGCTTCTGAAAATGTCGCTCCCGCTCCCCACTTTCGCTCTTGCTCCCAAGTAACACTGAGCCAGATGATGTTGGCAACTCTAGCAGTAGCCAGTAGTACTGTTCACAAACTTTTGTTGTAGAGGCCATTTATAGCCTCCTTGTTTATGTGTTTTTGTTTTGATCTCTATATCATCATCGTTATGTATTGGACAATGCATTGGGTGCCATTTTGATATAATGGATATATTCATGAGCCTACTTTGATCATATGTTGTGTTCTATCTATATTCTAATGCTGTGTGTTTGGAAACATGAATGAAAATCTTCAAAATTATGTGTTTTTATAAAAAATAAATATTTAATGTATTTTTTACAACGACGGAGTCATTGAAATCGAGCCGGCCGAGTCGATACCGAGTCGGAGTCGACCCTTGGCCGAGTCGGAGTTTTAAAACTATGCTAGTAGGAGCAACATATGAGCACTCATTGACTCTGTTATTTTTAGTCAAACCTCTGTAATAAGTAGAAATTTCTTCACGAGATTCTAAAATATTGTTCTCTAAAAATCTGTTAAGATTTTGTTGAAGCCCTAAAAGAGGACCCTTTCTGTCTATAGTGTGCTCATTCCCATTTGATTTTCTTTACGTTGCAGGAAGAGGTGCTCCAAAAGAAATTATATGGTTTTCACCTGTGAACACATGGTTATGGCATACAACTGCAGTTGGAAAATATGAATTGAACCTATATTTGTTTTTGTCAAGTTAAAATTCACCGCGATTAGTGAACATTGGGTGAACCTTATCTTGCTCCTCTTCAACAACAAGAAGGTTTGGTGGTTGCACGATTATTACAAGAATTCTTAATTTATCTTTTCCTTTAGGTTTTCTTTGTTTGTCTTTCTCACTGTCATTCTTTTCATTGTCTTTATTCACCATCCTGCAAGTTGTAACCTTTCTTCCTCGAGATCTAGGTTGGAAATTGTCAGATGAAGGCGAAGTAGTTTTCACACCAATGACTCTCTTGTTTCGACCTGTTCTAGCATTTTTTGTAGCTATTTTTTCTACAACAGAACCATATGCAACATCATGGTTGAACCTTGGTTGAACCATATGCAACAACATCATTAGTGAACATTGGTTGAACCTTATCTTGCTCCTCTCAGCAAGATGAAGGTTTGGTGGGTGCATGATTATTACAAGAGTGCTTACTTTATCTTTTTCTTCAAGTTTTCTTTCATTTCCTTTCTCACTGTCATTCTTTTCCTTGTATTTTTCCACCATCCTACAAGTTGTAACCTTTCTTCCTTGAGATCTAGGTTGGAAATTGTCAGATGAATGTAGAGTAATTTTCACACCAATGGCTCTCTTGTTTCAACTTGTTCTAAAATTTTGTGTAACAGTGTTTTCTACAACAGAACCATCTACAACAACATCATGGTGTGTCTTCAATGCAAAAACATCTAACTCCAATTTCATAAGCCTACTATGATATGTAACAATTGCTTTGCAGTTTTTAAATGATCAAACAACGTGAGCAGTGAACACAAGAAACAGCATCAAAACAACAGCAAGTAAAGACACCTCTTCAGTAGAATTTTGTTGGCCCCGAATCTGATGATGAAGACCATGTAATAGGAGAAGAAAATCACTTCTTTACTCCTGATGATATGCCCACATTTATCACTGAAGATGATGAGTATGCAAAAAGTTCAGCGGTACAACATGATGCAGATTTTATCTTGTCGAATGACACAGCTCTTGAAGAGGAGTTGTATGAGTATCAAAGAGGGTATATGCATGCCTTTTCCACCCAGCAGCGTCAGTATTCATTAAGAAACAGAAATTTCCCCATAAATCCTATCCAAAGGAGAAAGGAAGGTCCAGCATCTAAGAATGAGCCACCGGTTGCACCAAATAAAGGCAAAAAAGTTGTTGATCCAATGCCTAACAAATCTCCATCAGCAAATGAACAAGTCAATCAGCCCATTGTACCGAAAGATAAAGCCGAGAAGAAAGAAGTTCCAGCCAAAGAGGTAGAGAAGACTTCCACTTTTAGTTTAGAAAATGAAATTTCTAAATTGAAGGTGTCTATTCCTTTGACAGAGCTGATGAGGAACAACGATTATAGAGGGCAGGTTTCCAAAATTCTGAATTTTGATCCAATGTCCGACATGGTGAGTGTGGAAGATGATAAACCTGAACTGATTTTTGGACCAACATTGAATGGTGAGTCTCCTGACAGTGATGTCCCTCCTTTTTATATCAGTTTGAGAGTGCATGAGTTTGTGTTGCATAATGCTATGTTTGATTCCGACGCCTCCCACAATCTTATGCCAAAAGCTATCATGGAGAAGTTGGGTTTGGACATTACCAGGAAGTACCATGATCTCTATTCATTTGATTCCAGCAGGGTGAGATGTATTGGGCTTATTAAAGACTTGGTGGTCAGTTTGGATCAGATTCTGGCTAAGAATATTTTGATGGATGTTGTTGTGGCAGACATTCCTCCCCGATTCAGTATGCTTCTTTCAAGGTCTTGGGGAGCAAAGATCAAAGGAACTATGCAGCTTGATTTCTCCTATGTGACGATTCCAGTGTTTTTCCAAATGAGAAAATTGTATCGTGAACAGAAAATGAAATACATGATTACAAGCAAGGAGAAACCAATTAATCATCCGATTAATTATGTACATACAGATCTAGAGTCTTTTGTTTTGTATTCAGATAGTTTCAATGATATTGATAGTCAGTTAGTTGTAGCAGATGATATTCCATAAATAGTAGAAAATTTCAGAGAAGTTTTGAAGAGAGAAGGACAAGAACATGGAAGTACCGTTCAGCAATCAGAAAAAGATGATGGACAACAAGCAGAAAAAATAGAGGAAAAAGAGTTTCAGCACTTAGAAGAAGAGGAAGATGGCCTGTGGACCATGGATTTCAATGGCGTAGTGGGAAATGATGGTGCTGGAATTGGAATTTGGGTACGCAGTCCTTTTTCTACTCCAAACAAAGTGCCGAGTAATGTGCGGGTATGTTCTTACAAACTTGCTTTTGATTGCTCAAACAATGAAGCTGAGTATGAGGCTTTGATTGCTGGACTAAAGATCCTAAGAAAGCTGAATGCTAAGAGGATTTCTGTATATGGCGACTCCGAATTGGTGATTAAGTAAGTTAAAGGCGAATATCAAGCAAAGCATCCTCGGATGCGGGCATACCGGAATGTTGTTCTAGACATTTTGAAGCTATTTTCAGATTACACTTTGATGTGTGTGCCTCGTATTCAAAATAGTATAGCTGATGCACTTGCTAAGGCAACAAGTAATTTAAAGATTCCTATGAACTCAAGCAATAAATTTGAAATCCATGTGAAGCATCGTACGACTGTCCCGGACAATCAGAGATATTGGCAAGTTTTCCAAGATGATGAGGAGATTAATGATTTTCTGCAAAACAAAGGTAAATTCAAAGATACCTCAATTGATGTAGAGCATGATGATGGAAAAGATGATGTGCAGATCAATCAAATGGAAGTGTTTCAGCTCGAGGATAATGTGATTCCTAAAGGCTTGATACCTTTAGAAGAGCTCTTTGATCATGATGACGTAGCCCGTAAACCAACATTGTAGCCAACAGAGAAGGGAGTCGAAGACGTGAATATTGGAACAGTCGAGCATCCAAAGATGGTAAAGCTGTCCAAAGCATTGCCACCGAAGGTAAAGGCCAAATATATCAGTTTGTTGTCATCTTTTGCCGATGTGTTTGCTTGGGACTATTCTGATTTGAAGACATATGATACAAATATAATTCAGCACACTATTCCTATTAAGCCTAATCAAAAACCTTTCAGACAGAAGTTAAGAAGGCTTAATCCAAAATTGCTGCCATCAATTGAGAAGGAAGTTAACAGGTTGTACAAATCAGGAATCATTGTTCCCATCCGTTTTTCTGATTGGATATCTAATTTAGTCCCCGTGCGAAAGAAGACCGGTGAGATTCGTTTGTGCATTGATTTTCGAAATCTCAACAAAGTCTCATTGAAGGATAATTATCCGTTGCCCAAAATGGATCACATACTTCAGCGAGTAGTTGGAGCATCTCACATGTCACTACTCGATGGTTATTCCGGATATAACCAAATTTTAGTCCATGAAGATGACCGAGACAAAACAGCATTCACCACTCCGTGGGGAACCTTTCATTATGCCAAAATGCCTTTCGGTTTGAAGAATGCGGGTGCCACTTTTCAGCGGGCAATGGACTTGCCTTTTGTAAATGAGAAGGATGTCTTCTTGGTTGTGTACCTTGATGATTTGACCGTGTTTTCCAAATCAGACGAAGAACACTTGTATCATTTGAAAATTGTCTTTGAAAAGTGCATAAATTATGGTGTGTCGTTGAATCCTAAGAAGAGCTTGTTTGCCATGGATGAGGGCAAATTACTTGGGCACATTATCTCAAAGGATGGCATCCGTATTGATCCAGCACATGTGGAAGCGATTCAGCAAATTGACCTACCCCGGAATAAGAAGGAGATACAATCGTTTAATGGTAAGATGAATTTTCTGCGCCACTTTGTTCCTAATCTTGCTGAACATCTAAGGGAGATTACAAACATGCTTAAGAAGGACAGCCAAGTGTCATGGACGGAAGAGGCTGTAAAATCTTTCAATTTAGTAAAATTGGCTCTTTCTTCAGCTCCAGTTCTAATCAGCCCGGATTATACTCAGGATTTTATATTGTTTTCATTTGCTTCGGAACATACTATGGCAGCTGTATTAATGCAGAAAAAAGATGAGCATGAAAGACCCATTGCTTTCTTCAGCCGGACTATAAGGGATGCTGCTTTGAAATACAATATTATTGAGAAGCAAGCCCTTGCACTTGTAAAAGCACTGAAAGATTTCCGTGTATACATTCTGCATTCCCATATTTTAGCTTATGTTCCTAACGCTGTTGTCAAAGATATTTTGGTTCAGATCGATCCTGAAGGGACATGTGGCAAGTGGATAGCAGCTTTGCTGGAGTATGATGTGGAGATAAGGCCCACAAAGCTTGTTAAAGGTCAGGGATTGGCGAAGTTGATGGCTGAATCAAATCTGCACGTCTTAGACATAAATCTGATCGCTGCTATGTCCGATGAAAATGAGGAAATTTTTTCACTTCAGGTATCAGAAATGTTTGTTCTTTCTCCATGGTATTCAGATATCATATATGTACTTCAGAATTTGTCCGCGCCACCGGGTATGGCTAAAAACAAAGCGAGAACTCTTAAGTTAAAGGCTGCCAAGTTTTGTATTTTGAATTCTGCACTTTATTGGAAAGATCCCGGTGGCGTTTTGTTAAATTGTTTGGTGGAAGAAGAAGCGAAGCAGGTCATGGAGGATTTCCATAAAGGAGATTGTGGCGGTCACCTTTTTTGGAAAACAACGGAAAATAAAATTCTGAGAGCTGGATATTATTGGCCGACATTGTTTGCTGATGTGTTCAAGATTGTTAAGAGTTGTCATAACTGCCAGATTTTTTAAGGAAAATAGAAATTACAGCCTTTTCCGCTTAAGCCCATTGAGGTGAGTGCCCCTTTTCAGCAGTGGGGGTTGGATTTCATTGGTGAAATTCATCCTTCTTATTCAGGTCAACATAGATGGATCCTCACAGTGACAGATTACTTCACGAAATGGATCGAAGCAATTCCCACTAGGCAAGCTACGGATGCGGTAATAATTTCATTCCTTGAAAATAATATTTTGTCTCGTTTTGGTTGCCCGAATAAGTTAATCACTGATAACGCAGCAGCTTTCAAGTCAAAAAGGATGGTTGAGTTTTGTAGTAAATATCATATTACTTTGGGGCACTCAACCGCCTATCATCCGCAAGGCAATGGATTGGCGGAGTCTTCCAACAAATCTTTGGTTAATATCATTAAAAAGATGCTGGAAATAAACAAGAAGAGTTGGCATAAGAAGCTGGTCCATGCACTTTGGGCAGATCGTGTGAGTCAAAAGAAATCCATTGGTATGTCCCCCTTTGAGTTAGTTTATGGAGTTGATACAGTGTTCCCTACCTCTCTTGCAGCTCCGGTAGTCAAACTTCTTCAAGAGGCTGTAGTGAAGAGGATCCAATGCAGAGAAGGCTAAATCAAATGATCCACTTGCATTAGACACGGGAAGATGTTTTTCAGAACACATTCAAGTTGCAGGAGAGAATTAAAAATATTTATGATAGAAAAGCAAAGGCGGACACATTTCAGTGGGATGATGTGGTTCTAAAGTGGGATGCAAGGAATGAGGAAAAGGGTAAGCACGGTAAGTTTGACAATCTCTGGAAAGGTCCTTTTAAGATTGCAGCATATAAGGGTCAGAATGCTTTTCTTTTGAAGGAGATGAACGGGGAAGATTGTCCAGGAGGGCCGGTCAATGGTCGGCTGCTCAAGCAGTACCTTTTCTGAGTTATTTCTGTTGTCATCATTGTCATTGTAAATACCATTTTATTTCAGTTTCGCTGCAAGTGTGTGCTGTGATCTTTTATTCAGTCTGGGGCCCGAACTGAAGGCTATAATTCTGAAGAAATATTTCAGTTTTGAGTTTAGTTTGTCGAGTCAGTTTTTCAGTCATTTTAGTGTTATTATCGAGTCATTTTGAGTCAAGTTTCAGTCAAATAAATTGAGTCCGAAGTCTTGTATTGTTTGTCGAAATAATGACTCCATAGCCCAATGGACGAAGGCACTGTCTAGCTCTTCCAGAGATCTGCCGTTCTTGGCACCTCCAAGGAGATACCATCCCCATTGGAGCCAATGTTAGAGTCGATCTGGTCATCCCTCCGCCAGAGATCCAAACCCTTTTTGCATTTCATGATTAGGTGTCCCATCTCTCTCGATCAGTTGCATTCCATTAGGAGCATGCCATAAATCTGATGGAAGGGATTTTGTCATGCATCCCCCTCATGCCTTGCACTTCTGGCTCAGGTCTGTTCATCAAAATCAAGTCTTAAAAGTCATTTGCAGTCCTGTTTCAGTTTCTAGGTCATTACAGTCATTTTAGTCATTAGGTCTAGGGTTAGTCAATTTGGTCTTCGACAAAGTCTAATAAAGCCAGCATGCCAGAGGGAGGTCCTTGATAAGTTTTTATTTCAAAGATTTTTATCGTCATATGGATGGATTATGACTTTTCTTCAAAACTCTGTTTTGAAGACAAGTCGACATTTCATTTTTTGTAATAATTTTCCAAAATTTTCAATTCTTGAATTCTCCAGGCGCAGCCCTGGTCTCATTTGCCAAATCCCATGTCAGCTATCCCTGCAAAAAATTGCTAATAAATTCATCATTTCAACCAAAAATCAAGGAGGAAACAAAAAGTCAGAGTTCTATTAATTGTGAAAAAGTGTCAACTGCAAAACATTACAAAATGGGTTTTGAAGAACCAAAAAGCAAGCCAATGCCTTTATAAGATTTTTCCATGAAGATCAAAGTCATTTTGCATGCCAAGGTTGGAGAAAAACGTTTCAGAGCGAATTGGGTGAGAGCAGTGTGTGTTTTGGAGAGAACTTGTTTGCAGCTAGCCAGCGCAGCACATATAACAGGTGGCGCGGCGCACTGGAAGCGCGCGGCGCACTGGGAGTTTCCACCCAGCGTTAATTTGAATGGGCGTGGTGCACTGGGTTCTTGGCGCGGTGCATATAGCCCAAAGCTCGAAATTGTTTCAAACTTCTCCAAATTGTTCATTCCTTGCGTGGATTTGCCAGGTAGGCTTGCTATCTTGATGTTGCATCAAATTTTATGATAAGAGATGGTGGTGTAAGGGTGATAAAGGTTGAAACAAAAATTCAAACCCTCTTTCTATAAACACAAACAAATTTGCTGCCAGGGTTTCAGAATTCACAGTTTTGCCACCAAAATCATTTCCTCTTCCCCTTGTTCGCTTATCTTCACTAATCCCTAATTCCCTATCACCTAGATTCATTACTCCTTCTACATGCTCTATCCCAAATCCTCCAACCTCACACCTCAAAACCTATACAATGGTCCCAAGCCCTAAACCCTATTCCCATACATAAATCTCTCAAACCCACTCCTATATTTCCCTATTAAATTTCTCCCAATAATTCCCATTCCTCACTATTGTTTCCCCTTCCTAACAATCCCTAACAGTCCCTGTTGCATTTGTTTTTTCCCTTTGGTGGCAGACTTTGCTGGCAGACTTTGCACCCTAAAGAACAGTCAAACAGTTTTCACATACAACAGCATCTTGTCTTCAAGTTATTTTGTACAGTAGTCATGGCATCTGAGCATTCATCGGACTATGAGGTAGAAACCCAAAGTGACTCTCCCTTGGAAGAACAGGCACCCCAGAGGCCTCATAAAAGTGGCAGACATGTTAGGGAAGAACTGATCACCCTTACAGAATTGCAGGCCTGCCCTCTTGCTATGTAGTGTTTTCAGCATCAGTCATGCTATGAGTTTTGTCAAAAGGTGGCTAGTGTCCAATTTCATCATGAGTTGGCTCGTCTTTTTGTGTTGCACTTGCACGGAGATCAAGCTATCTTGGCTGGTGTCACCTTCACACTTACACCAGAATCTATCTCATTAGCAACCAGTATACCGAACATTGGTGAACCATGGCACAAGAAACAAAAGACCGGCAGCATTATGAGCCACACATCAAAACCAGTTTCTTGAGGCAGCTCAAGGGAGTGTTCCCGTTCCAGTATCTAAAATATGAATATGCTCCACTAATGAGATTGATCATGAAATACTTCAGCTGTGGGGGACGGTTCTCTCGTCTTTATGCTTATCACATCAGGTTGCTCATGCATTTCACCAGGGTATGGATGATGAACATTCCGTATTTCATTTATCAGAACATAGAGAGGATGACCACCTTTATACAACATAAAACCCCTCAGCAGCAACTTAACAGTGTCTATCATTTTGCTCTTATTAAGATTTTGGTGGTTCATCAGCTTGGATTGCAAGGCATCACTTGGGATGATTTCATCTCTCGTGACTTCTTCAGAGCTTCACGGGGAGTATCAGAGGTTAAGAATGAGGGTGAACCTTCTCATCAGTATGAGCACCATGAGACTGCTAGTGTGCCAGTTTTCATCATATATCAGAGAGGCACCAAACATTTGTTTGCTGCAAGCGAGTGTTATCTCCACCCGGTGTGGAAGGGGCCTCGTTTCCCCCATCAGCATCACAGGTACAAGACAAAGGCAAGAGGCCAATGTAGGATGAGGGGCCTTCAGGTGAGCCATCAGGTGAATGAGAGACCAACTTCATTCTCCTTCATGATGATGATACAGATACGGGTCCACAAAGCGCCAAACTTAGAGAGATCATCCAGGAGCAGCAATCATAGATCGAAGCCTTATCCCTTGACTTGGAGAGGGCTAAGTGGACCATGAAATACTTGGAACAGAGGAACAAATAGCTTGAAGATTAGTGGGCAATCATGGAGCTACAAAACATTCGTGAGCATCGCCAAGCTGCACAAAGGAGAAGAGTTGAGCTCACGTCATTGGAGCAAGAGATTAATGAGGATCGGGAGGCCAATCTCGAGACAGTTAACATGCACCTAGAGAGGTTGTTGGATAAGGCCGACAAAGACCATGCATTGCTGAGACACATGGCTTTCCACTAGATGGCGCGAAACAAAGTGTGCAAGGCTCGAATCAGGAATTTGAAGACGAAATTGAGGAAGGCAATCAAGAAGAAAAAGAGGCAAAGGGAGCTCGATCGTCTTCATATATTGGCTGAAGCCTCTTTAGCCCAGCATAACACTTGATAAGGAAGCTCCAGCCCAAATTTCAAGAAATTTGGGGCATTTTTGGTATTTTTGGAAATTTTTGCGCAAAAAACAGGATTTTTCTCCCTGTGCGCTGCGCCACGTGGCGCGCGCTTATGATTGGGAGCTCCAAATGCAAAAAAAATTATAGATTTGGATTTTTCATGAAAAATCATGACTGTTGATGCATGGCCAAGAAGTTTGGGCAAGTTTTGAGTCCTCAGGAGGTCAAAAACACCCTAAAAATGACCTCTCCGCCCCTAATTTCACACATAGGTAGCAGTTTTGGTAGATTGAGGTTTTGGAGGGGTAAATGGGCACTAAATTCAGAAATTCCACTTGGGTTGGAAAGTAGATAGGCAGGGCTTTCCAACAAGCACACTTGGGCTCAATTTGGACTTCAGAAAGTGCCTCAAAAACAACATCAAAGTGGCGCAATGCATACAGAAATTGGCGCGGCGCACAGAGGTTTTTTGACCAATTTTCCACCTTCCAGCTCAGAAATTCGGCCAGTTTGACTAGTTTTGCTTTGTGATGTAATTTTTGACTTATCTTGATGTAATTGGGTGAACATGATGTAATTTTGACACTTATTTACTTGTTCTAGAGGATTCATTCACCAAAGAGTGAAAATTTAATGAATGAATCAGTTTCCTACCTTATAGAGGCAAGTTGTTTTGATTGCCTAGATTTTAGTGCTTTGTTTAGAATTGGTTGAAACAGCTCCTAGAATGATGATCTAGATCCCTAGAGGCAAGGGAATGGGTTGGGCTAGTCTATATCATGTATTTTCTAAGTCATTTTCAGGGTTGGACTCTTGGGAAAAGCTTGGCACTCTATTGTACATTTACTTCTGCATTTTTGGCTAAGGAAAGACCAGGGTTTTGCAGCATTGTTTGGGATCCACGTGGCTTTATGTTTTGATGGTGTGCTTCTTTAAGTAATTGTAAGTTTATCTAGTGTTATGTGTATCATTTTCATGCTTCTTCTGAATTTGAAACAAATGAGTGATTAAGGTGGAATCCATAACTGTTATGCTCTGCCTTTGAATTTGTTTAAATTTTCATGTTTTCTTTAGTTTAAGGAGAATTCTTGAGACTCGCTTGCTCTCCTTAGCTCCTCACCTATCCGATCTATCCATCTCACTTGCTCTAAAGCATCAAAACGATTGCCTTCCTTGCCCCAATCAGAACTCTGCAGAAACTGTGCCTCATCCCCGAGCCCAAATTTGCCTTTCCCATTTTTTCAACAAAACCCTTAAAAATCCAAATCAAATCCCCGCACTTAACACCTAGCCTAAGATCAGTTGAAAACTTAGTCATCTCGAGCCTCATTGATTACCTTTTGCTGAGATTGACCCAGAGAGAGCCCTCTCCTATCCTTGTAGGGTTAGCTACGAGGCTGAGCGTGGTTTGATGTGGACCTAGAACCTTGTCTTTTCAGCCTGAGACAAATCTAGGCTCTAACATGGTGGAGTTGCCGGCTAGAGGGAAACCCATTGGTAGCAAATGGGTGTTCAAAAGGAAGACAAATGCAGAAGGAAAAGTGGAGAAATAAAAAGCTCAGTTGGTAGCAAAAGGTTATTCCCAGGTGCCGGGAATTGATTTTGGTGATATTTTTTCTCCTGTTGCCAAGGTAACTTCTATTAGATTACTTTTATATGTTGCTTCTGCTTTTGATTTTGAAGTAGAACAGATGGATGTGAAGATAGCATTTCTTCACGGGGATCTGGAAGAGGAGATCTACATGAAGCAACCTTAAGGCTTTTCGGTGAAGGGTAAGAAAGAACTGGTATGCAAGTTAAAGAAGTCTCTGTATGGGTTAAAATAGTCACCAAGGATGTGGTATCAGAAATTTTATACATTTATATGGGGACTTGGATTCACCAGAAGCAAAGCAGATCACTGTGTGTATTTTAAATGAATTGGTGACCATGTTATTTATCTGGTCTTCTATGTGGATGATATGTTGCTAGTTGGAAATGACAAAGAAGTTATCCAGGATTTGAAGACCCAATTGTCCTCCAAATTTGACATGAAAAATCTTGGTGCTGCAAACTATATTTTGGGCATGGAAATTGAAAGAGATCGGGCAAAGAGGAAGCTCTGGTTAAACCAGAGGAAGTATGTCGAGACAATATTGCAGAGGTTTAATATGCAGGATAGTAAACCGGTGAAGGTTCCTATTCCTGTAGGTGTGAGGTTATCTGCTGAACAGTGTCCCAAGACACAAGAAGAGGAAGAGGACATGTCCCGTGTTCCATATGCAAGTGTTGTTGGTAGCCTGATGTATGCAATGGTATGTACTAGACCAGACATTGCACATGCAGTGGGAGTATTGAGCAGGTTTATGTCAAAACCAGGAAAGGAGCATTAGACAGCAGTGAAGCGGGTTTTCAGGTATTTGTGTGGCACTAGTGATTATGGTTTGTGCTACCAAGGAAGACTAGGATTGGACATAGTGTTGGATATTCGTGGCTTTGTTGATGCAGACTCGGTTGGAGATCTGGATCAGAGAAGATCTACAAGTGGGTATGTGTTTAACCTATTTGGAGGTGCAGTCAGTTGGATGAGTAAGAAACAATCTGTAGTGGCACTATCAACTACAGAAGCAAAATACATGGCAGCCACTCATGCAAGCAAGGAAGCAGTTTGGTTGCAGAGATTGTGTTCAAGTATGGGGTTAGTACAGGAAGCTATAAGGATAGACTGTGACAGCCAAAGTGCAATTTTCTTGGCAAAGAACCCTGCATATCATTCAAAGACAAAGCACATTGATGTTCAGTATCACTTTGTGAGGGATATGATAGAAGACAAAAAGGTGTTACTGGTAAAGGTGGACACTTTGAAGAATATTGCAGATGCATTGACAAAATCTGTGAGCTCTAAGAAGTTCTCTTGGTGTATAGAAACAATGGGCATTGTAGGGCTGGATAAATGACTAAGCTCTCTTGTGGCCCCCTGTGGAAAGAAAACAACAAGTGGGAGAATGTTGGGTTGTGTTATATTCTTTCCACAACTAGCCCACGTAGTTAACTGGGGGTTAGAGGGGGGGAGGTCATAGGGGGTTTGATGGGTACCCGTAACCCCACTTTATGGGGTCTAGGGCAGTGCCCTAGAAAATTTTGGTTTTGGACCCTATGTTAGGTTGGGCGGACCCACTTATGGTTTTGTGCATGATTTTCGCACATGTTTTTGGACGTGATGGTTTTCGGTCCATGGTTTTGGACACGATGGTTTTTCGGTCCATGGTATTGGATGCTTCGGCATGTATAAATATGTATTATAACATTGAAAGGAAGATAATGAAAAATCAAGCTGGTAGTCCTCGTTTTGGGATCCAGGGGAAAATCTTTGTGTATATGTGTTTTATGTGTTATGGTCTCGCATTGTTTATTTTCTGTGTTTTAGAATTCGTATGCAGGTAATTTCTGTATGGGGTTAAAACCTACAATATTGGAGTTACTTGTTCTCCTAAGGAGATCACGATTTACACTAGTCTCTTTCGAGAGTTTCATGACATGTTCGCCTGGTCATATGAATAAATGCCCGGTATAGATCTGAGTATTGTGGTGCATGAGATACCTACGTATGCTAATGTGAAACCAGTTCCTCAACGTTTACGTCCTATGCACCCAAGAAAGGCAGTTTCCATTAAGGGAGAGGTTGAAAAAATTCTCAAGGTTGGGTTCATTTATCCTATTCCATTGACAGATTGGGTCTCTAACATTGTCCCTGTGACTAAAAAGCAGGGCACTATTAGAGTTTGTGTTGATTATCGTGATATCAATCGCACATGTCCAAAAGATAACTACCCCACTCCCTTTATTGACCAGATTATTGATGACTGTGCTAGGAGTGAAATGTTCTCTTTTATGGACAGCTTCTCTAGCTATAACCAGATCAATATTTTACCTGTTGATCAACACAAGATTGCCTTTATCTGTCCGTGGGGTACTTTTGCTTATGAAAAGCTCCCTTTTAGTCTAAAGAATGTCGGTGCAACTTTCCAAAAAGCAATTTCCTATGGTTTTCGTGATATTAGACACATTGCTCAGCCTTCTCTGAATGATCTTCTTGTTCATTCAGCTAAATGCACAGACCATCCGGACCACCTCCATCAGATTTTTCTTCACTGTAGACATTATAACATTCGTCTCAATCTGCACAAATGTGTCTTCTGCATTGAGTCTGGAAGACTCCTTGGGTTTGTCATTTCTAAGGAGGGTATTCATCTCGATCCACTCAAGGTCGAAGCTATTTTGAATCTCCCGCCTCCTGCTACTTTGCACCAGTTGTAGAGTTTGCAAGGGAAGGCTAATTTCTTGCGTCGTTTCATCCCTAACTATGCCGAGGTCACTAAAGGTTATACGCATTTTCTTAAGCATGACATTCCATTCATTTGGGATGAAATTTCCCAAAAATCATTTGAGCAACTCAAGACCCTTCTTGTTTCTGCTCCCTTGTTGTGTCCACCTAACTATCATCGTGATTACTCGCTTTATCTAGTTGCTGCTGATAGTACCATTGGCATGGTTCTGGTACAGGATGACGATGATGGTTCTGAGCATGTCATATATTATCTTAGCCGCAACCTTCTTAACACCGAGACTTGCTATGCTTATGTCGAGAAGTTGGCCTTGGCAACCGTTCAGGTTGTTCAACGTTTTCGTCATTACATTTTGTTGCGTACCACAATCGTGATTTCTGATTGCAACCCGATGACATATATTATGTCACGCAAATTGTTGGGGGTCAAATACTCCAAGTGGATTGTTATCCTCCAGGAGTTTGATTTGGATTTCACTACTTCCAAATCTAAGAAGTCACCGGTTTTCGCTGAGTTGATTTTCTCCTTACCATCTGCTTCCACTCCCTCTTGGATAGAGGACCACATCCCAGACGATACGCTCTTCTTGATTAGTACCCTCAATCCCTAGTACGGTGACATCATTGTTTACCTCTAGACGTCTTCATTTCACTCTGACTTGTCTAAGGATGCTCGGCGATACATCCACCATCATTCTCAGCCATATCGTATTATTGGAGACACGTTATATTGTGTCAGAGCCGATTCTATTCTCCATCATTGTTTAACCCTCGAGGAAGCCAAGAAAGTCTTAAATGAATGTCACTCTAGCGCTTGTGGCAATCATATGTCTGGTTATGGCACTGCTCAGAAAATTCCTCGTGTTGGTTATTTTTGGACATCCATTTTCAAGGATTGCATTCTTGTCATCCGTTCATTTCATGTGTGTCAAATTTACCAGTGCAAGATGTGTGCGCCGCCTTCTCTCTTACATCTTGTCATTACCGTTGGCCCTTTTGCAAAGTGGGGCATTGATTTTATGACCTGTAACCCTCATTCATCTAGGAGGCATGGGTATATCATCGTTGTCGTTGATTACTTTACGAAATGGGCTGAAGTGATGACTACATTGACTAACGACGATAAGGCAGATGCTCAATTTCTATTCAATCATGTGATTGCCAGGTTTGGAGTCCCTCGGGCCATTATCACAGATCATGGCTCTCATTTTCATAATTACATGATGGTTGAGTTGACAACTGAGTTGGGCTTGTGTCATGATAGTTCGATGCCATATTACCCCCAGTCCAATGGCCAAGTTGAAGTGGTGAACAAAGTGTTGGTTACCATGCTTCAGCGTACCATTGGAATGCATAATTCCAATTGGCATTTGATGTTATTTTCAGCTTTATGGGCCTACCGAACCTCGGTTAAGGATGTTATCAGCTTTACACCATTTCAGCTTGTTTATGGTATGGATGCTACCCTTCTTATTGAATGTGAAATTCCTTCTCTTAAATTAGCTATCGAATTACTGTCGAATACCACTACGGTGGAGGAGCATATTCTTTATTTAGAACAGCTTGATGAGACTCGTCGACTTGCTTCATTGGTCATTGAGGCACAGAAAAAGCGAGTGAAAGCTCACTTCGATCAAACGGTCAACCCACGTTCCTTCATTGAAGGAGATTTAGTCCTGTTGTATGATCAAGATCATGATAAGCTGGGGCCAGGAAAATTTGAACCTTTCTGGCATGGGCCCTACATTGTAAAACGTGTTTTGCAAAAAGATGCCTATGAGCTGATTGATTATGAAGGAAATCCTTTAGATAAGCCCTGAAACAAGCTTTATCTCAAGAAGTATTATGCATGAGTCTTTCGTGCATTTCTGTGTACATAAGTGTGTTTTCATTTTTGTACATGTTTGGCTTGGTGAGTAAGCGCTTTTGCTTATTGTGTCCTTTTTCTTCTTATGCAAATATCTATCGCACCTTATGTTAGTTTCGCTGATGGTGCCTGTCACAGTACTCGGAGTCTTTCCTCTGCAGCATGGGTTATCCATAGCCCCTTGGGTGAGTTGGTAGATCCTCAAGGTGTTTGTCTAGGATGTACTATGAACAATGTCGTTGAATATAGTGCAGCTATTGAGCTATTGGTTGAGGTTGTTGCCCTCAATATTCGCGCCTTGATCGTAAATCTAGATTCACAACTTGTTTTTCCTCAGCTCAACAGGCGTTATTCCATCAAAAACCCTTAGATTTTAAGGTTTTATTTACGTGTTCATTTACTGGAAAGAAATTTTGATTACATTACATATCAACATATTCCTAGAAGAATGAATATATTAACAGACGCGTTGGATAATCATGTGTTAGATAGACATTTGCGGAATTTGTAAAAGTAAACATTGAGACATAATAAGTTGATAAAGCAGAACATAGGTATGCATATATATATCATGTGTTGCACATCGTAGTGTCCAAAGTGTGTTCATATTACATCATGAGACAACATGTCTCTAAAAATTGCAGAAAATAAACCTAGGGGTCTAATATGCATGATGCTCTCTATAACACACCACTGCTCAGACAACAAGTCTCAGCAGTCAGTGGATCCTATTCGACACCCCTGCGGTGTGTCGCTGGTACTGCCGAGGGACATCCTCGAATCCTGCATAATCTGAAATCCCCTCTATCAAGCCCTCCAGGTCACGGGCGATCTCATCCTCCACGTCTCCGCTAGGAGGGGGCATCTCGAACTCCCTCTCGACTCTCCGAGCGATGGGAGACATGCCTGCAGGTCTTTCAGGTCCAACATCTGCAAGATTGAAAAGTAATGATCAAGACATATATAAAAAACAAAAAATTTACAAAACACTCTTTAAAAATCAAAAATGAGTTTGTTACCTCTCTCATCCCAGCGTTCCCCAGGAGGGAGTAATAGGTCTGGATCACCTCTGAAGTTGGTCCCGGCATATGGCCAGTCCTCCACCACAACGAGTTGGCGATCTAACCACTCGAAGAACTCCAGTCTCCATGACATGTGTTGACTGCTACCTCCTCGAGGCATCAACATAGCCCAGCGGGTAATCTGTGGCTCCCGTGGTGGTGGCCTAGCCATGACCACTTCCTGTCTCTAAAAAATAGGGAGTCGTTCTAGGATGAACGGTATGAGGATCGAACCATATCTGAATTGTTTGGTATCACCTCATCTGCATTTTGTCAGTTGCCTTTTGAGGTTGTCTGATACTGCCTCTGCCCAGTTGAATATGGTGGGGTTTAAGCAATCTGCTGCCAGCCGAAGTTGGGTCTTGGTGGCCTCATGCGGGGCCTAAGAACCAGCCGCCCTGGTAATGGTGGATAGGAGGACTCGTAATGACAGGTTAGCTACTGTTGCAATATTTAGCTTTCCTCCTTTATCTGATTTTTGAGCCTCAGGACACATTCTTCCAATGAGCATGTCCATAGTCTCTCCCGTAATGCGAGTCCCTGTCATTCGGGGTCTTTCTCCTCTCTGTGATAGTCCTATCAGAAAGTAGATGTCGGTGGCATCAATCTCTAGTTCCTATCCACGAATGTTAAATCTCCCTTCATTTGGATCCCACGCTCCAACGAGATATTGGAGTAGATCAGGTTGTGCTCTTAGGGCCGACACCATGAAGAACTTTAAGAGCCCGCAATTCCTTAGCACATCTAAGAAATTTGGATCTCCCAGGGCTAACTCATCATCATTGTTGTGTTCTCGCTCTTTCCATTCAATTACCATGATTTCTTCCTGTAAACACACAGACATTTAATTGTAAGTGCCATGATTTTGTTTAAAACCCCTTGAATTTGATTAAACTATGAAGAATTTTTGTTCTCAGTGCTCGTCGTGCCTGTTTCTAAAATAGGTGCGATGAGCCGGAATCCGTTGTTTGAAAAATTTGAGCTCTTCGCGACCATTTGGTGTACAGTCACGACGAGCTTATTTTCCTGCCGTTGGAAATTCTGGCTCTTCACGATCCTGAGCTGGGAACCCGCAACGACCGCCGTGGACATTTCCATCAAAAAATTCCTCTAAATCACAACTAAAATCATAAAAAAACAAGATACATTTTATCTAAAATGCAGGACCAAAGATGTGGTATCTACTTGGAACAGACAGATTTGCAAATGAGCTCCTGGATCTCCTCCAATCGATCTCCAAAAATCGCAAGTGTACAAGGGTAAAATTTCTTCACTCCAAGGTAAAAGTGAAAAGTAAATTGTTTTTTACCAATTGGCCCTTTTATAGACCTTTTTTTGGGAAAATTAGGGTTTTAGGTCTATTTTTGAATATTTTATGCATATTTATGTCAAAAATAGATCTTACTCTTGCTTTTTGTGTAGCGACAGGTTCCAAATACTCTAGTGATGATGATTTACGAGTTGTATTTTATACTTTTTCGGACTCAGTAAACACACAAAAAAGTCACTTTTGGAGTCATCTTTAAGATTTTTTCTGACTCTCGAAACATGAAAATATTGTCGAGCTCTTGTCACTTTGAACTCATTAAAGGTTGCGAAGCATCATCTACCCAGTATAAGTTTACCCCTTTTACGGATTGGGATAGATTACTTACGAAAAAGGTATACGTTGATCTATCATGGTCAATAGGTTCCCTTGGGTATTGTTTTCTACCTTTTCAGATTCGAGGGACAAATTTACAAAAAGGGACCTTTGGAGTTTTCTTTTCCGTGTCTTTTTCAAACTCTCTAAATATGAAAAAGACTCTGAGTTTTACCTATGTCAGACTTGTTAAACCCTGATGACATTGGACTTGTCATCATGACGAGACCGAGCTTCTCCTTCCTAGGGCTCGTTAAAATTTACTAGGTCGGATTTGTCCGAAGGACAAACTTATATTACAAGCATATGCTATCCCCTTCAAGCTTGTGTTTCAAAAATAATTGGGGTACTCACCAGAAATGGTGGGGGAAAAGTTGGAAGTATTTTGTTGGTTGTATTAATTATTACGGCAGCTTGTCGCTCTTGAACATCGACACTCTTTCTGCTTCATGTTAGGTTGGGATATCCTCACTTTATCGTTGGCCTTTAGGGTTTTGGGTTATCCATTTTGCCTCATTCCATCTGATCCTTGCTGCATCATCATGACCTTTGATCCCTTGGTACCAAAATGTTGCCAAACTCTGGAGTCGTGTCGCCGATATGTTCAAGAGCTTAATCCTTCTGCAGTTTGTATCCTTACACACCTTCCTTAGATTCTCTGTCTCATCCACATTCATCTTGTTCCTTTGTCTCGCATCGATGATGTGGGAAACATTATGGCCCTCCTTCAACTGATCGCTTCCTGTCGACTTCATCTCATTACCAGGGAAGTTTATCTAGAGACTCGTTTCTGGTACCTTGGAGCTTGCATGCCTTAATGGAAAGTTCTTCGCATTCGACAATGGGGCTTTCATTATTAGCCTTCAATCAGGTGATTTCATGGGTGTTTGACTTTAGATCATTCTTCACACTCTGTGGATTGTACTAGCAGTACCTTGAGAGCCATTGACATTACTCGTGGTCTCTCTTGCGCTTGTTAACGGTTTACATCATTGACCAATAATCAAGTGATTTTCTAGTATGCTCGACTTCAGCACATCTATTCACATTAGAATTTATACCTTGGTCGGGTTGTGATTCAAGACCCCGGGCTCAGATTACACAATTCCAGGTTGCGTGGATTGTTTCATGATTGTATACATGACTCTTTTGATTGGGTGGCTATGACCATACTTGGGTCTTTTATATGGTCCTTCTAATTAGATGGTTGTGTCCATACCACAGATTGTTTATGTTTATCTTCTGGATGGTTGTGCCCATGCCTTATGCACATTTGTTTCCTTTCACTATGTACTTATGTATCAGAGATATCAGTTGTGCTTGCGATTGCAGGTTCTCTGCAATGGTGTTTTGTTTCAGTTATGGATTCGTAAAGCATTTCACCCTTCCCACTCTCTCGGCCTTCATGCTTTAGGGGGCATCTATTAAATAGTATTTTGTCACCAACCCCACATTCCCTAATCCCGGACACTGTCGGTCTGTGTTATTGACATTTTCTTTGTGTCATGTTGCAAAATATGTGTCAATGTCTTCCTTGTCATATCAGGAAGAATACCTCAGTTCATTACTCCTGGAGCAGACCCTTTTTAACCTCTGTTTTTGGGTCGTTGCGGGTCATCAGTTATTCCACCCGCGAAGATGGCCAAGATTGAACTAAGCCTAGCAATGTTGTCGCTCTGTCCCTGTGTTTCACTCGCGACGAGCTACTTTTGGTGAGTTTGTTTTAACAAATTTTCGATGGGTGGTCCTAGGGTTGGTTGTTGGATCAGATGAGCTCAGCTCTCTCCTTTGGGATGGTTGTTCCACCTTTTGTGCAACCTCCCAAAGGGATAAGCTCTTTCTCCCATCTCTTATGGAGGCTCCTCCTCCTATAAATACCTCCTTCATGGCTAAGATCTACTAGAGTTGAAGTTAGAGAGAGTAGAGTTTGGAAGTAGCTTCTAATGTAACTTAGCCTGGGATAGTTTTGTGTGGATTTGGCTTGATTGTATGAGTGTTCTAGCATCATAATTTTTCCTTTTGGGTAGGAGAGAGAGTTATTCATCCTCTTGGGAGACAATTCATGAGTGAATGCTTGCAGAGACATGCTGACAAGACCCTTCAAGGAGACCTACAACATCAAGGCATGGTTGTAAGTTTTACTTCAATTCATATTAATACAAATCAACAGTTTATTTCCTATATCTTATGTCAAATTGCATATTGATAGCTTGAAGTTCCTTGACCCTTTAAGTAGATCATTTTTGTTGTATTCTATTATGTTTTTTGTTGTTCTCTGTATGTTGTTTCAGGTACAAAAGTGATTAGAACGAGAGTTGGAGCAACACAACGAGAACTTCATCAAACGAGGATTTGAAGGTAGGCCTTCATGACATTAACTATCTAAGGGAATTTTCTTTGATATTGTTCTTGTTGTGACTAGACCCACTCTAGGGCTAGAGGGGTTGCCTCTGTCTATAGAGGGAACTTTCTTGTGTCACACAGAGTTGGGTGATCACGTTGGACCAATTGTCCAGTGAAGGCAAAGCATGCAACTAATCCAACATGTTGGATCACAGGCTGAAGGAACAGGTAGCAGGAGCTCGACATCCGCCCAAAGGTCAGCAAGAAGAAATCTACATGCTCTCTTACATATTGGATGGAATCTGTGCCTGTCAGGAGTTCCCGAGCTTGAAGTGGGCATAGACATCAGCAGAAACCTCTATGAATACTTATTGTAAATTGTTTTCCAAATGCAGCTTTAGAGGAGTTATCACATAGCTGTCATATCATTTTGTCACCTCGGTATACAAGATCATATTTGAGCAGGATCCACCTTGCATGCCAAAGGTAGAAATGGAGGGACTGATTGACACAGCAAATTGGTATGCCTCACTGTCCGGCACCTTCATACAGATGTACAGCGTGGAGAAGCCTTTGTATGTTTTGCTGAAGTTTTCCATGGAAAAGCTCGTCATGCAAGAAGTGTCATACCACATCTCAGCAGGACTGTCAGCTAGGCTGCACCGGAGTAAGAAGTCACCTTGGCCCACTCTTCCGTTGTGAATTGGGTTGTACGAGATACAGAACCTCAAACATCCGATGTTGAAACTAAGGAGATCAAGAAATATCCTTTCGACATCCAAAGCTTCAATCCATATGAACCACATTGTATTGTGAAGGATCACTGCGCGAGAGTATAGTTTCCATGGATCCGCGGGGCATGTCATTGGGCAGAGGAAGACCCATGGAGATATTTTCACAAATTCTCCAAGCCTAGCGAATCGGTCGTCATCGTTGTAGAATGGTTAGAAAAGTAGCGTGAAGCAGCATCCAGGAGAGTAGCATCAACAGAGGTAAACATACCAGTGCGTGACAAAGCCAAGTTCAGAGTAGACCCACTTGTGTAGAAAGAAGCTTTGGAAATTGAGGAGAAGAGGTAATAGCATGACAGGAGGATCATGCAAAGGCAGAGAGAAAAACAGAGGATGGAGGAAATAGTGAAGGAGTTGCATAAGTTGAAGGAGCAACTCCGAAAGGAATAGGAGATGCGCAGACAGGAGAAGGAAGCACAACAAGAACAGGTACAATAGGGGGCGTAAAATGTATAAACAGATGAAACTATTCCCGTACAGGTAGTAGACTCATCCAAACAATTGGCACAAAGTAGACAGGGTGAGCATTCGCAGTCGCGGGACTTCACTCAAGAGATTGAACGAGTACTTGAGCAGATGGATAAGGGTATGGGGCAGCAAGAGTTAGAGAAAGACATCGACCTCATGCCTTACCATCAAGAGGTTGACCCACCAGCTCCACTGGATCCAGAAGCAAAGCACATCCCAAGCAACCAAGGAGATACTGATATCCTTGGAGAAAATTCGGAAGGAGAGATACACAACATATAATTCGACGAGTCGCAGCATAGTGTTGTGTAATAACACAAAGTGTCTACTCTGGATGATAACACATCTCCTGCGTAGTTTGAGGAATGAGTAATTGTGTCTAACATGCGCAACCACCCAACATCATTAGCCGATGCTACCAAAGCATATGCCAAAGTCACTAGCTTGATTGTTCACTTCTTGATAGCTGAGAACGAGCGAATGGCTAAGGAGTTACAAACAGCTAAGCAAGGAGGAGAATTGGTTACAACATCCGCCAAAATAGAGTTGAATAAGGCGATACTGGATGAAGTATCATCCATTGAGACAATCATGCAGGCGTTGTATTCCAAGTTTGGTACTGTGCATAAGGCATTTTTCCATCTCAATGGTTGGAAGCAACGATGTGCTAGGAGAGCACATATCTTGTCAAACTTGCATACTATTGTTGACTACTTGCAAAAATGGACAATGAGATATAAGGGAGCCCCATTACACTTGCCCAAGATGAGGAAGCCCAAAGAATTTGAGCTGAAGGCACGTATCCGGAGTCAAATCTGGAACTATGAAGAACTCTCACAGCTCATCACTAGTTTCAGGCTTCCAATGCACGGGTATTCAGAAGCATGGATTTTTTTGTGCGCACACATGAGATCCCATTTATTAGGACACTCACGAAGGTGAATACAAAGGCACAATTCTAACTGGAGATTGACTCGTACTTTGACGATTTGATGCAAAAAGCCACCAACATAGACTTAGCAATCAGTGCAGACACCATGCATCAGTATGTCATTGTTACAAATGCACTCAAGACAATGATGCGCATGTTATTAGATGATTTGGACAGAGGAGCTAGAGAAGTGTACCCAGATGCAACAAAAACAAGAGTTTGTTTCCAGAAATATGTCACCAAAGAGTACACGAACACCATCGCGGACTACAGAGCTTGGCATCAATTCTCTACAGTCGACCATCGTGAGGATGTCAAAGAGTTGGTCTTCCCACAGTTATCCGAGTCATAGTGATGTCTTGCATATCTTACTCAAGCATATTTTGTCTCACATGGGTACATGTGCAGATTGTATGTAGCGTCTTGTCAAGTGGAAGTTCAAGTGTCAATATTTGGATGTACCAGTCATAGAGTAGATGAAGAGTCATGAGGGTAGATGAACAGTCACAAAGGGGAATATCAAGGGCCACCCAACCCTTTGCTATATATAGTCCCTCATAACTCATTATAGAGTCTTTTGGCCAGCCAAGCTTCCGATAGGAGTATCTTAGAGAAAGCTTGGAGAGCATTGTAACGAGCCTTGGCTTCTCCACTATATCGAGCTAGTATATCTCTTTGGAGGAGCAGGTGGCAGTGACTGTAACGTTACGATGTCGGAACTAGTGGTTGGTCATGGTTGTACTGTATGATTGAAACTTTAACTTCTTAGTATAATAGAGCCATCACATTTCATGCATATGTCGTATTGTATTTCAACTATCTTGTTTACTCTAAATGATATATGTATATGTTTTCTTACACATGTGTGTATAGATTCTTTCTGTATATGTATGTATGAATCTTACTAAAATGTGTTGTTGGTTTAACCATCACTTTGAATTGCTAGCTTACTTGCCTTCCAATTTGTGATGCATCTTTGCTCGTGTGTTCCCTTCTTAACTATGTGCTTTCACAAGTTTCCAAGTGGTGAACTCACCTCACCCTCCATGTGCTAGAGCCTCTCACGCACCTTCCTTGACTTTCTGTATATGTCACACCCTTGCTACCAACAAGGACATCTTACTTGCCTTTGTGCACAACCGCAGTCAAGGAAATATTGTACGACCCACTTTTGGGACTCCTGCACCAAACGGTTTGAGGTCTAGTTGGGACTTCTTACTAGGGAGATCCCCTCACATGTTGGCGGGTCTAGCACCATCAACACATCATTTAAGTCATCAAAATGTGAAAGATTTCTTACCTCCATGGATACGCATCGAAGCGACTTTGCAATCATATTACACCGTAGTGTAGAAACTTTGTGCAATCTATTTTGCTAGTGCGTGAGTTCTTCATTTGAACCTGAGGTACAAGAGTTGTTCCTATCCCACGTGATCCACCCACATGCAGTGGGATTGATCCAATCTTCGTCACGGGAAATAATCTTGTATACCTTATCCAAATCATCATCCTCCTCATAGTCACAGACTGATTCAGTGTAGCGTGTTCCATCAGCAAGATCCAGTGGCGCAATAACCCTAAGTGCCTTCTTCTCCAATGTCATTCTTCGCTTCTTCAGATTAATTATTGCATCCATGTCAAAGGCCAAATAAATTCCTAATAGCGCAGGGTAAGGATTGTTGTCATCCAATATTTCAATTACTTCAAAATCAGCCAGAGCGCTTGCTCCATTAATGTCTACTTTTACCCCATACAAGCGGCCCATAGGAATGATCTTCTATTGATTGGCCATGCATAGTTGTATAAGAGACCATTGTAGCATCAGTATCCCCATCCTTTCCCATGTCTGCTTAGGTAGTACGTTCACATCAGATCCGATATCCAAGATGACTTGATCCATTTCATATTCTCCAATCTGCATGGTCAACCTCATTTCGCGCCCTGTCTGTTTCTTATGTTTACCTTGTTTCCTCACAGTGCGATGTTCTAAAGGAATATTAATCTTTTACGAACAATTATTAATTAGCTCCCAGAGCCCTTCCACTACCTTCTTATCTCTCAATAGTTTCATACATTTTTCAAAAAAGTGGCTAATAATGAGGGATCCACATCCTGCACTTCATTGTTTTCAGTTGATTTCTCTTGGCTCCCTGACGTAGAAGCTTCAGCAAAATTTTTCTTGGCCTCCATAAAATTTCTCTAGCCCAGTTGAGATCAAATATGACTTCCTTTTCAACAGCCTTGTGCACCCATCCTTTGGTCCTTGGCTGCTTTCCTTTATATTCTCCTGTGTCCATACCACTTCGCATCACTATATTAATGTTGTGATCTTCCTCGTGAGGCTCTGCCCTCATCATCTGTATGTTTTGCGTAGGTTGTTGCATCTTCTTCTCCTGCATTTTGGAAATCAGCACTAGACAATCTTCTATCACATGATTGAACTGTCTGCAGTATTGACAAGATGGATGTGTTGGGTTCTGACAGTCGCGCAAAAAAATTCCTGCTTTGCCACAGTTATAACAAATGGCTTGTCCATGACCTTTGTTAGCCCCTCCTCCTCTTCCTCTTCCATGGCCTTGGAATCCTCCGTGCACCGCACCTTAGCCTTGATCCTGAGGCAAATTTTCTTCCTACATTCGATACGTAGGGATTCGCTCCATCATTAATTCGAAGCTTTGACAATTTCACTCATCATGCCCAACTGACTTACAGAAGGTACAAAACAACTGATTCAAAGTCTAAACAAGCATTTTCAAAAGGTGACAATGGTCAGTGGCGTGTTTCCCAGCTATTTTTCAAATAGTGCACCACAAGGGTACTCCTACGCTTTGTCTCGGAATGTTTTCAGGCTTCAAAGGAATAGGATCTCCTCCGATCAAATAATTCTAATACACAGGGTAGTGATCCTTATCATGTCCTTTATCTTTACATTTTATGCACCAAACTTCAACGCACACCTCTGGCTGAGCTTCCTTTCCTGTCTTCAAGCTCTACAACTCCATGTGCAGGCTTGCCAACTATGATTGAATCTGTTGTACTCCAACGTTTGTATCTTGCACTGGCGAGGCTTCCAACCTGATCGTGATTTCCACAACCTCTACTTGTGTTCCTATATTCTGTTGTGATAATGGTAATATCATATAAGGCAACAATGAAGCAATGTACCAGTCTCTCTACTGATCATCCATGATCTTCATATTAGCCTACTGGATCAGGCATTTTATCCTATGATCAAAATCCCATGAGGACTCATTTACCCTCTATTGTATTTCCTTAAACTTGGTTACAGACTGCGCCTGAGACTTAGGATTCTTTAACTCATTGTTCAACGTCTGACGAGTCTCTTCCATTGTCGCTTCAGGTCTATCTTGATAGAACTTGATATAGCAAGTCGGCACCCCATACTGTAGCACCGTGACCAGATGTGCTTTCTTTATATTGTCGTCATTAATCTGCTGCGTTGTCCATATAGCATCCGCGACAAACTAGAACTATTAGAGATCTTCACTTGCCACCCCTTTGAAGATCAACATCCCCATTGTGTTTGCCATGTTGAATGGTTGATGTAGAGGTGGAGGTGGAGGTGGAGGTGTAGGCTTATGTGGTGGAGGTGGAGGTTGCAGTGGAGCGGATGGATGGGGTATCCCCGATATACCTTGGCTAACTATCTATAACGCAATTCGTGACATTCTCAAAATATTCCCTTCGTCATTGCTATAAGATGATCCTAACAACAGACTGTATTCAGAACTTGATTCTTCGTTCATTCTAAAGGGTTTTCCACTTCACTTAGTCTCAAACATCAATCTAATGGCATAACCCATTTCTCACATAAGAGCATCTTAATCCAAGTTTCTAGAGATTTTAAATACTTACCTCGCAGTCCCTTGAAGAACCTGCACACTGCTTCACTATAGCTGATGGTCATGTCAATCGAGAGCTCAGTGACAAATCCTCCTAAGATACGATCAATAGAGTGATCAACAACCCACGCAATGTTATTTTCTGAAGCTTCCAGGCGCTTCACGATCTCTGAACTCCACACAATAGGGCCATCAAGCCTCCACGTACCCTGATTGTCCACTAATATGGATAGCCACTCGTGCAACTCGCAAGGAAGGAAAAAGAAAAAGGCTTTTGTCTCATTTGTATACACATATCTATTTAGCCACTGTTCCTTGGATAATTACGGGTCTATGTTCTCCCAAGCTGCAAACGCGTGCAAATTTTGATCGATCCACTTCTCAATTTCCTTCTTATTAGGAAACCACTTATTCGACATCACACATTCCTCAGACAGATCCAAGTCCCAGCAACAGAACCATTTGTTAGCCTAATGGGGCCTAACCCAGGTTAAGCATTATCTGTGCCAACCAACAAAACCTTAACTATTGGCCCTTTCGGAAACAACCCCTATAGCGCATGTTGTAGTCTCACCCGAAGAAGTATTGGGGGATGACAAAACTAGGTTTTTGCATCCAGAGGCTTGTGTGATGGATTCTTGAAGTTCTTAAGGCTTAGATCTACCTTTGTGCACCTTTAACCCTTCCGAACAGGCAACTATTGTAAATCTATCTAAATGACTTCCATATCTTCGCGAAGGTCCTTAATTATCCTTAACATGCATAAAGAGTACATATCTACTAGTTTCGCGTAGTAAATAAGCATTAATTCATACAAATAATAACATATAGAAAAGATACATAAACTTTTCAGAAGTAAATAATAAGTAACATATGCATCGAAATCAGTTCAAAACAGACTTTATTAAGTATAATCGTTTAATTGCAGACTTCTTTTCCCTACGCACTCAGCCTGTGGACTTACCAAGGTCTCTGCACACTTAGCTGCAGGATCCTTCCCCTTTCACTTAAGTACAGGAAACATACCTTTCCTGCCTTAGCACCTTGCCCTTACAATGATTCTTCCTATATGGTACTCCTTAAAACTGAGTCACTATGACTCATCTATATATAACATTTTCTTTACAATACCATGGTCCATGAACCATGGGTGGGTCTCAAAAAATCTCTATCACCTACCCACCTAAGGGACTAAAGCCCCTTTGACTTCTACTAGCTTCACGTTCCGCTTCCACATTTCGCAGAGACTTTACATTCGTTACAAAGAGATATTACAAAATTGACCCAAAACTTGACAAAAATAACCCCAGGGACCCTATCCCAACACATTATGTGTATAAGCATATTTCAGTATTTGATATTAATGAAATGAAGTGTTATTTCTACTGCATCTTTGTATTTATGGCTATATCTGTAATTTGTTGTGTTCCTGTTCAAATCTGCATTAGTGGTATCAGAGCGGTCTGCTCTTTCTCTGTTTTTCTTTGCATGTCCCCAACGAGGTTGGGATATAAGGAGTTAGGGCTCAATCTGGTTGAATCTTTGGAAGTTCATCCTCACAAACCTTGACGGTCACCCATGGGGGAAGAAAAGAAAGACGAGGGAGTAGAAGATCCTATCAAAATGTTGCTTAAGGAGGCCCTCGAGAAGCAAAGGAATGCGATGACGGATAACTTTCCCAGATCCTTCAACATTGTCCACCTGCGGTGCATCCACATCCAACAGCCACTCTGGAGGCTCCACACCTTTTACGGTACAAGTAAACTTTGACATTCTCATATTTGAGGGCGAAGTAGATGCAGACATCGTAGGAAAAAGGTTAAATCTGCTAGAAGGATATTTTTATGTTCATGATTTTTCCAGCCGAGAAAATATTACTTTTTCTCTTCTCAAAGCCACCCCCCACGTCAAGGACTGGTGGGAAACCTACTATGTGTAGAGGGATGAAAGTGCGATCTCACTGTTTTCAGTCGCTCCCACTTGGAATTCATTTTGGGACTCCATTAAGGAGCAGTACTACCCTATCAGGAACTATGAGGACAAATAGATAAAGTGGACCACGATGTGGAAGGGAAGGGACCAAGATGTGTTGGAGTTTACCAATGTTTTTGATACCCTTCGCACGAAGTTGGGTATCAATTATTCCGAGAAACATTTGGTACTCAAGTACCATGGCTTCCTACACATATACATCCAGGATGAGACGAAGTTCCTGGACATCTCCTTGCTCAACGCAGTGTACCTATACACTGTCAATATTGATCAGAAGTTTAAATAGAAGAAGCAAGACTTTGGATTTGCAAATCCAAAGCAAGGAAAAGGTGCCCCCAAACCAAAGAACAAAGGACAAATCCAATGAGGGAAGGCCCAGGACAACTTACTAAATCCACAATCAAAGGACAACAATATGAAGCCAAAGAAGGACACAAGAAAGTGAAGTGAGTTCCATAAGAGCTCCACTGACAACAAAAGTGAGTGTCGAACCAAGCGGTCACTGGTGGCCGAGCTGAAGGCTTCAGAATCAGATGCATGTTCTGACTTTAAGTCAAAACCTGACAAGGGGAATGACAAAGGGAAGTAGATTATTGATGTGGATCCCAACACCACTATTGCCAACACGAAGATCCAAAAGGAGGAACATGAAGATCCAGAGGAGGAGGAGCGTCTCATCCACTCCCATATGTGGGTAAAGGGTTCCCCGCTACAGTTCATTATCGATAGCGGGAGCCAAAAGAACCTCATTGCAGTAGAGGTCATGAAGCGGCTAGGCTTACTGACCACAACACACCCACAACAGTACACCATCAAGTGGCTTCACCAAGGATGGGATCTTCGGGTGAGACAACAATGTCGCCTTCCATACAACATCAAACCCTTCACAGATGAGGTATTATGTGAAATTTCTCCCCCTGATGTTTGTGATGTATTATTACGCCAACCATACTTGTGGAAATGACATGATGTGTATGAGTCAAGGCCTCGTGTTGTTATTGTTACCTTGGGAAATAAGTTATACAGGATACCAAAGGTAGCATCGCCTACCGCCATCTCTCTGATTACTGCAAAACAATGTAGTAAGCTCATTTCCAAAACCGGGAAATTTGTTTTCATGATGATACGCCATCAAGGAAAGAAGAAGACGGTGGCCACGACGTCCAGACAGGATCCCTCTGCACCACAACAACATATGGACAAGGTCATGGAGGAGTACGAGGACATCTTCACCTGTTGGCTTGATAAGGCTTGACCCAGGTTCAACTTTAATTGCGCCAACCAACAAAACCCTAACTGCTAGCCTTTCGGAAACAACCTGCAGAGCGCAGGCTACAATCTCACCCGAAGCAGTATTGGGGGATTCTAGAACCGGGTTTCTACATCCAGAGGCTTTTGTGATGGTTTCCTGATATCCCTTCGGCTTATATCTGCCTTCGCGCAGTTCTAATCCTTTCGATCTGACAACTACTACAAATCTATCTAAAGACTTCCAAGTCTTCACGAAGGTACTTAATTGTACTTATCATGCATAAATATTACAGATCTACCAGTTTCGCATGGTAAATAAGCATTAATTCACATAAAACATATCACAGAGTGAAGATACATAAAATTTGTAGAAGTAAATGATAAGACACAGATGCATCAATTTCGGCCCAAAACAATATTTATTAAGTGTAAATGTTCAATTATAGACTTCTTCTCCCCGCGCTCTCAACTTCAAGGGCCCGCGCACTCAGCCTGTAGACTTACCAAGGTCTTCGTGCACTCAGTTGTAGGAGTCTTCCCCTTTCGCCTAAGTACAGGAAACAAAGCTTTCCTACCTTAGCACCTTGCCCTTACAAAGATTCTTCACTAATTGATTCTTCTTTAAACTTGCTATCAATCATCTATTTATAGCATATGATTTACAATATCATGGTCCGTGGACCATGGGCAGGTCTGAAAACAGCTCTATCACCTACCCAACTAAGGGACTAAAGCCCCTTTGATTTTTACTAGCTTTGCGCTCCACTTCCACATTTCGCGGAGACTTTACATTCATTACAAAAAGAAACTAAAAATCTTACTTAAAATTGACTCAATTGACCCCATGGACCCCTTCCCAACAGGCCCCCAACACAAATTGGGTGACTCACCCTTGAGTCACTCATCTGGAGCATCTATCTTGTTGCAGAGGTCACTAAGCTCCACCTTCAACACTTATATGTCAATAGTACCCTGCACCGCGACCTGTTGGACTTTCTCGACCATCTTTTCTGTAGTCGGGCCTTCCATCATGAGGCACAATGTCATTTGTCTCCACTGGAGCGTCTTCAACTTCTCTTGGACTGATAGAGTAAGTTGGCTTGCTTCCTCTGTCCATGGTTGTATTCTAGCCTTTAAGGCAACCTCTTTTCTCTACAACTCTTCAATTTGTGATTGTAGTTGTTGTTACACAGTAATTTGTCACTGCCTTCATCCCAGTCTTCCTACTGTGTCATGAGTCCAAAATCATTCATGCTCATGCTCTCTGATGTTGCCAAATGACCCACTGTGCCAAAGTTTTTGCATCATTGCGACTGTTGTCAAAATAAACGCGCTAATGAGCGCTCCAAAACAGTCCATACGCACTGCCATCATGGAAGTACACGTGATTCCCGTGATGGTCGATTTTCATATGACAGCGCAACTGTTGCTTGTATTTTCCCGCGATGACATGACCTTCTCCGTTATGAAGTAGCGATGTTAGCGCGTCAAACTAGTTATTTACCCACGATGATCTAGTTTGGGCGAGTTTGTTCTAACAATAGTCCTTCCAGATAACTCCAGACCTAGTTGTTGGCCTTGTTTATGTCACCCTCCCTTCTCTGGCATGGCTGTTCCGTCATTTGTGCTACCTTCCTTGGAGATAAGCTCATCTTCCCACCATTCATGGAGACTCCTTCTCCTATTTAAGCTTTCACCATTGCTATGAGCTGCTAGTTTGGAATTCTTAGTCTTTGGAGTGTTGCTGATAGTATTGTGAGCTTGATAGGTAGCTAGTGTGACAAGTATGGGATTGTTTAAGAGCTTGAGGAAGGTTGTGAAGTGCTTTTGATCTTGTGTGAAACTTGTGAGTGAGAGAGACTTGTATTGGGAGATCCATCTTCAAGGGTGAATGCTTGAGGAAAATGCTAGCTGGACCCTCCTAAGAAGGCTTGTGACTCAAGACCTGGGTTGTAAGCTTACTCTATTTCATATTTAATACAATCAATGATGTTTTCCTATGTCTCGTATGCAATGTACTAGATAGCTCATGATTTCTTGACTTTATGGGTAAATAGTTCTTTGTTGTATCCAATTATGTGCTTTGTTGTATTTCCTTGCTTTGCTTCAGGTTGATTACTCATTAGGAGAAGGAAGAGGAAGTTGGAGCAGCGCAACGGAACTTCATCGACCACTGGTTGAGGTTGGCCTCTAACTTGAACTATTTAAGGAGAATTGTTGTTGGTTTTTCCTTGTTTGTGACTAGACCCACTCTAGGGCTAGAGGCGTTGCCTCTGTCCGCAGAGGGAACACTTTCTTGCTTCACAAATTGGTGACCATACTGGGGAGCTGGCCTTTGTCCTTTTCTTGTTCACTCTTGCCTTGAGTTTTTGTTTCGGTCTCTTTTCAAAATTTTGGGGATTAGTTGTCTATTTCTGGGTTTCCTGGCTTGGTCTAGGAGATGCTTTATTTGTTTAAAGATTGACTGTTTTGGTTTGGGAGTTTTTGGCTTGACTGTGGCTGTTTTTGAACATCATCGCACTTTTTAATTTAACAGTCGCACCATCATCGTGCCACCCTTTTTGTGATTTCTTTTCCATCGCTTTATTACACCTGACAGTCGCAACGGTTCTGTAAATCAGACCATCGCGGAAAAGGCATGTACTTCCGCGCTGACATCGCATTGTTGCTGCGTGTCGTTCTTTATCAGCGCTTTGTTGCTGTGTATTACCCGCGCTGATTGCTGTAGAATTGAATTTCTTCAATTCTGCCTCCTGAATCTGTCAGTCTTGCTAACCCCTGTTGTTCTCACTTGGTTTATGACTTGTTTTTCACTGTCTAGAGGTTGAAGCACTCTCTTGTGAGTTTTGTTGAGCGAATCTTGCCTTTTTGCTTTGTGACCTAGTTTTATTGTTCCAAGTTTGCTGGATCAGCTTTGCTTGGTTGCTTGTTTGCTGCTTGCTGTTGGTTTGATTGAGCCTTCCCCTTTGCTTACTTTTGGTTGATTATCTAGTGATCGTTGTTGAACCAATCTTGGCATTGTTTCGATTTCTCTTCACTACCCGGACATAGATTACAATTGTTTGGGGTCAACCAGTTTTCCACATTTGTTTGTTGCTTACTGGTTTCTTTAGATTAAAGGCATCAAAATAAAAAATTGCATCTCATTTAGCATGTGAAAGTGAAAGAAAATTTGCATTTCAAGTTGCATATTGAAAAGCGAATGTTTAGATCTCTCATTAGTAGTATCCATGCATTTTAGGAATTGATGTCTGCTTGCATTGAGTGACTGTGTGTTGCCTTGGTTTTCTTGGTTTGGGAATGATCTCTCTACCCTCCCATAGGTAGGTGTTCATCGAAGAAAAACAATACTTCATTCATTTTAGTTGCATCCTAAGCTTTGAAATATACATACGGTAAGGCCTGGAAACTGAAACATAATCCAAGATAAACGTTAAAATGAACTGAATAAATCTAACGACGCATTGGAACATATCGCACACATTTAGAGGTCTAGGCTAGAGACGTGCTCCGACGTCGTTAAACCTAGTCACTTTTGTTTCACTCAAGGTTGGGTGATTCCTCCTTCCATGACTCAATAGTGGTCTAGTACGGATTTGAGCTCCCACGTACCGTCGAGTATATGGGGAGACCCCACCAGGGTATCATCCTTTATCCATAGGAAGCCATGTCTGCTGCCTTACAAGCCGTAACACACCGAACACAGCATTCAGGAAGATTGACTGCCGTACGGAAAGTCCTTGGTTTTCATATGACTGCCAAGGTGTATATGCAGTTTTACGGATTTGTTTGGTAAACCTTTTTGCCTAGTTCTCCAGAGTAGTCACTTTCGTTCCTTTTCGAACTCCCTAAAAGAAAAGGTCCATCTGAGCACTTGTCACTTCAGGCTCATTAAATATTCGAAGGCAACTAGAGTCATCTTTTGTCCTTTTCTCGACTCTTTAAAAATGAAAAGGTTAAGTTTTGTTCCTGTGCCTTAAAATTTATTCGGCCATGATTCACATTTACCTGGTTAGATCTTGTTTGCGTTAGCTTGAGTAGGGTTCTTTCTCGTTAGTTTTCCTAGGATCTTTTGAAGTTGTCATCCTGGCAGAATCACCAATCCTGTCTCCCGTTCCAAGTGACCAAGGGTCTCCTTCCTCTGTTGCTCCTGAGGTACCGGTTGTGAGTGATACTCTCCATGTTATTCCGAGTATCCAACCGATTAACTCTCGCGCTCCAGATGACGAGGCTTACGAAATTCACTGGAACCCCGTTTGGGAGCCTTCTGAAGAAGATATCCCTCCTACTCCCCCTGGTGTCTCGGTTCCAATGTCTTCTTCTGATATGGAGGACATATCCCCTGTCACAAGTGAAGAATCCATTGCGCTGAGCGGTGAAATTCCCACCGCAATGGAAACTACACCTTTTCCTAGCACCCCTCTTGGTGTTACATTGCCTTTACGCTACAAGGCGTTAAGGGATGTTATGTCTT
Organism: Pinus tabuliformis; assembly: GCA_031772625.1. NCBI lineage: Eukaryota > Viridiplantae > Streptophyta > Pinopsida > Pinales > Pinaceae > Pinus > Pinus tabuliformis. Next base: position 953,435,329 of record CM062814.1, on the reverse strand, counting down.
CTAGGACTCCCTCTACGAGTTCTATATGGTCACACGCCGTCACTCCGACCTCGGAGTCCTTTATTCCTCAAATTCACAATGTGTCTGTCACTTCCGTCCTGACTATTCCAACTGTTTGTGTGGCGTCTTCAACCCCTGTTGTCGGTGCCGTTACTGCATCCTCAGTTGTGACTGCTACTTCTAGGCCTTCCTCAGGGTCAGCTTACAGTGGCCCATCGGCATCCGTACCCAGAGTTGTTAATCCTGCGGTAAATGCCTCACCTTCTTCTGGTTCCATTCCAGTAGGGGGGCATACGATCAATATTTACAAGCTATCCAACATCCGAGCTCGGAAGGTCCGTTCCATTACTACGATCCCATAGGACATCACCTTTATCTTACCGGATCCTTGCCATCTCAGCCTGCCGTTGAGGTCTCGGTTCCATTATCAGTTGCTTTGGGCACCACCACTTATCATGGTGGCCATGTATCGCCTGCACATCTTCAAGGACCGCCTAATCAAGGCCAACCGTCTTACGTGAAAACCTCTCAAGGGCAGCAGTATTACGGGCAGTCTTATCCAGGGAAACCTGGGGGCCCACAAGGACAACCCTTTCAGGGACAACCTTCAACCTCTGGTGGTCCGTCTTTTACCTATTTTTCTCAACCTTCTGGTAATCCGGGACAACCTTACATGCAACAAGGTCAGCCTGGTGTCCAGCAAGGTTATCCTTCTGGGCAAGCTGGTCAACCTTACGTTCAGCAAGGCCAACCCACTGTCTAGTATGGTCAAGCATCTGGGCAGGTCGGTTAGCCTCAAATCCAATCAGGTCAACCAACTGTCCAGTCCACTCAGCCATCCAGTCTATCAGGACAACCCTCAGTTGTGCAAGGACAGCCCAACACCCAGTAAGCTCATCCTTTTGGGCAGATGGGCCAATATCAATCTCAACTAGGTCAACCTTATATCCAGATGGCTCAGCCTCAACTCTCTCAAGGACATCCTTCTGGGCCTACCCAACCGGGCACTCAAATGATCGTTGCTTCTCAAGCTCAACCCGATTTTCAGCCCCAGACCCAATCCGGTCTTCAGATGCAGGTTGGATTTCAATCCCAACCAACCTATCAAACACAGCCTACTTCTCAGGCTCAGTTTGGAGCCCAGCCGCCTTATGGTTTCCAGCAATCCCAAGGGCAAACTCAGTTTGCCCCGTACCAAAATTATCAACAAATGTAGGTGAGTCCTTATCAAAATTACCAGCAACAGTATGCTGCTCCTGCATGTCAAGTTGGTAATCAATGGAGTGTTGGGGGGCAAATCCAGGGTCAGCCGTCTAGTTATGGCTATAACCCCTACGGGAAAAATCCCTACGGACAAAACCCTTCGGGGCCAAATCCGTCTGGACAAAATCAATGGGGGCAACCAAAAACTGGTTGGAACCCTGGTGCTACCCCTTACCCGCGGCCACAGATGTCCTTCAATCCTCAAATACCTTTCTTAGCAACATTGGAACTACAAGATGTGTCCAAATTGACTAATGATCCTATCCTTCACAATCCATTATGGCCACCAGTTCCAAACAAGATTCCCGGTGATTGTCCCGAATTCGATGGCAAAGCTGGAGAAGACCCCCAAGCCCACGTTATGACTTATCATCTTTGGTGTTCGTCAAATTCGTGGCTTGACGATTCGGTCCGGCTCCGCCTTTTTCAAAGGACTCTCACTGGCTCTGTTGCTAAGTGGTATATTGAGCTAGCTCGTAGATCCTTTCAAGATTTTAACTCGTTGGCAATGTCATTTTTAACTCATTTTCAGTTGCCAATTCGGTATGAGACAGGAATGCATCTCCTCACGTCTCTTAAACAGGATACGGCCACGCACATCTCTGATCATATACATGAATGGAGACGACGTCGTCGTTTGATTAAGTTTTGGATTCCTGATCAGCTCCTGACCGATTGGTTTACAACCTCCTTTGTCCCTGCCATCGCACGGGACATCGCTATGGGGGCATGTGTAACTGAAGAGCAGGCTATTGCGCGTGCTCAGTACCTTGACTTGGTTTATTCCCAGTCCGGTACCCTATATGATTATTTTCCTGACGCCCCGAGGCCCGGAACTTCCAAAGCTCCGCCAAAGCCATCTGTTGACGGTGTCATTGGATCTGTAAATCCGTCCTCTAAGAAATCTTCCGCGAACCCTGGGAAGCAAAAGTCGAATGCTTCGAACGAAAATACTTCTCAGGCTGTGTCTAATTCTGGTAATACTTCTGAGGTCAACGTCATCCAGTCCACCACGGCGGACAAAGCCTCGAAAGGAAAGAAGAAGGGAAAAGGAAAGAATAAAGCGGATCAACCTAAGCAGGATTCCCCTAAACCTCCACCTGAGGAAGGCACCAAACGCAAGCCCAAGTACCCTTGTCTTATCTGTGATGAGGATCACTATACCAAAGACTGCTCGAGGCGGTCTGAAGTTAGTCGTTTGTTGAAAGGTGCTCCCGGGACTCCTGTTGTGCTCAAAGAGCCTTTTCCCTCATAGCAAACGCAAATGGTGGCTGATCCATCTCAACCCTCTTCTTCCTTTGGTTCTCAAGTATTTATGGCTGGGACGATTCCCGTCCACATCAGTACTCGGGCAAAAGAGTATCTGTCGCCTGCCGGGAAAGAGCCTGAGGTCCCCTCCAGTGCTCCTTCATCCAGTTCTGGTTTGCTCCATATCGAGAGACCTAGCACTGAGACGCCCATCCGACCCCCTCCAAAAGGTGTACTCTGGAAGTCTTCTTACAACCCTAATGCTCGTGCTGCCCAGCACTACAGCGTCATTGAGGATTTAGCTCAGGCTCTGTCTGCTATGTCCACCTTAGAAGTACTCCAGAGCCGCTCCTCTCAGAGGAAGTCCCTGCTATCCGCCATCAATGGCATAGACCCGGCCAACTCGGATTTGATCACTTGTGACCTGGAAAGCCATACACTGATACTGCCTCACCAAATCGCCTTCCTCATACAGGTCATTATCAATTCCAAAACGATTCATCGTACAGTCATTGATGAAGGTGCTTCAACTTGCATCATGTCTGTTGCATGTTGGAAGGCTATTGGTTCTCCGACGCTGAGCCAGTCTCCTACAACCTTGGAAGCCTTTGATGGGAGAGAGTCTCACCCTTATGGTATACTCCAACGTTTGCCCATTTCTTTGGAAGGGAAGACGGTTGAAGTGGAATTTGAAGTTGTTGATGCTAATCTTACCTACAACCTCCTCCTCGGACGTAGCTGGACATACGCCATGCAAGCCGTGGCTTCGTCTCTTTTTCGTGTCATTCGTTTCCCTCATCAGGGGAAGATTGTCACCGTAGACCAACTCTCCTTCTTCGCCTCCTCTTTCGAAGGCAACGTGCCTTTTGTGGAGCATACCTCCAAACCATATGAGAGTGTGGGAGCTGGACTTTTTAAAGATCCTGCCCTGATGGGTGTTTTTTCACTCCCACCTCCTAACGTCACTCCTATTAATATGATTTCCATTCGCTCTGATCCGTGGGTTCTCCCCCCCGCTGATCAGATAGAATCTTGGGGCGATAAGATGTCGTTGAGTCCTACCGAGCTCAACTACGTCGAAATCATTGCTGCATCGGCTCCCCCTTCCGAACCTGCTCCTTCGAGCAGGGCTCCCGACTCGTATGTTCATTCCCCTTGGCTTGGAGATGACACTTCTTCAGATCCTTTAAAGGAAACATTTCCTTCTGATGAAGCCATTATCGAGACCATGTCTCTCGAGGAACCTCCTTGGTCTGATCATCACCATCGTTCCTCGTTTCTCCCTGCCCATCGGGAAATGCTTACCTGTCTCGAGCAGTTTGCTCCTTGTCTCCCATCTCAACCCCTTCAAACACCTATTCAAGTTTATCAAGTGTCCTCTGAAGGAAATATGGGAAACATCACGCAGACCCAACCCATCGACATCTCTGCAAAACCAGGGATTGTCGAGCATATTCATATTGGAGTCACTTGCACTCCGGAGGAAATTCAGCTCTATACTAATCTTTTTCACGAATTTCGTGATGTTTTTACTTGGTCCTACGAAGAAATGCCTGGCATTGACCCTAGCATAGTGATGCATGAGATACCTACGTATCCGGGTGCTAAGCCTGTTCACCAACGTCTATGCCCCGTGCACCCCCGAAAGGCTGCAGCCATTAAAGCGGAAGTTGAAAAGCTTCTTAAGGCTAGTTTTATTTACCCCATCCCACTCACAGATTGGGTCTCCAATATCGTCCCTGTGAATAAAAAACAAGGTACCATTCGAGTCTGTGTTGATTACCGTGACATTAACCGGGCCTATCCTAAAGATAACTTCCCCACACCCTTCATTGATCAGCTCATTGATGAGTGTGCTGGGAGCGAAATGTATGCAGTCATGGTTGATTTTTCTGGGTATAACCAGATCAATATTGCGCCCGCCGATCAACACAAGACTGCCTTTATCTGTCCCTGGGGCACTTTCGCCTACAAAAAGCTCCCTTTCGGTTTGAAGAATGTCGGTGCTACTTTCCAACGTGCAATGTCCTATGCTTTCCATGACATCTGTCACATTGTACAACTATACCTGGATGATCTACCAACTCATTCAGTCAAACACCAGGACCACCCCACTCATCTTCACGAAATCTTTCTCCGCTGTAGACACTACCACATCAGGCTTAATCCTCACAAGTGTGTCTTCTGCGTTGAGTTAGGCAGACTACTCGGGTTTATCGTCTCCCAAGAGGGCATCCGTTTAGATCCCCTTAAAGTCATGGCTATTATGAATATTCCTCCCCCTGCCTCTTTGCAGCAATTGCAGAGCTTGCAGGGCAAAGCAAATTTTTTACGACGATTCATTCCGAACTATGTCGAAGTGGCTAAAGGCTTTACACGGTTATTGAAGCGAGATACCCCTTTTCATTGGGATGTCATTTCTCAAGAGTCCTTCAAGCGTCTCAAGGGTATCCTTGTTTCTGCTCCATTGTTGCGTCCTCCCCTACCTCTTTGCAGCAATTGCAGAGATTGCAAGGCAAAGCAAATTTTTAAGACGATTCATTCCAAACTATGCCGAAGTTGTTAAAGGCTTTCCACAGTTATTGAAGCGAGATACCCCTTTTCATTGGGATGCCGTCGCTCAAGAGTCCTTCGAGCGTCTCAAGGGTCTCCTTGTTTTTGCTCCATTGTTGCGTCCTCCGAGTTATCATTGTGACTATACTCTGTATTTGGCCGCCACCGATACCACTATCGGCATGGTTCTTGTTCAATATGACGATGATGACACTGAGCATGTCATATATTACCTCAGCCACAATCTTTTAGATACAAAAACTCGATATGCTTACGTCGAGAAGCTGGCATTGGCCACCGTTTGTGTTGTCCAACATTTCCGCCATTATATCTTGTTGCGTACTATGACCGTGATTTCTGATTGCAACCCAATGATGTACATTTTGTCGCGTCATTTGTTGGGGGGCAAGTACTCGAAGTGGATCGTCATCCTCCAAGAGTTTAACTTGGAATTCGCCATTGCCAAGTCTAAGAAATCCTTTGTCTTTGCTAGTTACTTTTCTCTTTGCCATCTCCTACCGCACCCTCTCGGTCAGAGGACCATATCCCAGATGAAACTCTGTTCCTAATTAGCACCCTCGATCCCTGGTACGGGGATATCATTGTATATCTGCAGACGTCCTCCTTTCGTCCCACTGTGTCCAAGGATGCTCACCGACGGATATTTCATCAGTCTCAGCCCTATCGTATCATTGGGGACACCCTTTACCGTCTCAGCGCTGACTTCGTTCTCCGCCGATGTCTAACTTTCGAGGAAGCTGAGCGAGTTTTGGATGATTTCCATTCTGGTGCCCGTGGTGGTCACATGTCCGGATATTCTACTGCTCAAAAAATCCTTTGCACCGGTTATTTCTGGCTCTCCATCTTTAAGGATTTCATTCTTGTCGTCTGCTCCTGTCACGAGTGCCAGATATACCAGCAGAAGATGCATGCGCCTCCCGCTCCATTGCACCCTGTTGTCACCGTCGGCCCTTTTGCAAAATGGGGCATTGATTATACGACCTGTAACCCTCGCTTGGCTGGGGGGCATGGGTATATTATCGTTTCCGTCGATTACTTCACCAAATGGGCCGAGGCGATGCCCACATTAACTGAAGACGGTCACACAGCGACGCAATTTTTGTTCAACCACGTTATTTCACGGTTCGGAGTCCCTCCGGCCATCGTCACGGATCATGGGAAGCATTTCCATAATCTCATGATGACCAAACTAACAACCCAGCTAGGCTTACGGCATGATAGTTCGACTCCATACTATCCTTAGTCCAATGGCCAAGTTGAAGTCATCAACAAGGTTTTGGTTACGATGCTCCAATGTACTGTTGGCATGCATAAGTCTAATTGGCACTTGATGTTGTTCCCCGCCTTTTGGGCCTACCGAACCTCTGTGAAAGATGCCACCGGTTTCACTCCATTTCAATTAGTTTACGGACTGGAGGCTACCCTTCCCATTGAGTGCGAGATCCCTTCGTTGAAGTTGGCCATCAAGTTACTTCCCAACACTACTCCGGTAGAAGAACGCCTTCTTTACCTAGAACGGCTGGACAAGACCCGTCGGCTAGCCTCTCTAGCTATCGAAGCACAGAAGAAGAAAGTGAAAACTCACTTCGATCATACTGTCCATCCTCGTTCTTTTGTTGAGGGATATTTAGTCTTGCTATATGATCAAGCGAATGATAAGCTGGGGGCAGGCAAACTTGAGCCCATGTGGCTAGGGCCTTATATTGTAAAGAGAGTCTTGCAAAAAAGGGCATATGAGCTAATTGACTACTAAGGGAATCCTCTCGATAAGCCCCGAAACGGGCTGTACTTGAAAAGGTACTATGCGTGAATTCCATGCACTTTGGTTTGTACATACGTGTGTTTTAGCAGGTGTGTTGTGTGCGTGTGTTTTCATGTTTTTGGCTTGGTGTGAAGGTGTGATTGCCGCTTATTGTGTCTTTTGCTTCTTGTGCAGATGTCTAGTGCACCTTACGTTGGTTTCGCTGATGGTGCCTGCCACAGCACCCGCAACTTGTCTTCTGCGGCGTGGGTGATCTACGATCCTCACGGTGAGTTGATAGATCTTCAAGGTGTGTGTTTAGGTTGTACCACAAACAATGTTGCTGAATATAGTGCTGTGATTGAATTACTAGCCGAGGCGATTAATCTCGATATTCGTACATTGGTTGTGAACCTGGACTCTCAACTTGTCGTCCACCAGCTCAATGGGCGATATTCCGTCAGAGACCATCGCATTTTAAGGTTGTATTTACGTGTTAAATTGTTAGAGAGGAATTTTGATTTCATTACATATCAACATATTCCACGACGATTGAACACGTTAACTGATGCATTGGCTAATCATGTATTAGACAGACATTTGCGTAACATGTAATCAAAACATCATACAAGAAAGCATATAAAGCACAATAATAGACCATAGGAATATGTATGTATATATATATCGTGTGGCACACCGAGGCGCTCAAAAATAAGTGTACATGTCTAAATAGAGTCTGCGTTCTCTGTACATCTGAGACACATGTCTCTCAAAAATCACCAGCAGGAAATAAAAACCTAGGTGTCTACTGCGGCGGGTTGTGCTCCCTATAGTGCACAGCCGCTCGTGCCACCCACCTCAACAGGCGGTGCATCCTGGGTTCCACTCCTACTGTGTGGATCTGGGACGCTCTGGGGACCTCCTCGATCCCCATGTAATCTGGAATCCCTGCTAGCAGGCCCTCAAGGTTCTGGATCACTATCTCCATCGTGTCATCTTCTGAAGGAGCCAGGGCTAGAGCTCCAACGCCCTGCGCATCCCTCTGTGCCTCTGGAGCCAGTCCAAGGGGTCTCACTAGTCCTACATCTGCATACCATAGCGTTCGTCATTAGGACATGTACATTAAAAAATCAAAAACATCATAAAAATCAAAAATCAAAAAATGTGATCAAGTGTCTTACCACCGTCATCCCACTGCTCTCCAGCAGGCAGCTGCATGTCAGGATCTCCGCGGAAATCCATGCCGGCATACGGCCAATCCTCCACGAAGATCGTCTGTCGCTCCAGCCACTCTCGGAAAAATGTCCCCCACACCACTGGTCGTCCGCCACCTCCTCGTGGCATGACGTGAGCCCATCGCGTGGCCCTCGTCTTGCGTGGCAACTACAGTGCCGACACTACAGTCATGTCTTGCAACTACAGTGCCGGCACTACAGCCATGTCTTGCAACTACAGTGCCGGCACCCGCTCCAGCATGAGCGGGACTAAGATCGATCCATAACCAAACTGTTTCATCTCTCCTCGACGACAGTTGGTGAGTTGCCTCTTCATGCTTGCCGTTACTACCTCTGCCCAGTTAAACATGGTGGGATTTAGACACTCGAGGGCCAGTTAGAAATGGGTCTTTGAAGCCTCATGTTGGGCTTGGGAGCCCGCTGCCCATGTCACCATGAAAATCATAGCACGAAGGATTATGTCCTCCACCGTTGGGATTGCCACCTTTCCACTCCTTGACTTGTGTGCCTGTGGGCACACTTGAGCCATCAGCATATCTAAGGTATCACCCCCGGGTCGCTGCCCCTCCAGAATGGGCCTCTCACCTCGACGAGACAACCCGGTCAAAAAATAGATGTCTATAGAGTCGAACTCGATATCCCGGCCTCGGATGACAAATTTCCCATCTGTGGGATTCCAGTCCTTGATCAGTAGCTCCAGCAGGTCAGGTTGTGCCCGTAAGCATGGAGTTAGGAAAAATTTGAGTAATCCACACCCCCGCAATGCGTTTTAGCACCCCGCATTGGCAAAATCCTCTATATCATTGTTATCATGCGCGCGTTCTTGCCAGACGAACGCCATTATAACCCTGCATGACGAAAAATTCCATTAGCGCCTTGTTTGCAAAGTTTTAAACGTGAATTTTATTTAAAAATTGTCGCGCGGCATCATCGCGTCTGTTTCTAAAACAGACGCGATGATAATGGGCGCCTGTGTTATTTTTCCTGGGTCATCGTGGAAGTACATCACTTTTCTGCGATGATCCGGGCGTGGTCTGTGTAAATTTTTATCGGTCATCGCGGACCCGATAGCGAAACCCGCGATGACCGAGAGCGGAATGTGAATTAAAAATCCGCCCAAATGCACACATCCCACCGTCAAATGCAGCTAAAAAGACATTAAATCAGAGCGCAGGGCAATGTGTGTCTACCTGGAACTGGTTTCGGGACGAATGATGCACGTACGGGGCCGAATTTCGTTCGCCAACCTCAATGCTCCAAGTTGCTCCACAATGGCTGAATGGTAACAATGGTAAAAAATTATGGTTTAACCTCCCTATTTATGGTAATTTTGTGAAATTAAATATTACATTTCATAAATGTTGGTTTTTCTCATGGTTTTTGCTATATGCATGGTCAAAATATGGTTTTTAACTATGTCCTTATACACATTGTTCATATTATCTTGAACGGGTTTACGTGTGCAGTGTTATTTGTGCAAGATCTCGGATGATGGAATTACGACAGTTTTATATGCACTTGATCCCGAAAAGTCGTCTTTAAGCTCTTTTCCGACTTGAAACATGAAAAGATGGCCGAGTTTCCCTCTTGACTCGTTAAAAGAAACGAGAGGCGGTCGCCTTTAAGCTCTTTTTTCGACCGTTTAAACATAAAAAGATCGTCGGGTTTTTGTCGTTTCAAACTCGTTATTGGTTACGAAACTACGTGCTTCTTACCGCTTTTTTACTTTTTCAGGTTGAAGTTACTACTTACGAAAATTACTCCTCGATCATAACGATCGGGCGGTTCTTTCAAGTATTGTTTTATACTTTTTCGGGCTCGAGAGACACAACTCTACGAAAAAGGACCCCCCTGGAGTTTTATTTTCCGTGTCTTTTTCAAACTCTCTAAACATGAAAAAGACTCCGAGTTTTACCTATGTCGGATTCGTTAAAACCTGATGAGATTGGACTCGTCACCATGACGAGACTCGAGCTTCTCCTTCCTAGGGCTCGTTAAACTATTACTAGGTTGGATTCAACAACAGGTTTATCATTGATTGTCTATGGCAGCTAGTCACTCTTGAACATCGACACTTTTGCTTTTTGTCGGGTTGGGACATCCATACATCGTCATTTGGCCTTCTGCGGGTTTGGGTTATCATTCTAGCCTTATTTCATGCGATTCATGCCGTCTCCTTCGTGCCTCTGATCCATCGGTGCCTGAATGCTGCCACACCCCCTTCCGGAGTCGTGTCGCCGATATGTTCAAGAGTATAATCCTTCTGCAGTTTACACCCTCGCCTTCTCCTCTAGTACTCTGCTCTGCCATCTACCACTTGTTCCTTATCTCGTGTCGTTGATGGGGGAAACATTATGGCCCTCCTGCGACGGGTCGTCTCCTGTCGACATCAACTCATTATCCAGGAGATTGACCTAGAGATCCCTTTTGGTACCTTAGAGCTTGCATGCCTCAATGGCAAGTTCTTAGCACCTGACGGTCGACTTTCATCATTGGTCATCGATTGGGTGATTCCACGAGTGTTCGACTTCGGCTCCTTTTTCACACTTCGTGGCTTGTGCTAGACAGTACCTTGAGAGCCATCGGCATTATTGGTGGTTTCTCTCGCACTTGTTAACGGTTTTCATCATTGACCGGTAATCAAGTCATATTCTATTTGCTCGACCTCAGCACCTCTATTCGCATGTTAGGATTCGTACTATGATCGGATGGGTTCAGGACCCTGAACTCAGCTTACACATGTTCGGGCTGCGTGGATTGGTTTTATGATTACATGACTCATTGATGGATGGCTGCAACCATACCTGAGTCTTCATGGATGCCTGCGACCATACCTTTATTATCATCATGGTCTCATTAGCTGGGTGGCTGTGTCCATACCACAGACCTATTTCGTATGTCTTTTGAATGGCTGCGCCCATGCCTAGACTACATGTAATTCATTATCAGAGATATCAATTGTACTTGCGTGCAAGTTCTTCCAGGTGGTGTTCCAGTTCAGTCAGTTTCGTAAAGCATTTCACCCCTCCCACTCTCTTGGGCTTCAAACTTTAGGGGGCATCTGTTACACAGTAATTTGTCACTGCCTTCATCCCAATCTTCCTACTGTGTCATGAGTCCAAAATCATTCATGCTCATGCTCTCGGATGTTGCCAAATGACCCACTGTGCCAAAGTTTCTGCATCATCTCGACTGTTGTCAAAATAAACGCGCTGATGAGCTCTCCAAAACAGTCCATAAGCGCTGCCATAGCGGAAGTACACGTGATTCCCGTGATGGTCGATTTTCATATGACAGTGCAACTGTTGCTTGTATTTTCCAGGGATGACATGACCTTCTCCGTTATGAAGTAGCGATGTCAGCACGTCAGACCAGTTATTTACCCGCGATGATCCAGTTTGGGCGAGTTTGTTCTAACAGTCGGCCTTCCAGATAACTCTAGACCTGGTTGTTGGCCTTGTTTATGTCGCCCTCCCTTCTCTGGCATGGCTGTTCCATCATTTGTGCTACCTTCCTTGGAGATAAGCTCATCTTCCCACCATTCATGAAGACTCCTTCTCCAATTTAAGCTTTCACCATTGTTATGAGATGCTAGTTTGGAATTCTTAGTCTTTGGAGTGTTGCTGATAGTATTGTGAGATTGATAGGTAGCTGGTGTGACAAGTGTGGGATTGTTTGAGAGCTTGAGGAAGGTTGTGAAGTGCTTTTGATCTTGTGTGAAACTTGTGAGTGAGAGAGACTTGTATTGGGAGATCCATCTTCAAGGGTGAATGCTTGAGGAACATGCTGGCTGGACCCTCCTGAGAAGGCTTGTGACGTCAAGACCTGGGTTGTAAGCTTACTCTATTTCATATTTAATACAATCAATGATGTTTTCCTATGTCTCATATGCAATGTACTAGATAGCTCATGATTTCTTGACTTTATGGGTAAATAGTTCTTTGTTGTATCTGGTTATGTGCTTTGTTGTATTTCCTTGCTTTGCTTCAGGTTGATTACTCATTAGGAGAAGGAGGCAGAAGTTGGAGCAGCGCAACGAAACTTCATCGACCACTGGTTGAGGTAGGCCTCTAACTTGAACTATTTAAGGAGAATTGATGTTGGTTTGTCCTTGTTTGTGACTAGACCCACTCTAGGGCTAGAGGAGTTGCCTCTGTTCGCAGAGGGAACACTTTCCTGCTTCACAGTTGTTTTCCTTCTTGCAGTTGAGTGAGACACTGGATTGGCACCAAAGTGCGTGCAGTCGCCCTGACTTCATCAAACTTTTTTTGCATTTCCCGGATATTTGTGCCAAGTTTCTGCAAGTTTGGGTCCTCCTGTAGAATCGTCCATAGTTCCACTTCTTGTTCGAAGATCAGTGTGTAGCCTGTGATTGTTGCATCCAAAGTGGCCATGCTCTCCCTGATAGCTGCTCCTAGATTTCAGGTGGAGAGGTTGGCTGCAATTTCAATTCGAGCTCTAAGATCTTCATTTGGAACTCAAATGTTACTCGACTGACCTCATCCTTCGATTCTCTGACTGTGACAGCCAACTTCTGAATTTCCGTTGTTGTTGTTGCATCTTCTGGAATGTGAAGTTCTGATAGCACTTGACATGCCTATGTAATTGTTTCCTATAAGCTATGGCTTCGCACGGCCAGTTCTTCCTTTTCCTTTAGCACCTGAGCGTTTTCGGTGAAGATCTACTTATTTTTCATCTTTACCTCACTGATAACTTATAGGACGCATTTCTCCTTGATCCTGAGCTCATCTCATACCCCCTGATGAATCGAATGGAGTGTCTGAATAGGAAGCACGGCTAAGTTGATACCCACATCCTTGATCTATCTGAGCTGGGTGTTTGCTTCATCGGCTTTTGTGCACAGTGATACCTCTAGTAATGGAATGATTCTAAGGTCCAAATTCCTATCTATTTCTAGCACAGTCATGTTCGTTTGCTGCAGGCTCACTTGAATCCCGCTCGCCTATCCCACGCTCACCTGAAGTTGAACTGTTTGAATCTATAAGTCGTGCAGATCCTTCTACACATTCCCCAACGTCTACATGTACTATTTTTCGAACTGTTTCCATAGATCTGTCATTGTGTTGCGAACCTTGTCTTCAATCTCATCCAAGTATCCCTTAGTTGGGACCATTGGATCCACACGTGCATGCTTATCATATTTTTGTTTATTTCCGGGCCAGGAAGTGGTCTCCCTAGTCTACTTCTGCAATTTAAATGGAGTTCTCTACTCCTCGCCACCACCTCCTTCCTCCTCAGACCCTTCCTTGTCTGTAGCATGTTGAGAAGTAGAATCCTCAACCTCCAATGTGGCCTCCTTCACGGCACGCTCCTTGTCAATAGTTGCCTTGGCAACAGCTTCCCTCTTTTATGTGCTACTTTCTCTTGAGTGCCAGCCTTCTCAGCTTCCTTTTTCTTCTATGTTGTTGTAGCCTATGCAGAGGAACTTTCCCTGGTATTTCTTGTTCTTGCGTCGAGATTTGATGGCTTCCTCCACTCACCTGGCCATTTTCTCACGACTTCCTGTACATCTGTGTCAATGACTAAGTATGGAAACCTGTACCATACTTTCTTAGGATCTCGCCTTGCGCGGATGGATACGTTGTGAAAATCCACTTTAAACTCTGCATAGGCCTCCAACTGCTCAAACGGGGTCGATAATAGCCTTGGCCTTTAGCTGATCACCATTCAGAAGTACATCTCGACCAGTACCCAGAATAGATTCGTCTCCATTGCCCTCTCTAGATCCTTTGTTGCCCACAACGAAGTGAACTTCGCAGCCTTTAGTAAATCAACATCTTGCAAAGGGAACTAACTGTCTTCTGGCAGTCTCCACGCAACTAGGGTGATTAACAATAGCATCCAGGCATAGTGGAATCCCTTTCCATCATCATGTGCTTCACGATAATTCAACAAAATATCTATGGAGAGATACTCCACCCAGTTGTACTACACCCCCTTCGCACATTGTGCAGCCAATGAAATGACTAGCACTGTCACCTCATCCGCGCAACACTTTCTCATGACCTTGCAAGCCAAAATTTGGGGGGGAAATTATACTGCCTTGTTTGTGATGGAACGGATAGAGTATCCGTGCAAATTCTTCACTAAGCCAAATTTGTTCTTCATTCTATCCACGAGTTTTTATTGCCTCCAAAATCCTCGGCTGGATCCACCCCTTAGTAAGGAAACCTGGTGATAATCCGTGATGGGGATGGGCTCTCCCAACCAAAGACACCCATCATGAACCAGTGTAATAAATTGGCATACGCACACCATGTTGATAGTGCTTCTGCTAAAATGTGGCACCCATAGCATATTTAGCAACCCAGCCTTTTCAACCCCCACGACCCACTTCATGGGTTCTAGTCGCGTGACTCTGGTCTCCTCATAATACATCTTCGCCAAATATTTGTTTGTCACCAAATGTGGGAATTTCTCATGATCAGCTAGATCCTAATCCTCCATTTTGAGTGTGGGAATGCACCCTAAGAGCACGCCTTCAAATGGAACTTTCTCCAGCAATAGCGATGTAGAGACCATAAACTTGCCAGAATCAGGATCCTTGGGTACCTTCACTTTTCCCTTTCGTGGAGGGATATACTTCAGGAGCCGAGTGATAGGCTCTCCCTCCTCAACATCCAAGTCTTCAACCCTTTCACAAAGCTCCTCTTCATCAAGATCCAGGGGTTTGTGTGGCTATTTTGACTTGTTCATATTCCCTTTCTACTGAACCTCCGTAGGGTTCTTCCTTAGTGACTGCCTCACTGGTACATCCTGGGGTTTCTTCTACTTCTCCTTAGCAGTGGATGGTTTAGGCCTAGGCGACGTCAGCGTCATAGGCATAGACAATGTAGCTTCCATTGTCAATGCAATTTTAGGGGTTGCAGCTTTAGAGACATCTACTTCTGCGGGATCAATCATTTTCTCAAGGAGGATCTAAGTTCCTCCCAATCTTCTTGGTTCATAGACTTAAGGCAAGAAAATTCAAAAGCAATTTTCACAAGGCAAAGTGTTTTACTGCAGGCTAGCATGCCAGATTTATTGGCAATTACAAATTCAAATCCAATCATTCCCTCCAATTTCTGATCATAGATGCATCTTTGGCGGTGGATTGCCAAATATTTGCACCATAAATGCAGCCTACCCGCTCCTCCTAACAATATTTTCACCATCCAATCAGCTACAGTGCATCCAACAACTCTTTTTGGACCCTGCTGCGTGACACCGTCCTCCATGGCACAACTCCTCCTAGCGTACATCTTGCTTCCCTCGCGTAGGCCCCTTACATCGCTTTCCCCATATTCGGGCAGTGTATTTTATAGTCCCGTACTCCCTTGCAGCTCCCTGGAGTACTAAGATTTCCTGACCATCATGTAGTCATTACACAGGGGAAATATCCCCTTGATATAACTTTAGTCGACTTCCATTCACTCTTCCTGGAAATAATTCCCCATTCAACTTCGTGTGTTGAACTGTGCCACCATCTATAATTTCCTTGACTACATAGGGTGCCAACCAATGCATTTGAAACTTTCCAGGGAACTTTGTGAACTTTCTATCATAAATGAAGACCAAATCATTCACCTTGAAGTTGCGCAGCTTAAAATGTCGATCATGTCATGCCCTTTCACGCCCCTTTTGCACATGTTGGTGAAATCCTGCTAAAAACTTGTCTTCTTTTAACTCCAACAACTACACGAGGTGCTCCTCCATAGTCTCGCGGTTTTCCATATCAGTCAATGCTGCAATTCACAAACTCGGCACAATATACTCCATGGGCATCACAACCTCTATCTCATAGACCATCTTGAACGGGGTTTGTCCTGTCAACTTATTACACATCATCCTATATGCCCATAGGACCGCTGGTATGCACACATCCCAATCATTCCTCTGCGTGTTGAATGCTTCAACCTACCATTTGCCTGAGGATGATAGAGCATACTCTTTTGATGATAAACCTGTAATCCATCGAGCATCGTGGTAATAGTTTCATTTAGAAATTGCGTACCCTTATCACTCATCAGTATCTTAGGACACCCAAACCTTGTCAAGGCATATTCAAATAGGAACTTTGCGGCTATAGCAGTGCTACAGTCCTTCACCGGTTGTGCTTCTTCCCATCTTGTCAAATACTTTGTCGCAGTAATAATGTACCGCGCGCCCATCTTTTTCCCCAGTGGTTGTATTGGACCCACAAAGTCAATCACCCATTTTTCAAATACCTGTAATGAAATTTGAGGATTTAAGGGAAATTTTTCCCTTCACAATGGCTTTCCAGTCCTCTGACATGCATCACATGCCCTACAATACGCTATATAATCCTTATGTATCATCAGCCACCACAATCCTGCGCGTAGAATCTTCTGCGCAGTTGCTCTGCCTGCATAGTGTCCTCCCACCACTCCTCCATGTGCTTCGGCAAGGATGCTAGATCGCTCAAATTCTAGAACATATTAGCGTAGTATTTCATCAGTTCCCATCTTATATAAGTGTCCTGCAATCACAGAAAAGTCAGCTGCGTGGACCACCAACTCTTTTTTCTGTTGTGTAGAGTATCCTTCCGGAGTTGTTCCAGTAGTCAAAAATTTGATTTTATCAACAAAATGATCATCAATGACATGCACAGCAAAAATATACGCATCTGGAAACCCTTCTTCCAAGCTAGTAGGTTCTTCACCTATCTCAATTCTGGACAGATGGTCTGCTCCCGCATTCAGCGTCCAGGCTTTACAACCACTTTAAAATCATATTCTTTAAACAAAAATAACCACCTATAGATCTTCCCCCCAACACAGGCTTGTTGACCATCTACTTGAGAGCGAAGTGATCTGTATACATTTTCAAATGCGGGCCTAACAGGTAATGTCAAAACTTCTGCAGCGCGTAGACCATTTCCAATCCTTCGCGCTCTGTAGTTGAATAGTTCTTTTCCACCTTTGATAATTTACAACTTGTGAATTCTATAGGGTGATCTATCTCTCCTTCTCCTCTCTGGGTCAATACCACACCCAACGCAATATAGGAGGCATCCACATGCACATGAAACACTTTCTTCCAGTCTGGGAACACCAAAATGGGCGCAGTCACCATCTTTTCCTTTAACATGTCCAGATTGCGTTGACACTCTTCATCCCAGCAGAAAGTCGCGTCCTTATTTAGTAATTTCTCCATTAGCACAGTTATTTGTTCATAAGCCTTAATAAACTTTCTATAGTATCCGGTATAGCCCAATGTTGCACGCAGCTGCTTTACATTCTTTGGAGCTTATAAATTGACAATCACTGCTATCTTTGCAGGGTCTACCATTAGTCCTTTCTTACATACCACATGGCCTAGAAATATCCCATAAGGCACACAAAAGATACATTTCTTCAAGTTTAGAGCAATTTGGTATCTATGATAAGTATCCAACATAAGGCACAAACTTTTAACATGGATCTTTACCAATCCAAACACAGTCCAATCATCAAAATACACTTCTAAGAATTTATGGACGAATTCTTTGAATGCTGCAATTACAACCCTTGAAAAGATCGCGAACACATTCTTCAGTCTAAATGGCATCACTGTGTACTAGAAGCATCCCCACTCTGTCGCGAAGGTCCTCTTACTGTGATCCTCCAGCACAATCTTAATCTGATGTTACCTTAAGAACCCATTAGTGAACTAATAAGCTTCATGTCCTCCAACATTCTCCACAATTTCATCTGTAAATGGTATTGGAAATGGGTCATGAACACATGCATCATTAAACTTCCTCAGGTCTACACATATTCTGATTTCACCCTGCTGCTTCTTCTCTTGAACAACCATAGGGCTCACCCAATCAAATTCTTCTACTAGCTCAATAATTCCAACTTCCTGCATTTTGTCTATCTCTTTGTGCACCTTCTCCTTATACTTCTTATTTAGGCGGTAGGGTCTCTATTTCACGGGCTTCGCATCAGGCTTTAAAGTGATCTTCATCACTCCCAAATCCCCTACTATTCCATTTAGGTCCGAGAACTTGGTGGGAAACAAGTCCCGGTACTCACACACCGGCTTCGTAACTTTATCAACTGTATCTTCATCCCAATAATCACCTATCTTTGCAAACTTAGGTTGTGTGTCAGACCCAATGTTTACTGGCCTGGTCTTCAAAGGTTATGACATATCAGGGTACACTACTATAGGACCTTCAACCTCGTGCTGTCCTTCGGTCTCCAGAATGTTGATTTTTTGTGGATCTTCTTCTTCTTCTTTTACAGTCACATTGTAGCATTCCAACGCATGGAGCAGCTAGGTACTCCAATCCAATTGAACCCATTCTACAGGCTCTTCACACATTCTAAAGATAGTGACCTTAATTTCATGGAGTGCTTCACCAATGCACTCAAATCCATCCTCAAATTTGAAGGTCAATAAGAAACTCTCCCTCAAGATATACCATTCGGTCGTCCCATGGCGTAGCTCTGTTTCCAAGTACCAATTCATCGGAATATTATCTAAGGTGTGACAGAAGATATGCACCCATTTCGGTTGTGTCTCTTCTCCCCAAGCTTTACTCCACTGCGCCAAATGCTCACGCAGATTATCCTTCCCACTGTATTTTTCATTCATCCGGGTATTAGCATACCCAAACCTCAGCTTCATCATTCGCCTATATTCCTTCCAATTAGTGAAGCTATCCTTATGTGTACCCCACCAACAGGCAGGCATAGTGCGCAGTGCCAACTCGAGCTCTTGGAAATGATGCTCTTCGGGCACCTCCCTTTCAAACTCAACCAAAAATAAATTAACATCATTTAAGCCATCATAATGCGAAGATTCCTTACCTCTGTAGATACGAACTGTAGTGATTTTGTCATCATATTGCAACGTAGCATAGAGACTTCATGCAACTTATTATGCTAGTGTTCGAGCTCTTCATCTAAGTCTGAGGCACAGGAGTTGTCTCTATCCCACATGATTTGCCCATATGCAGTGAGATTTGTCCAATCTTCATCATGCACAGTAATATTGTATATTTGATCCAATTCATTGTCCTCCACATAGTCGCGGATCGGTTCAGTGTAGCACGCTCCCTCTGTAAGATCTAGT
Source organism: Pinus tabuliformis (assembly GCA_031772625.1). Lineage (NCBI taxonomy): Eukaryota > Viridiplantae > Streptophyta > Pinopsida > Pinales > Pinaceae > Pinus > Pinus tabuliformis. The sequence goes on along the minus strand of CM062814.1, from coordinate 953,416,183 downwards.
GGTACAATAACTTGCAGTGCCTTCCTTTCAAATGTCATCCTTCGCTTCTTCAAGTTAATTATGGCATCCATGTCGAAGGCCCAATCAATCCCTCATAGCACAAGGTAAGGATTGTTGTCATCCACTATTTCAATTACTTCAAAATCGGCCAGCGCGCTTGCTCCTTCAATGTATATTGTTACCCCATACAGGCGCCCCATAAGAATGATCTTAGCTGATTAGCCATGCATAGTTGTATAGGAGACAATTGTAGTGCAGACCTCCCCATCCTCTCCCATATCTGTTTAGGTAGTATGTTCACATTAGAACCCAAATCCAGGATGACTTGATCCATTTCATATTATCCAATCTGCGCGATCAGCCTCATCTGATCGCGCCCTGTTCACTTCTTATGTTTACCCAGTTTCTTCACAGTGCTTTGTTCTGAAGGAATCTTAGTTTTTCTCGTACAATTGTCGATTAGCTCCTGGAGCCCTTCCACTCCCTTCTTATCCCTCAACAGCTTCATACAAGTTTTTAGAAAAGTGGCTAATAATGAGGGATCCACGTCCTGTACTTCAATTTTTAAAGTTGATTTCTCTTGATTCTCTGATGTAGAAGCTTCAGCAAAATTCTTCTTGGCCTCCATAAAAGTTTCTTTAGCTCAGTTGAGGTCAAACCCAACTTCCTTTTCAGCAGCCTTGTGCACCCATCCTTCGGTTTCTAGTTGATTTCCCTTATCTTCTCCTGTGGCCATACCACTGCACGTTACGATATTGATGCTATGATCCTCTTCGCGAGGCTCCGCCCTCATCATCTGGATATTCTGCGTAGGATCTTGCATTTTTTTCTCCTGCATCTTAGCTATCAGCACCGGGAAATCTTCTATCACATGATCAAACTATTTACAATATTGACAAGATGGATGCGTTGGGTTCTGACAGTCGCGCGCAAAATGTCTAGCTTCGCCACAGTTATAACAAATAACTTGTCTGCGACCTCTGCTAGCCCCTCCTCCTCTTTCTCTTCCATGGCCTTGAAATCCTTCACGCATTGCACCCAACCCATGATCCTAAGGCTTATTTTTCGCCTACATTTGATAGGTAGGGGTCCTTTCCAATATAAGTTTGTAACTTCGGCAGTTTCATTCATCATGTCCAACCGATTTACTAAAAGTACAAAACAATTGTTGCGGTGTCTAAACAAACTTTTGCAAGAGATGACAATTATCAGTCGTGTGCTTCCCAGCTATCTAAAAGATAGTGCACCATAATGGTACTCCCACGCTTGGTCCCACAGTGTTATCAGGTTTCAAAGGCACAAGACCTCCTCCAATCAGGTAATTATAATAAGCAGGGTAGTGATCCTTATCATGTCCCTTGCCTTTGCATTTTATACACCAGACTTCAGCGCATACCTCTGGCTGAGCTTCCTTCCTTGTCTTCAAGCTCTGCAACTCCATGTGCAGGCTTTCCAGCTGTGACTAAATCTGTTGTACTCCAACATTTGTATCTTATACTGGCAAGGCTTCCAACCTCATTGCGATCTCCACAGCCTCTTCTTGTGTTCCTATATTTTGTTGTGATAATGGTAATCTTAGGTGAGGAAACAACGAAGCAATGTACCAGTCTCTGTGTTGATCATCTATGATGTTCATATTAGCCTATCGAATCAATCATTTTAGCCTCTGATCGAAATCCCACAAGGACTCATTTACCTTTTGTTGTATCTCCTTAAACTCTATTACAGACTGCGCCTAAGACTTAGGCTTCTTAAACTCATTGTTCAACGCTTGTTGAGTCTCTGCCAACATCGTGCCAGGTCTATCTTGACAGCATTTAACATACCAAGCCAGTTCCCTATCCTACAACGTCGTGACGAGCTGTGCTTTCTTTATATTATCATCAGTAATCTGTTGTGTTGTCCACACAACATTCGCAACAAACCAGAATTCTTTGGGGTCTTCACTTCCTATCCCCTTAAATATTGGCATATTCATTACGTTCACCATGTTGAATGGTTGATACGGCGATGGAGGTGGAGGTGAAGGTGTACGTATATGTGGCAGAGGTGGAGGTGGAGGTGGAGTGGATGGAAGAGGTATCCTCAGGATACCTTCACTTACTATCTGCACCATGCTTCACGGTGCGCTCAGAATAGCCCCTTCATCGTCGCTAGAAGAGAATCCTAACAACGGACTGTACTCAGAGCCTGATTCTCTTTTCCTTCTACAGGGTTTTCTACTTCGCGTAGTCCCAAACATCAAGGTAATGGCATAACCCTTTTTTCACATAACAACATCTTAATCCAAGTTTTCAGAGATTTTAAGTACTTACCTTGTGGTCCCTTGAAGAGCCTACATTCGGCTTCACTATAGCTGATGGTTGTATCAATTGCAAGTTCAGTGACAAATCCTCCTAATATGCGATCAATCTAGTGATCAACGACCCACGTGATGTTATTTTATGAAGCTTCCAAGTGCCTCACCAACTCTGGAGTCCACACAATAGGGTTGTCAAGTCTCCACGTACCCTGACTATTTGCTAATCTAGACAACCACTCGTGTAGTTCACAGGGGAAGAAACAAAAAAAGGCTTTAGTTTCGTCTATGTACATGTATGTATTCAACCACTGCTCCTTGGATAACCACGAGTTTCTGTTCTCCTGAGATGCAAACGCGTGGAACTTCCAATCAAGCCACTTTTCGATTTCCTTCTTAGTAGGGAACCACTTATTTGACATCATACATTCCTCAGATATATCTCGGTCCCTGCAACGGAACCATTTGTTGGCTTGATGGGGCCTGACCGAGGTTCAACTTTAACTATGCCACACAACAAAACCCTAATTGCTGGCCCTTTCGGCAACAACCTGCAAAGGGTAGGCTGCAGTTGCACCCGAAGCAGTAGAACCAAGTTTCTGCATCTAGAGGTATGTGTGATGGTTTCCTGCTATACCTTCAGCTTAGATCTACATTCACGCAATTCTAATCCTTTTGATCTGACAAATACTGCAAATTTATCTAACTACTTCCAAGTCTTCGCGAAGGTACTTAATTGTACTTATCATGCATAAATATTACAGATCTACCAGTGTCGCGCAGTAAATAAGCATTAATTTACATAAAGCATATCATAGAGAGAAGATACATAAACTTTGAAAAAGTAAAAGATAAGATACATATGCATCAATTTCAGCCCAAAATAGTCTTTATTAAGTGTAAATGTTCAATTATAGACTTCTTCTCCCTGCACTCTCAGCTGCAGGGGCCCGTGCACTTAGCCTACAAACTTACCAAAGTCTCTGCGCACTTAGCTGCCTAAGGGAGCCTTCCCCTTTCACCTAAGTACAGGAAACAAACATTTCTTTCCCTAGCACCTAGCCCTTACAATGATTCTTCACTAATTGATTTCTTATTTAGACTTGCTATGACTCATCTATTTATAGCACCTGCTTTACAATACCATGGTTTGTGGACCATGGGTGTGTCTCAAAACAACTATATCACCTACCCAACTAAGGGACTAAAGCCCCTCTAACTTCTACTAGCTTCGCGCTCTGCTTCCACATTTCATGGAGACTTTACATTTATTACAAAAGAAACTACAAATTTACTCAATTGACCCCTTCCCAACATCACCTCCCCTGCAGGGGTGCCTCTTGTTGGCTTGTTGGGGCGTGACCCAAGTTCGGAGTTAATTAGCTAAACAAATCCTGGTATTTCTGGCCCTTTCGGCAACAATCCGTGGAGCGCAGACTGAGGTCTCACCCGAATTAGTATGGGAGGGTTCTAGAACTAGGTTTCCACACCCTTGAGATGTCTAAGAGGTTCGACTAGTCCCACAGTTTGTCCCTGTCCGCATGTCACTCCGCACACTTCCCTGTCCCTTACGCCCTGATACACTGCCTTCGCGCAACCCTAACTATGGACTGTGGAGCTTCCACGCTACTAGAGCCATGCTCTGTGCTATTACTTGCGATCTTACTTATCTTCTTATACCAGTTAATTACCTTCACGTACTTGGATGTCTTATGTTATAATTAGTTATACAAAACATTCAAATAAGTTCGCGCATCATATAAACAGTAATACTTGCAAATTATACCCAATCATATATTAAACCAGAAAAAGATGCACATAAATATGGTAAACTTTCTCTTTATTGATTCTTCCAACGATTACAGACTCGACCTGCCCTATGCACTCAGTTGCAAAGCCTTCCCCTACTCTACGACCCAAAGACACACTTTACACAGCTTCTCAATCACTTAGACCTCTCATGCTCTTCTATTCTATCTTCTCCATTCGTTATCTTATACACTTAGAGCCTCGCTCTATTTATACAATCCCATGGTCCACGGACCATGGGTAGGTCTATCCAACCAACATTACATTACAAAACTAGGGCGGACAACCCTATGACTCTATTATAATTTCGCGCCCGCAATTCGCGAAGCTTTTACAAAAAGATTCAGTCAAAACTTGGGCTTTAAGCCCCAAAACCTGCCTTAGGAGGATTCTATGCCCAACAGGCCCCCAACACAAACATCCTGACTCGCCCTCGAGTCATTCTGTCAACGCAGAGATCTTTGCGCGAAGTCCTTCCAACTCTGATCGAACTGAGGCAAGGTCGACAACGCACTAAGCTGCTGCCTACTGGATCTGTTGCATGCGTTGTTCCGAGACCACTATGTTGGAAGTGCTTCTCTGCATCTGTACGTGTATCCCCTTCATGTGTGCGAGCTTGCCTTCAATTTCTATTGTGATGGTGAAGGCCTCGTCGATCCAAGGTTGAACATGTGCCTTCAGATTTGCTTCCTTGTGTCGTGCTGCATCCACCTATTCTTTCAGCGCTTTGGCCTGTTGCATCCGCGCGAGCCTCTGAGTGAGGGCCACCATTTGTGTAGTTCCTTTGACACTATCATACTGTTGTTGGAGTTCTCACGCCTCTGTCTCTAAGCGTTGGATGTTGGGATCCTCCTGCAGATTTGTGAGGACCTCAAATGATTCTTCCAACATGCTGGTGCAGTCTCGCACTGCACTGCCAATTTCGTCCAATTCCGTTGTAATAGCGCTAGTACGTTGTTATCTGACTTCTGGAGGGGTGGATGGCTACACCTTTAACCGCAGCTTGGCGATCTGAAGTTTCAGCTCCAGCCGAACCTTTGTCATTTCCTCCCTCGCCTCACGCACCCCTGTTGCTAACCTGTGAATGCGCACCTCTGCTAGTGTGTCTGCTGGGATGGCCAGCTCCGGGACGTTTTGAAAAGCTTTATCTGCTACCTGTACCAGTTGTCGATTCTGTGACACCACTTTGTTTCGCTGCAAGCTCAACTGTACAATATTGGTTTTCTTCTCCTTGAGGACTTGTAGTGTGCGGCTCTCCCTAGCCCACAATTCTACAGTTAACCCATCTTGCAGAACGTATAAGGTCTTCCGTGGGAGTGCAGCCATGTTGATTCCGAGACCCTTCAATGCATTAACCGTAGGCCTGTCGGCCTCATTTGTTGTCACTAGTGCCCCTTCTGGCAGCACTATGGTATTCGTCACCCGAGCACGCAACATCTGTTCTACTGCCATTGTTTCGACTGCGAGGCTAGTCGAAAGGGTACCAACCTGAGGAGGGCACACCTACAACTCCTACAATTGTGCTCTGAGGGACCCCAACACAATCTGGTTCTCTTGCATGAAATTTTGGAGGGCCTCGGAGGTGACATCACGCACTATCTCACCGATGTCGTGCAGATCACCCTTGGTTAGGGTGATCGGGTCAATAGACAACTTCGATGCCTTGACCTTCTTGCACAACCCTGTCCGCTCGGTTGGGTGCTGGCGCTTCAACTGTGTTGATGTGGTTTGTGGGTCTGCACCTCCCTCTTCTTCCTCTACTTCCTGCCCATGCGAAGGCGACGTTTGGCCCTCACGTGCCTTCGTGGATGCCTCCTGCGTTGCTGCTACTGTTGTGGCCTTTTCCTATTCATTTGTTGTCTGTGCAGCATCCTGCGCCGCCCGAGCTTCTGTTGTCGCTGCCTCCTTCCTTATTTTTTCTGCCAACTGTGAGATGCACAGTTTGGCCTCTTCTTTCTTCCTTTGTGTCGCTGACTTCTCTATCTTCGCGATGTTTAGGGTGCGCCACTCCAGCGGCCATGTCTCTGGGACGTTAAAGATGACATTGTTTGTGGCTACAAAGGGTAGCTTCCTCCATTGTTTGGCTGAATCCTTGCATGCTCAGATGTATATTCTATGGATGTCTGCTTTTAATTCCGTAAAACTCTACAGGTTGTTGTAGATAGTGGGCAACAACAGCGGCTTGCGGTTGATCCCCATTCTGAGGTTCATCTCCATGAACACCCAGAATATTTTACTGTCGCGGATCCTATTGGCATCCTTTGTGGCCCAGAGCGAAGCATACTTCACGGACTCTGGAAAATCCCTATCAATTGTGGGGAATTGACTATCTTCCAGCAATTCCCCTGCCACAAGCACTATGGACAGTAGAAGCCATGCCTAGTGGAACATTTTGCCTTGTTTCTAAGCTTTGTGACAATTTTCCAAAAATTCCTTGCAAAGGAACTCAGACTAGTTAAACTGGACCCCCTCCGTGCATTGCTCAGCAAGTGTTACCACCGGCGCAGGTACCTCATCCGCATGGCACTTGCGCATAACCTTACCGACCAATATTTGGGTCGCCACTCTCACTACTTTATCATTGATGTTGGCTATGGCATAGCCCCTTTTCTTCTTTGCTAGCTTGTACTTCTTCTTCATGGCCTCCGCAATGGCCAAGTCACTTATCTTCCCTTTCGAGATGTCCGTGGGGTCCTCTCCTTTGCATGGAAGTTAATAAATATAGTGAATCAAGTCTGTCATGATGGGGATGGGCTCCTCTAGCCACAAACACCCATCATGCACAAGGCAGAGCAGTTGCCTGATGATGAAAATCGAAAGTGGTTGCGCAGAGTGGAAAAGTTTGGGCTACTTAACCTGCTCTTGGTGCCTCACCCAGGTTTGGAGTTAATTAGCCAAACAAATCCCGGTACTACTGGCCCTTTTGGCAACATTCCACGGAGCGCGAACTGAGGTCTCACCCGAAGTAGTATGGGAGGGTGCTAGAACGAGGTTTCCGCGCCCTTGAGATGTCTGAGAGGTTCGACTGGTCCCATGATTTTTCCCTATGCGCAGGTCACTCCGCGCACTTCCCTGTCCCTTACGCCCTGATACATTGCCTTCGCACAGCCCTGACCAGGGACTGTGGAGCTTCCACGCTGCTAGAGCCACACTCTGTGCTATTACCCACGATCTTACTTATATTCTTATACAAGTTAATTACCTTCGTGTACTTGGATGTCTTATGTTATAATTAGTTATACAAAACATTCAAATAAGTTCGCGCAGCATATAAAGAATAATACTTGAAAGTTATACTATGAAGATACGTACCTAAATTTGAACGAAGTCAGATTCTTGCAAAAGCGCATGGGGGCGTTGCAAGAGGACACTATGCAGGGAAAGAAACCGCGCAAAATATTCTCCGCGCAGGGTTGTGGTGGCCAACCCTTCTTCAGGATTTAAAAGCACACTGTAAGGCCTGTGATATATGTCAAAGGATAGGAAAACCATCATGGAGGAACGAGATGCCTTTGAATCCACAAATAACACTACAACCCTTCAAAAAGTGGGCAATCGATTTTGTAGGACCTATCAAACCTCAAGGAAAAGCGGGCGCTCGATACATTATCACCGCGACAGAGTACCCGACTCGTTGGGCGGAAGCGCAGCTGGTCAAAGATTGCATGGCCGCCATGACTGTGAAGTATTTGTTTGAAAACCTGTTGACTCGATTTGGTTGTCCAAAAATCTTAATGAGTGATTGCGGTACATTGGTCTGGACTTCATTCCCTACTCCCTTAAAGACTGGTAGCTCTATCGCGCTTGCCATACTGGTTCCCAGTGGTGGCGGGGGTGGTATTGGCAAAGACGGGGGTGAAGATGGTGAAACTGGAGGTGGTGTGGTTGGGGGTGGTATGTGTGGAATTCTCTATCTTATCATATTGACAACCTTGTGACTCTATTATAATTTCGCTCCCCGCACCAGCAATTCGCAGAGCTTTTACAAAAAGATTCGATCAAAACTTGGGCTTTAAGCCCCAAAACCTGCCTTGGGGGGATTCCATGCCCAACACCTTTGTATTGTCAGGTCAAGCACTCCATCAATCTAACCCCAAGTACGTCGTTGCCCAATGGACCAATCTATCGGCACTCCGTTCTGGAGAATGATGAAATAAAGAGGCAAATTCAGGAGTTGTTGTAGAAAGGTCACTTACAATCGAGTTCATCACACTGTGGGAGCCCGATCGTGTTGGTACAAAAGAAGGATGGGACTTGGATACTCTATATTGACTCTCAGATGTTGAACAAGATCACTGTCCGGAATAGCTACCCGATCCCACAGATTGATGACCTTCTGGACCAACTCAGGGGGTGGAATATTTCAGTAATCAGTAAGATCGACTTGAAGTCTAGATATCACCAGGTACCAATTGAACCCTCCGATGTGTGGAAGACTGCCTTCAAAGCCAAGGAGGGCCTTTTCGAATGGTTGGTTATCCTTTTGGGTTAACTAGTGCTCCTGCAACCTTCATGAGGCTCATGGATGACATCTTTGTTGGGTTGTGTTATATTCTTTCCGTGACTAACCTCTGTAGTGAAGCAGGGGGTTAGAGGGGGGGTGGAGCCCCCCCTTTGTTGTGCCAATTGCGCAACGAGGGGGTCACAGGGGGGTTTGAGGGGGGCGGGTAGCCCCCCTCTACGGGCTCCGGGCCAGTGCCTCGGGAAAAAAAAAATTGGACCCTATATTAGGTTGGGCGGACCTACCTATGGTTTTCGGTCCATGGTTTTGGACGTGATGGTTTTCGGTCCATGGTATTGGATGCTTCAACAAAGGAATATAATGAAAAATCAAGCTGGTAGTCCCGGTTTTGGGATCCAAGGGAAAATCTCTGTGTATATATGTTTTATGTGTTATGCTCTCGCATTGTTTATTTTCTATGCTTTGGAATTCAAATGCAGGTAATTTATGTCCGAGGTTCAAACCTACATTTGGTATTAGAGTTGTTTTGGCTTCAAGGGGACGCCTTTGTTGCTGAGGGGTTTCGCTCAAGCCTATGGTAGACCCTATTCAGTGGGAGATCTGCGGGATCGATTCTGGTGGTGAAACAAGATGGTGAGCAGTGGAAAGATAGAGATCAATAAATTTAATGGTCAGAGTTTTGAGTTATGGAAACTCAAGATGGAGGATCTGTTGGTGGATAAAGATCAGTGGATCACAGTAGATCCAGGTACTAAACCAACGGGAGTTCGATGAAGAATGGAAGAAGTTAGATCGGAAGGCAAAGAGCACAATACGATTATGTGTCTCAAATTCAGTATTGCTAAATGTATCAAGGAAAGCTACAATGAAGTCTTTGTGAGACAAGTTAGGGACTTTGTACCAATCTAAGTCTCTGGTGAATAAACTGTTCCTACGGAAAAATCTGTTTAACCTGAGGATGAAATATGGAGACTTGGTGATAGAGCATCTGAACGCATTTAATATTGTGGTAAGTCAGTTATTATCTGTTGATATTAAAATTTCATATGAAGATAAGTGCATCAGTTTGTTGTGTTCTCTACCAGATTCGTGGGATAGTCTGGTTATTGCAATAGGTAGCAATGCAATTGCCTTGCAGTTTGATGAAACAGTCTTATCCTTCCTAACGGAGGAGATGAGACGGAAAAATATGGAGAGCCAGAATGGTGATGCTTTGTCTGTATGAGGACGGTCCCAGAATAGAAACAAAAATAAGTCATCGAGTGGGATATCTAAATCTCCAGGAAAACCTGTAAAGGTGGTGTGTTGGAAATGCGGAAAGGAAGGGCACTACAAAAGGGACTATAAATCTAAAGCTCCTGATAAAGGAAAGGGATCTGATGATGCTTCTTCTGCAGAGGCGAAAACCACCTCAGATGAAGGTGGGGATGTGTACTTGGCTTCTTCAAGTACACATGTAGATCATGAGGCATGGTTGATTGACTAAGGTGCATCCTTTCACTTCACTCCCCATAGAGAGTGTTTCTGTGAGTATGACAAATACGATGGTGGTGATGTCTTCTTAGGGGATGATAGGAAGGCTAGAATCGTAGGTCGTGGAAAAGTAAAGTTGAAGTTGCAAGGTGGAAGGGTTTGAACACTTTCGGGTGTTCTGCATATTCTTGCATTAGCGAGAAATCTGATTTCTGTAAGCAAGCTGGATGATGCAAGTGAAAAAACAGTGTTCAAGAAGGATACCTGCAAGATGGTTCAAGGAGCATTGGTATTGATGCGGGGAGTTCGGACTGGAACTTTTTACAAGCTGCAAGGTAGCACTGTTGTTGATGGGTGCAACAGTTTTGTGGTTCCTGAAAGTGGATCAGAAAATCTAGTGGTCTCCGGAGAGAAGACCATGCTGTGGCATCAAAGGCTTGGACATATTGGAGAGAAGGGCCTTCAAATACTTCATGGTAAAGGTATGGTAGAAGGTATGAGTAATAGCTCTCTGGATTTTGATTTCTATGAAAATTGTGTTTATGGGAAGCAGAATCGGGTGAGTTTCCCCTCTGGTGGTAAGAGGGCGAAATAGATTTTAGAGCTTGTGCACGGTGATGTGTTTGGACCTGTGAACGTTCCATCACTCGGTAAGTCTGTGTAACATGTATCATTTATAGATGACTTCTCAAGGAATACATGGATATATTTCCTTAAGAAGAAATCTGAAGTCTTTGACAGGTTTAAAGAATTTAAGGCTCTGGTGGAAAACCAGACAGAGAAGAAGATAAAGGTGCTGAGGACAAATAATGGTGGAGAGTTTCGCAGTAAGGAATTTGAAGAATTCTGTAAGAAGTGTGGTATAGCACAGCAGGAAGACTACTCCATATACATCTCAGTAAAATGGAGTTGCAGAAAGAATGAACAAGACGTTGATGGAAAGGACAAGAAGCATGCTCAGTGGTGCCGGGTTAGGACAGGAATTCTGGGCAGAGGCGATGGAGACAGCATGTTACCTAGTCAATAGATCACCTTCATCAACATTGGAGGATAAGACCCCACAAGAGGTATGGACTGGTAAGAAACCCTCTCTTTCACATCTGAGGGTATTTGGAGGTGATGCATATGTCCATGTTCCAAAGGAGAAACGAACCAAGTTGGATAGTAAATCTGAAAAGTGCATTTATTGGGTACAAGGATGGTTTAAAGGGTTATAAGCTTTGGAACCCAACAACAAGGAAGGTTGTGTACAACTGAGATGTGGTGTTCATAGAGGTGAAAGATGTTATTAAACATGAAGTCCAACCAAAGGAATCTGAGAAGATAGAGTTTAAACTAAAGGAGGAAGAATCAGACTCTACAGCAGAGGAGGAATCAGAAGATGAAGAGCCACAAACTCTGGGTGTAAGAAGATCAGTTCGAGAAAGAAGGCAGCCAAAAAGGTATAGTCCATCTACTTTCTGTTCAAATTTTGCTTTATCTATTACTAATGATGACCCCAAAACTATGAAGGAAGCAGTAGATTTAGAGGATGGAAAACTCTGGAAAGAGGCCATGGTTGATGAAATGGAATCTTTGCACAAAAATGAGGCTTGGGATCTGGTGGAGTTTCCAGCTAGAAGGAAACCCATTGGCAGCAAATGGGTGTTGAAGAAGAAGACAAATGCAAAAGGAAAGGTGGAGAAATACAAAACTCGGTTGGTAGCAAAAGGTTATTTCCAGATGCCAGGAATTGATTTTGGTGATATTTTTTCTCCTGTTGCCAAGGTAACTTCTATTAGATTACTTTTATCTATTTCTGCTGCTTTTTATTTTGAGGTAGAATAGATGGATGTGAAGACAACATTTCTTCATGGGGATCTGGAAGAGGAGATCTACATGAAGCAACCTGAAGGCTTTGCGGTGAAGGGTAAGAAAGAACTGGTATGCAAGTTAAAGAAGTCTTTGTATGGGTTAAAACAGTCACCAAGGATGTGGTATCAGAAATTTCATACATTTATACGGGGACTTGGCTTCACCAGAAGCAAAGCATATCACTGTGTATATATTAAATTAATTGGTGACCGTTTTATTTATCTGGTCTTGTATGTGGATGATAAGTTGCTGGTTGGAAATGACAAAGAAATTATCCAGGATTTGAAGACCCAATTGTCCTCCAAATTCGACATGAAAGATCTTGGTGCTGCAAACTATATTTTGGGCATGCAAATTAAAAGAGATCGTGCAAAGAGGAAGCTTTGGTTAAACCAGAGGAAGTATGTCGAGACAATACGGCAGAGGTTTAATATGCAGGATAGTAAACCAATGATGGTTCCTATTCCTGTAGGTGTAAAGCTATCTGCTGAACAGTGTCCCAAGATACAAGAAGAGGAAGAGGATATGTCCCGTGTTCCATATGCAAGTGCAGTCGGTAGCCTTATGTATGCAATGGTCTGTACTAGACCAGACATTGCACATGCAGTGGGAGTATTGAGCAGGTTTATGTCAAAACCAAGGAAGGAGCATTGGACAATAGTGAAGTGGGTTTTCAGGTGTTTGCGTGGCACTAGTGATTATGGTTTGTGCTATCAAGGAAGACCAGGACTGGACAGAGTCTTGGATATTCGTGGCTTTGTTGATGTAGACTGGGCTGGAGATTTGGATCAGAGAAGATCTACAAGTGGGTATTTGTTTAACCTATTTGGAGGTGCTATCAGTTGGATGAGTAAGAAACAATCTGTAGTGGCACTATCAACTACAAAGGCAGAATACATGGCAGCCACTCATGCAAGCAAAGGAAGCAGTTTGGTTGCAGAGAATGTGTTCAAGTATGGGGTTAGTACAGAGAGCTATAAGGATAGACTGTGACAGCCAAAGTGCAATTTTCTTGGCAGAGAACCCTGCTTATCATTCAAAGACAAAGCACATTGATGTTCAGTATCACTTTGTGAGGGATATGATAGAAGACAAAAAGGTGTTGCTGGTAAAGGTGGACACTTTGCAGAATACTGCAGATGCATTGACAAAATCTATGAGCTCTGAGAAGTTCACCTGGTGTAGAGAAACAATGGGCGTTTCAGGGCCGAGAAAATGACTAAGCTCTCCTGTGACCCCCTGTGGAAAGAAAACAACAAGTGGGAGAATGTTGGGTTGTGTTATATTCTTTCCACGACTAACCTCCATAGTGAACCAGGGGGTTAGAGGGGGGGGGAGACCCCCCTTCGTTGCGCTGATTGCGTAGCGGGGGGGTCACATGGGGGGCAGTAGCCCCCCCTATTCGGGGGGTTTGAGGGGTGCGAGTAGCCCCCCGAGAAAAAAAAAATTGGACCCTATATTAGGTTGGGCGGACCTACCTATGGTTTGCGGTCCATGGTTTTGGACGCGATTGTTTTCGGTCCATGGTATTGGATGCTTCGGCATGTATAAATATGTATTGTAACATTGAAAGGAATATAATGAAAAATCAAGCTGGTAGTCCCGGTTTTGGGATCCAAGGGAAAATCTCTGTGTATATGTGTTTTATGTGTTATTCTCTCGCATTGTTTATTTCCTGTCCTTTAGAATTCGTATGCAGGTAATTTCTGTATGGGGTTCAAACCTACAATCTTGCGGCCATTCACCAACTCATTTGTTGTGGTATACTTGGATGACATCGTGATCTTCAGCCAGAGTTGGGAAGAGAACCTCCACCACATTCGACAAGTTCTCCAAACACTGCGATAACACAAGTTGTGTGCCAATTTGGAGAAATGAACTTTTGGCATGACCCAGGTTCAATATAGGGGATACATTATTGATGAATGGGGGGTGCATGTGGATCCATCCAATATCTAAGTCATTTGGGATTGGCCAGCCCCAACCACTCTGACAGAGCTCCACAACTTTCTGGGTCTTGCCAATTTCTACCGCAGGTTTGTGTTGGGGTTCTCTCATATCACTTGGCCCTTGGGTCAAGTCACCGAGGTAGGAGTGAAAGAAAAATTATTTTGGTTTGAATCTCAACAGAAGGCATTCGTAGAGTTGAAACATCTTCTCTACTCTGCACCAATTCTCACATTACCATACTTGCAACAACCATTTGAGAACAAGACAGATGCCTCTGACTATGCTATTGGGGAAGTCCTTATTCAACGGGGGCATCCAGTGGCATATCACAGTGAGACACTTTCAGACACAGTCCGGAAGTATCCCACTTATGACAAAGAGATGTATTCCATTGTGCAGGCCTATCGACAATGGAAGCATTACATTTGGGGAAGGAAATGGTCATCCACATAGATCATCGACCCCTGTAGTTCATACAGATGCAAGTGAAGTTCTAGAATGATCGCCATAAAAAGTGGTCCACATACCTACAACAGTTCCATTTGAATATCAAGTACAAGAAGGTCAACACCAATAATTTTGCAAACTGCCTCAGCAGACCACCGATCATGGCGTTAACCACCGTGCTCAAATATTGTGGGCACGAGACTTATGATTGGCCACTTCTCTACAAAAGTGACCCAGAATTCGGCCACACATACAATATGCTCTTGGAGGGTCAACAAGTTCCATATTTTCAACTCTAGTATGCTCTTTAATGCCACCTGGGACACCTTTGTGTTCCTTCAAGTGAGCATGCCAAGATGATTTGGGAAGCACACTACAGTCGGGCCACTGGGCATTTCGAGGCGAGAAAATGATGGCAGTACTACAGAAATTTTTTTATTGGCCAAATCTTTGACAGGATGTCGAAAAGTACATCAAATCCCGAACTTCCTGTGCCATGCCAAATTGACCATCAAGAAGCAAGGCCTTTCTACTTCGTTTCCTAGCCCTAGTCGACCTTGGGAATCTATCTCCATGGATTACATGTCGGGCCTTCCTTCTACTAAGCATGGCAACGACTATGTTTTTGTGGTCATCGACAGATTCTCGAATATGGCCATTATGGCAGCCTGCAAGAAGAATATCACAGCAAAAGCCACTATTAAACTCTTATTTGAATGAGTGTGGGTACACATTGGGATCCCACAGTCTATCATCTTAGATCGGGACAACAGGTTCCTCAATACATTTTTGTGTATTCTTTGGTCGATGTTGGACACCAAGCTCACTAAGTCCACAACTTTCCATCCCCAAACTGATGGCCAGACAGAGGTCATCAACAGGATGATCATACACATTATGCGCATGTACAACGCAAGGCACCTACGCACATGGGATGAGAGCCTCCCCTATGTCCAACACAGCTATAACAGAGCTCTCCATAGCTCGACTGGCCATAACCCTTTTCAGGTGGGATTTGGATTCCAACTACTATGTCCCATTGATGTGGCCATGCCATTTGCAACGACTCAAGCAAATTTGACTCATGTCCAGTCCGAAGCCAACAAGGCAAATAACTTCATTGAGCACATTCAACACATCCACCAACAGGTCCATGACATATTGGAAAAATCCAATGTTAAGTACAAGTAGTGGCATGATTAGCATTGAGTGCCACACAAGTTCTAGGTGGGTGACAAATTTTGGCTACATTTGTAGAAGGAGCACTTTGCTAGGCCCCACCGCAAGATTCACCCACTTTGATATGGGCCATACACCATCACTAAGGCTATGGGAGATAATGATTTTGAGCTCAGTATTCCCCCATTCCTTGGCCTACACCCAATGTTCAATGTGGATCGCCTTCGGCCATACTATTCACCATTACTGGACACATCCAACATTACAGAACAACTCACAGCAACAGAGTTAAATCCAGACTACATGGAACAAGTTGCAACTGATCGGATCATGGACACACAAATCAAGAACACTCGCCAGCAGAAGATCCAACTGTATCGAGTTGTCAAATCCAGCCAACTCCTGCACCAAGGCAATTGGCTCCGCAGGGACCAAGTTCAACAGAAGTTTCCTCGTCTCATGGAGGAACTCAACGCAATGGAGACCATTGCTTCCTAGGGGGGAGGACTAATCCAGGTGGATATTGGTGGCCACCCGCCTATACCACTTGGACCCTCACTATTGTTCTTTCAGTCTTTTTTTCAGTTTCCTTAATTGTAGCATAGTTTACTATTTTTGGAAAGTTTTCACATCATGAACTTCCAGATCCGTTTTGAGGCCCTAAACGACGTTTTTTTGGTAATATAGAAATTTGGTGATTTCTATGAAAATCACATCAGAAGTTGTAGTCTTCAGAGAGATATTTCCAACGAGGTATCATACGCGTCAAATAGAGATGATATGACCAAGTTACGACCCCGGGAAGTTGGCTGCCCAACTAACCCCAACGGGGCTCATAAACCCTTGGTGTTACATATCCTCAGGTTAGGGTTTTGGTTGCTTAGGGTTTTCTATTATTGTTCAATCATAAAAAGGCCCTTGAGCCTCATTGTAAACGCAGTTCAGAGGCATGTAGCTCCCACATCTCTTCTCAGAGATAAGCTACCATTGGCCGAGCTAGTCTTATTTCCATTCTGTTTGTAAGCATATTTTAGTATTTGATATTAATGAAATGAAGTGTTATTTCTGCTGCATATTTGTATTTATGGTTATATATATAATTTGTTGTGTTCCTGTTTAAATCCGAATCACTTTCACTTTTTCCCCATTATTTCTAGTGAGTACCCCAATTATTTTTAATCACATGCTTGAAGGGGATAGCATATGCTTGTCGTATAAGTTCATTCTTCAAATGAATCCATCCTAGTAAGTTTTACGAGCCCTAAGAAGGAGGAACTCAATCTCGTCATGGTGACAAATCTTTCGTTGTTTAATTTTTTACGAGTCTGGTGGAATATTAACTTGGTGTCTTTTTCATATTTAGAGAGTTTGAAAAAGAGACGAAAAATGAAACTCCATCAAGTCCCTTTTCGTAATTTGTCTCTCAAACCCGAAAAAGTAGAAATCAATATTCGAGAGAACCTCTTGACCCTATTGACCAAGGTGTTCCTTTTCATAAATAGTCAATCTCAGCGGGAAAAAGGGGTAAACTTATACTGAGACAACGTCAATTCATTTAATTTAACGAGTTCGAAAACACAAGTACTCGGCTATATTTTCATTTTTTGAGAGTCAAAAAAGAGCTTAAAGATGACTCCTCCCAAAGGAACGAGTGGTATAAAAGGATAAAAATTGGTTCCGATGATTTTGGAACTACTGAAAACATGTAAAGGTCAAGAGGTTAGCTAATAAGACCACTCATCGGAGATGTTCCTCAGGCAAGGGTAACACAACCAAGCAAAAGTGTATGATCAGCCAAAGAGATAGTGACGATGGAATGAAAAATCAAAGGCTCATCTAGCAAATACAGGTTGATAAAATGACAATCACGAGAGGTAAAAAGGGAAATGGTTTGATTTTTACACAAGCTTGAAACATGGGAAACTATGCTTGAGGATACTTGAAAATTGTTTCATTTTTTCACAAGCTTGAAACAGAGATAAACTATGCTTGAGATAAGTTTGCATGCCCCCAACATAATGACTCAATTCAAGGTACATGCCCCCCAAGCTTCATTTCATTCACCTAAGTACACTACTGGTACTAACAGGTGGATGGAATGAAGGTTAACTGATGAGATCAAGTGAAAGACTCGACTGCGATTTTACGAGATCTAATCAAAGACTCGAATTGGAAGGGGATTTGTTTCATTTTTTAACAAGCTTGAAATAGGTAAAATAAATTTTCTCATGGGGACCTATTTCATTTTTTAACGAGGTTTACATAGTAAACAAATTATCCACATAGCACTTATTTCATTTTTTAACAAGGTTAACATAGTAAAAGAACTATCCTCATGGCCCTTGTTTCATTTTTTAACGAACTTGACACAAGACAAGGAACTCTGCTCTAAATACCTTTGTTCACATACCCAAAGAGGTGATGGCTTCCAAGAGGTTCTCATTAGATGGGAGAACAACACTCTGGAAGGAATACATGTCCATGGATCCAATCGAAAAATCGGGTTCCAATGCCCCCAGTACATGGCATACTACATCACCTACTAGATCATCAATGGATGTGGGCATGGAACAGGTGGCCACATAATTAATCTGTGATGGTGGATTGCATATGAGAACCATTTAGGGATGATGGTTGATTGGAATTTGATTTAGGACCAATGAATGTAACCTGATCAATGATCACAATTCTTCCTTCATGTGAGAAACACATCACACGAAAGAGAGAAGAGGCTAGAGCACCCATGACATAAACGTAGTCACGACCAAGGAGTAGATTAAAATCTAAAGGGCCTTGGACAACCATCATGTATATATAAATAGTCTTTCCTCCCAAAGTAACAGGAAAATTAGGAAGGATCCCTAAAGGTTGACAGGTCCCTCTGTTAAAAGCTAACAGATTCTAGGTGACGGGGACAAGCTGAAGAGAACCTAAAGCTTTCCATGCAGTTGAGGACTGATGCTAATAGATGTGCCCTTGTCTATGACTATGCTAGGTACGACCATATTGTAAGCATACACTGTAATCTAGAAAGGCACATAAGATGCAAGACGATATCCTGCTAGTCAACTCCAATAAAAAGAAGTGACTAAACTACTCTGAGAGGGTGTCATAGGAACGTGAGAGTTGCTCTCTTATGTTATGGGAATAGGAGAATTGTTCTCATGCACCTCGGGAAAGGGAGGATTTCCCTCCATTTCATTCGAAACTAAAGAAACCAGAAGAACCTAGGCAGTATGAGGTTCACTCTCTACCAGAAAAGTACAATTAACTGAAGGTGGAGCTAAGTCTACCATTTTCTCAACCAATGGTTGGTCGAGAATGGACTTACGAGACTCGGTTTCAGAGAGAACGGGGTTGACCAAAGATGGCTTTTGATCAATCCCTGGATCAACTAGTGAAGGATCAGAGGAAATATTTAGATAACCAAATGGAAGACGAGGTTGAGAAATTGTAAGGTTTTCCGTTGTGCACCAGGTGGTAGAGGAAGATATGGGTCTCCTTGGAAGTTTGTGCCCACATAGGCATAGTCATCTACCATGATTAGTTGTTGGTGTAACTAACCAAAGAACGCTGGAGGGAAATGAATCGGTTGACCTCCTCCACTCGCATAATCTCACTCCATCTAAGTAACCTCAGATCTCTCGGAGATGGATAGTGAAACAAAGGCACACGCTCAAAGAAGAATGTGACTACGATCGATCCAAAGCCAAACTGCTTCAAACAACCTATTTTCATTTGGTCAAATGTATTTTCATGTTAACCAACAATTATTCGCACCAATTAAATATAGTTGGAGTGAGATATTCCACTGCGTATTGGAACTGATATTTCGTTGCCTTATGCAACGCTTGAACCCCAACTATACGGGCCATGGTATGTAGAATAATCCTCAAGGGTAGGTTTTCGATGGTTTCTATCTTAACCTTTCCACTCACGGTTGTTTCTGTATTCGGGAAATTCCTTCTCATCAATGTATTAGTTCTCTCTCCTCCAATATAAGCTCCAAAGAGTTGGACCCTCTCTCCTCTCCTGGAAAATCCAATGATGAAGTAGATGTCAGATACCTCTAGTTCCAATTATTTATCTCCAATGATGAAGATCTTGTGACCGACATCCCATAATCCTATGAGATACTGTAGCAACTCATTATGAGCTCTGAGTCCCAGGGTTTGAAATAACTTAAGCAACCCACAGTCTCTCAAAGTGTCAATACATGCTTCGCTTTGAGCAGCTTGGTGGTCTTCCGCCTCGTGACCTCTCTCTTTCCATTCGATGGCCATATTCATTGAAATCTCTTGCAAATAATCCATAAACAATATTTAGAAGCCTTTCAATGGATTAAAATTTCGAAAAAAAAACGATTAAGAAAGAGGATTTCTCGTTTTATTTTCGCTCTGCGGCTAGCATGACTTTACGAATTGTTTTCAAGTTGGTAGCACGATGGTCTTTTGGGCTATGGGGTGATCAACGCGGATCCGATGATCGACTTGCGTTGATCACCCCCAATAATAAAAACGAAAATCCTCCTCTTAAAATAGTAAAAACTTCTATGAAATGGTGTAAAAATGGTATGAAAAGCAAGAGAAAGGGAAGATCTCTTACCTGCAACTGATGGTTCACGAAATGGTGTCTCAGATCTGCCACACCACTTGCTTGAAGAATTAGAGAAAAGAGGGTAAAATGCACTCTCCAAATTACTCAAAGTGAAATGGTAAAATGTTTTTTACTTTTTGTCTATTTATAAGTTTTCAAATACATTTTTACCAATATTTTATTATTTTTCTCGATATCAATGATGTGTGGTTGTCTTTGTGTAGTTATAGGATCTTTTGGTGGTAACAATGATCATTCTTGACCGATTCAACGAGTTTTGTTTTATCTCTTTTTCGGACTCGTTAAAAATAAAAAATAAAAGGAATCCCTAGTGGAGTCGCCATTTTGTTGTGTAGGTAAATCCTCTCTGCGGACAGAGATGATCCCTCTAGCCCAATTAGTGGGTCTAGAAACAAACGAGACAATCTAAAAGAAACTTTCCTAGATTACAATCGAAATAAGAGAAGAGGAAGGAGACATACCTCGCTCTGATGCTATAATGCACTCCTTTGTTGAAGATCTTGATCACTTTCTCCTCAGTATCAGTCCTTTTTGTTCATTGTGTTTGAATACTTGCACAAGCGGCCAAAGACATGACAAAGCATAAAAATGCAACAAGCATAAGCAAATGTAACCCACTTAACAGATAAAGGAGCATTAAGATAAATGAATTATTGACATGATCAATTATGGAAAGTGAACCAATAGTTGTATATATTAATAAACAAAAGAGGAAGCATACAACCCAGGCCTTGATATTAGCACCCCTCCTTGAGTGAATGTCCAAGTCCAAGCTCAAGCTCTCCAAGCCAAAGTGAATAGCATGTAAGCACTATCTCAGAATAAGGGTGCAAATAATCAGAGACCATCCATTTTGGAATGGAAGGGGATTACTATATAGGTAGGGAGAGGGAGTTAGGATCTCACCAAAGATATGGGAAGGTCCTCATCTCAAGGAGGAAGCTCATAGGGATAAGATCAAAGGGAAATATTGGGAGAATTCAACCACATCCACAATGAAGATCATCTAGATCGTCGTGCTGGAAGCCTCTATATCACAAAGCTTCTCCTCCTCTTTGGGAAAAATTTCCTTTTAGGGATCAATGTGAGTATCCAGGCAAAAACCATGCTGGCAGTGCAAGGCTCATATGGTGCAACCTGCCATCAGCACGAGTGGGCAGTGTCACAGTCTCATTGACCCAGAAATTAGGGTTTTGAGCTCAGTTTTCTCAGGAAAATCTCAAGGCAACTTTTCATTAGTTCTCCAGGGAGGATCTGGACTGCATATCAGGATGGGTACACTGCATATTTTTCGAGGTTTGGCACTCTAGGGTATGACACAGGGAAGTGTAGGAGGTGTGACAAAATATTGTGTAACATCTCTAGGCTTTCCCAAGGTAACCCAAGGATAATCATACACTTGGATCCACCTAAGATCCATAGGGTACCAGTATCCCAAGGTCACACTCTCCTGAAGTAAGTTCAATAGTCATAGGGGTCACACTAAAATTAGAATGTGGAAAGAATGATGAGAATTACATTAAACTCCAAACTTTTATATGCATGTGCCCTTTTTTATAAGTGGCACCTCAAGAATCTCCTTTTTACCACTTTTTGAGGGCATAGTATAAAAACATGAATTTAGGATTATAATATAATATTTGGCTTAAGCCCCCAACTTGGCACATAGCCCACTTTCCCATGTGTGGAGTCTTGGCCTCTTGTTTCTCTTGTCTAACTTGGTCTACAACTATGGTGTAATTTTACTAATTTAGTTTGAATGCATATTTTTAGGCACATAGGCTCACCAACGTAAAATCACATAGACACTTTGACTTTTAAACAGACGTACTTAGGCACATAGGCCCCAAAATATTTATATACGCATGAGCATGCAGGCCTAAGACGTCCTATCTTGCCAACCTAATAAAATGTGTATAAATACACACTAAGGTCATCCTAGGGGTGTAACAACTATAATGCCACATTGAACTTACCCTCCTAGTAATACATGTGCCACGCATTGAATGCTAACTTGACCATGCTTATCCATGCAGACACTTCCACTTGTTTGAAAAAGTCATATTATGGGATTTTAAACTAAAGAATGAAATAAGGTATGTGATGATTTCATATCACCAGTGATTTTATAGGGTTTTCTTTTGTATGGGGCTTGTAGCTACAACGAGTTCCTAAATTCTATTCCAAAATTCTTCAATCTTTCTTGCAACTCCACATTAGCCATATACTGAGATTATCCTTTCATTTTTTTTGTTGGTTAAAGAAGGAAACATAAGGTAAGAGTGAAAGTTGACTAAGGTTCTTACTAGCTTCTAATGTTTTAATACCCAAAGTGGAATGATAATTGCACAGCTACCAAAACAACTAAAACATGAAATTGAAATAAAGAACCCAAAATAATGGAAACATCTACACACCCATGGTTGGATTCCATCCACAAATCCAAGTAATGGAGGAAACATTTTCAATAACAACTATAAGTTGGTTTATTACATTAATAATAAGATGTGAGATACATCTGAGATAAGCGAAACACTCATTTATAACAGTAATAATGAAGAAACTCTAACATAATCCTAACTTTATAATTTAAATCGCTAATAAGTTGAATACACCCTTTTATATATATATATATATATATATATATATAAAGTGTTTAGTGCATATTAAATATATTGTGTTTAGGTATACAACACATTCAAATGGTACATAAACAACTTATAGGATAAATAATTAGTAAGCCTAACGTTAAAATTATTAAGATGTCTTATAAACATTTTAAAAATTATCTGAATATGACATGTAAAGTGTCTTAGAAGTAGTTTTAGAAGTTTATTACTCTCTCATTTTATGAAGATATGAATAAATACAAGGAGAAATACGTAGTTAAGAGAGTTTTCATGGCTAGAGGTAAATGAAAGTTACTAAAGTAGTTTAAAAGGAAAAAGAAATCTAAAAGATCAAGAGGATGTAGGTTTGATTCCCATTCTTCATGTCAAAAAAATATAAGAGCTAGTTTTATGTGTGGTAAAATAAGTCGCTTAAAGAAAAGTTGTTGGAAGAGTCTAATGATTAAGAATTATAAGAATTAGAGGTTTAATTTTAATAGTGAGAATAGCAAGGTACAGGGTAAAAGGGAATATTACTTCTTTTGGTTCACAAATAAGTAATCCAAAAATGCAAGAATATTGTTGCTTGGATTTTAATGTCACAAATACATTACGAGGTGCAAAAGTTGATGATTAATGTAGAGATATAGTGATGTAATGGTGACACAATTATGATTGTAGATGATGCCACCTGTGAGGCTAAAGGCAAGGGACAATTTGGAATAAGGATGCTAGATGGATATATATAAGTATCAAGAATATATGGTATTTACCTAGTTTCAAAAATATATTTCTTTCAATATGTGAAATTATTAAACATAACTTCAAGATTGTTTTAGATGGTAGACATTGTGAAATTCAAAACAAAGCCAAGAAAAATGAAGTTCATTAAAAGAGGTTGGAGAAGAATGGAATATATTGGTTGGATGCAATAATAGTCGTATAGGAAGCATTGGTGGGAATGATAATCAATTGCAATAAATTATTATGTGACTTGACAGGTATGGACATTTGTGTTTTGTTTCAAATGATCTTCTATGCTGGTGTTTATAAGGAGCTTAGTACTTTGACACTCTCTTTCAAAGGAAAGTCTTATCCAACCCTGATATGACATTTCTAAAGATGAATTTTAGGAAGGGTTATTAGTATCTTCTAGGACTATCCATCTACATGATTATTAAAATAGCATTTGTGGATGAGATATTATCCACACTTATGTCAATACATGAACAATGCTTTGAATTTCCTTTTGTTAAGGTTAATACTCGATGGTTGCTTATTAACACACCAAAGTTGTATAGTCAAGTACCATTCTAGGAGGATGTTCCTTTTGTAGTGAAAAGCTTTGGAAGCATATTTTCATATGCAACATACTCAGACAGTTTATCACTATTGTACTTTAGAGATCTGTGCATATCATGCACAACAAATATTATATTTTGGATTCTATTTGGAATTAAAAATACCTTTTCCCCTGAGGAATAAAAGGGCATTTGCATTTTACATATATTTGGATTTTATGTAAGTTGCAAATGGTTTCTATACTAACAAAGGTTAAGTTATATATGAAGTACTTGAGGGACCACATTGCAAGGGAACATCACATGGAAAAGTTTGATGTAGACAGAGCTTGGAATGCAAAATGACTTCGAAGCTAATGCAAAATGACCTATGTGTAGTGATGTTAATTAAAGCAATGGGAAATATAAAGTACTCTATGGTTTTCTTAGAAGAAAGCAAGAATATTTTTGAAAGATAAATCATAGAACTTTTATTTATTTAAAGACTTTAAGAAGGGGTATAATTCCAATGTGATATAAAATTGAGTGTCCTTATTATAAATGGTGATGGTAATATACTTTTGGATATTTTAAAGGTTTCGTAAGGTGAACAACACAAACAAGAAACAAACCAATACCTATTTTTCACAACAAAATGAGTGGCTAAGAGAAAAAGGCACACTATAGTTGAAATTGCTAGGTGCATGTTGAAACGATTACCTAATAGTTTTGAGAAAAATGATTTAAAAGGATAATGCATATGTTAAACATAGAAACTGATGAATTCAAAGGGATGTATCCTTAAAAAGTATGATAATGGTAAGAATTGCAATATTTGATATTTTAAAAATTTTGGACGCAAGGCCTTTTGGCATAAGAATGGTATGAAATGCATCTTTATTGGCTACAAAAAGGTGTCAAAAACATACAATTATTTGATCAAGTTCAATATAGATGTTGTTTTGTATTGAACTCGAGTAGTAGTGGAGGAGATAAGTAATAAGGATAATAGGGTTATCAATTTTCCATTTGGATCTTGAAAAGTTATTCTAGAAAAGCAAGTGCCCATGATGGATGAAAACAAATCAAATGAGAAAATGCTACATGAAGAGAAAAAATATGTTGAGTATTTCAAACCTTATGATATCTACGAGGAATGTAACAAAAATGTAGGAAAAGGATGTAAATTATACAATATTTTCCTTTTGAATGAGACTATTAATTTATTTTCATATGAACCCACTTCCATTCATGAAATAAATAGCATAAAAGAACAAAGTGATGCGATGGATGTATAATTAACATCATTGTAGAAGAATATTAACAAAGAATTGGTCTAGTTACTTAAAGGGAAAAAGTAAATTGGTTACAAATTGTTCTTATAAATGATCACAAATAAAATGGCTCCATAGACAGGTATAGTATCAAGTTAGAATTAAAGGAGTACACATAATCTCGAGGGATCCAACTTGAGGAAACTTAAACACAAATAAGAAAAGTAGTCATGTTTTAGATTGTGGTTGAATTGGAAACATAATTTGGTCGGGGAATCCAACCAATTGAATTAGAAGAATATGCTTTTAAATTAATATCTCAAGTTAGAGGTGCATGTGGCTCAATCATAAGGGTATGAGGAGAAAAGTAAATTTCAATGAATTTATAGATTGGTAAAATATCTTTATAGATTGAAGTGGGAACCAAGGGCATGGTACTCAAAAATTAATAAGCATGTGAGATCAAGTGGTTGTTAGAGGAGTGAAATTGAATTTGCATGTCAAAAGAAGTGTAAGGATGTCATTATTCAAAGAGTTTCAAGAAAGGCATCAAAGCAAGGTGAAGGTTATCAAAGCAAAAAAAAAAATCACAATCTACATTGAAGAATCAAACCCTAGATCGAAGAGGTAGTCTACAACAACAGAATTTTTGGATCCTATAGTCATCATCAAAAGACCACAAAGATCCTCATTAAGTTATCTCAAAGCAAGGTAGCTCGAAGTAACTTTAAAGTTGAATATTACATCATCTTGGAGAGGACAGTGATGAATTCAGACTCCTAACACAATCACACAGTAGTTCGGATCTTTGTGTTGATGGATAGTTTTGGATGTCATATCACAGTATACAATTTGGACTAAACAGAAGTGACAGTGAGGTTTTGTTTAGGGTAAAGTTCAGATCTCCATAGTGAAAGAAGTTTTGATATGTCTCTCTATAATTTCGGCTAGATGATGTATAGACGCCATGGTTTGGTGATGTGAAGGAGTTGTCATTAAGAGAAGAATTACAATGTCTTGCAACTGTTGTAGAAAGGACAGTTTGGTGTCAAGATAATAATATAGTTCCATCTCAAATGTATCAAAAGTTTGTTGCTATCATATTATGCTCAGAAAGGAAATGATCTCAATGTGTAAGAAGAACCAAAAGGAGGAAGGAAAAGATAATCAATAAAGTTATATCTAAAGGCGTTGTCATTATAAAAGGAGAAATATCCTCTCACCAAAGAAGGGTTTTTCATTCAGAAGAAGATCATACAAAAGGGAGCACTAATACATCTTCTTCAACCATCAGTAAAGTGATCAACTTGAAAATTTCATCTTCACTTATCAAGTAAGTATCTTTCATTATTTAACCAAATTTGGTGAAATGACTTCATGTTTGCAAGGAGATCTATAAGCTGGTTGGGTCATCGAAATTCCTTGCATGAAAAAGGAGGATATGCATAGTCGTCGAAGAAAGTGAAGTAATTGAACACATAAATGAAAAAGGTCTCCTCTGAATTCATGGAAATGGATTCTTATGAAAGTTCCCCCAATATAGCAATATTGGAGACATCAAAGAGATGTATATGATAAGCTCGTAAGAATATTCTCTAAAGATGTGATAAAGAATGTCACATGACTTATGCTAGTGTAAGTATTTGCATACTGCCATCAGTGAACAAAACTCCTCTTTTCATATTCATATTAGGGTCTCGCTCAGAAATTTTTGTCATTCCACTAGGTCATGCAAAAAATTAGTCACTCATGGTAGTCCTAGTCCAAAAACATCACTCTTCCCTAAATGTGATTACTTGCTAGCATAGTTTCATATCTTGTTGACTGTACATCATCCATAAAGTTAATTTTATCATGCCATTTGTATCAGTCATGAGGTCATCATGTCATCTTGAAATTCAGTCCTTCAAGGTCTCATTAGGTCTTTTAGGGATTTTCAAGGTTTCATTAGTGTTACAAGTCTATTTGGGTACATCACTCCCGACATTCAGACCAGTACAATTAGTGCTCATCAAACCCTAATTCAGTTGTTACATGTCCTAGACAAGTCATCTCATTGAATGCTTCCATCCATGAAAGTTTCCTAGCCTGAGGCCTTGCTGAAATGCCTACTTGGGACACCAACGCAGCGTTAGGGGTAACTGCACTGCAGAGCAGGCAGGCCCATTCAGGCCTGCACTTAGGCCCTCTTTGACCTGCATTGGGAGAGATTGAGTGAAATTTGCATAGGGTTCTGGGAATATTCCTTGATTTTAGATCATTCTAGAAGGATCCCATCTCTTATCTCCTCCTATGAGCTCGAATTTCGATAGGCTAAGGAGAAATTAACCTCTTATCCTGTCATCCCTTGCTCCATGGAAAATAACTCCAAGTTTGGAAGGCCATTCAATACCCTCATTTATGACAAAACCACCTCCATTTCCCTATAAATTGAGCACTCATCATAGTGATCAGGGGCTAGAAATTGAAGATTGTAGAGAAATTATGTTGGTTTGAGATTTGAGTTCATGTCAAGCAATGTTATGTTGCTGAATTGGTGTGCTTTTGATGTGGTGAGGGTTGGATTGAAGCTGGATGAGTGGCACAGGATCGAACTGTATTGGGTGAAACTCTTCCTTCTACATTAATAAAGTTCTTTATTCCTTTTCTCATATTCTTGTTCATATCTATGATGATTATGTGTTTCAATGTCTTCGATTCCATTGGTTTATAGTAGATAGATCATGTATGATTTGATCGTTGTTGTTTTTGTTTCTGTTGACACAGGTACCAATTGAGCGGATTCAGTTCAAGTGGGAGCGACAGGAGCAATTCAAAGGGGATCAAGGAAGCAAAAGACTACAAGTAAGTTCCTTCATCTCATCTACCTACTATAGGAAAATGTTAAACTACTTTCTTTCTGTTGTTCTAGGTATATCTACCCACCTAAGGAAAATGTGTTTATACAAAGATTCAAATTCCATATAACAAATTGGCAACTCCAATGGGGAACGACTATCATTCCTGGTAGTTTATCCTCATCATATCACATCCTATTATACTTTGCTTGGTTTCATTGATCTTATTTCAGTCATTTTGAAGTGTTTTTGGTCAAAAAGTGTGCTTAAATGTCTCTTGATTTGACTCTCTAGCACCAGCGCAATGTTGGTCTTGACATAGTGTGTTGCAGAGCAGTCTTAGGTTAGAGACAGTGCATTGCATCGCATTGTCTCCCACTCTAGCCTGCACTGATCCCTCTTACACTAAAAAGCTCACCTTTGTTTTGATTTTTCCAAAGTTGCTTATGTTTTTATTTGCTGAAAGATCAATGTTCTCAATGGTTTTGAAATCAATTTGTATTTCTCCTCCTAGCCCTACTTTGGCCTTGATTGTTTAGTGTTTCTTAAGCGATTTATATCAATTCATTGTCAAAGTTATCTTATAATCAATTAGTCTTTTTAGAAAAGGAAGTGTCGTAAAGTCTTCATTTCTTTGAAAAGGAACTGTCGTAAAGTCTTCGTCTCTTGCGAAAAGTATTGATTAATTGTTTGTTCATTTACTTTCCTTTTGTTCATCTAAACATTAAGGGAAATGAAAAGAAAAACTTGCATTATGCATTTAGATGTTTGTGTGTGCTTGTAGGAATAGTATAGGGAAAGTTAGATTAGATGTGCTCTATGCTCTTTGATTAAGGATTCTAATTGCTCTATCCCTTGTAGTTAAGGTTTTCATTGTTTAAATAAAATGACAAGAATCTTTCTCATGATAGTTGCGTTCTAGGAATTTCAAAGACATCATGCGGTGAACCTGAAAGACAAACTGCTAAACAAGATCAACTTAAAAGTTATCTCAATTAACCTAATGGAGCATTGTAACTTAACGCATAACATTTAGAGGTTCTAGGCTAGAGACGTGTTCTGGCGTTGTTAAACATAGCAGCTGTCGCTAATTGTCTACGATACATTCTGAGTGTGATACCTCATTCCATGTACATAAGTATATCATAGCTCGTCCACATACCTTTGGGTATATAGGGTGGTGTTATAGTACGAAAAGTATAAAGGAATGCTCTCACTGTGCGGTTTCGCATTAGATAGCGCTAACACGGATTGGGCCTCCACGTACTTTCGGGTATATATGGGAGGACTACATTAGGTTGCTATCCATCCTTAGGTAACCGAGTCGGCCGCCTTGTACACTGTGATACACCGAACACAGCATTCGAGGAGATTGCTTGCACGTATGTTAAGTCCTTGGTTTACTGAGGCAGTATATTACAGTTCATAGTTGCTTGGTAATCCTTTTGCCTAGATTACCCTCTTTTTTTTTTTTTTTCTTTTTGTAATAAAATCAATCAACAATCGTGGAGGAACATCAACCTTTACCCCGTCGTTCGTGGAGGACAGCGAGTAAACCACCTTTACCCCATGAAGCTACACCTAACCGGAAAAAGCGGTCTCATTTAACTGAATCCAGTATGTTAGCGCTTGGAATTTCACCTCAAGCTGAGAAAGGTAAACTCCAAGGCAACATCAAACCACTTAGCCTCGTAGCTAGCCCTACGGGGTAGGAGAGGGCTCTCTCCGGTCTATCTCAGTAAAGATATTCAATGGTCGAGATGACCAATAGGGAAACATTGATTTTAGGCTAGTAAACTAATCAAGAGGTTTAATTTGGGATTTTTAGGTTTTTGGTGGAAAATTGGGGAATGGCAATTTTGGGTGCGGGGATTGGACACAGTTTCTGCAGGGGGTTCTTTGGGGCAAGGTAGGAAACAGTATTGATGCCTTTGATAGAGGTGGATGGATGGGAATGACTGGTGAGGAGTTAAGGAGAGCAAGCAATAACCTTGAATTCCCCTTAAACAGTTGAAAACATTGATATTAAGCAAACTTAAAAGCAGAGCATGACAGTCATGAATTCTACTTTAACACTTCATTTGCCTAATTTGCAGAAGGAAAAGTAAGGAAATGATTCACATAACACACTTACAAGTACAAATAGAAACACACCATCAATACATGTGACCACAAGAATCCCAAAAAGGACTGCAAAACCCTGGTCTTCCTTTGCCAAAAATTGCAGAGATACAGTGAGTAATACAATAAGAGCTTCTCCCTCAAGAGTCCAACCATGAAAATGAGCCAGAAAGTACATAATATAGATCATCTAACATCTTTCCCTGCCTCTAGGGGTCGAGCTCACTATCCTAGGAGCTGTTTCAACCACTTCTAAACTAAGCACTGAAAACTAGGCAGTCAAAACAACTTGCCTCTATAAACTAGGAAACCAATTCATTCATTTAATTTTCACCTATTTCATGAATGAATCTTCTAGAAGAGATACATGAGTGTAAAAGTGTAAAAAAAAATTACATTATTTACATAAAGGAGGATAAAAATCCACTCCAAAAAGTCAAACATGGTCAAAACTGCGTTTTTCTGGGCTGTACAGTGAAATTTTGAGAAACTTGCCTGATAGGTCGCACGCCATTCCCTGACGGGTCGCGCGCCTTTGAGGGCACTTTTGGGGCACGTCCAGGTGTCCAAATGGGGCAAGCGTAGGCTTGTTGGAAAGGTTTGTGAGTCTACTTTCCAACCCAACTAGAATTTCTGAATTTGGTGGTCATTTGCCTCTCCAAAATTGCAATCTCCCAAGACTGCTTTCTGTGTCTCAAAAATGTGGCAGAAAGTCATTTTTTGCTTGTTTTTTGACCTTCTGGAGGCCCAAAACTTCATAAAATCTCTTGGCAATGGATGAGCATGTGTAACTTTTCATGACAAATCTGGAAATGCTGAGTTTTTACAAAATGGAGTTGCCAAGTGAAAGGGTCGCGCGGGGGTGAGACCCGTTAAAAGGACAAAACCTGTAAATTGCCTGAAAAAACCAAAATTGACCCAAAATGTTCAAAATTTCTTGGGATTTGTGCTGTGACTGAGCTATTTAGTGCCTTGCTCCTTCAAGGAAGCCTCAACCAAGATGTGGAGGGGATCGGGCCTTTTTCTCCTTTTTTGTGCCTTGGCCAACCGCCTTTGGAACATCTTCATCTTCGCCTTGCACACGTGCATCCGCGCCCAATAATGGTTCTTCATGTTTCTCAACAATTCCTTATCTTGGTTGGCCTTATCCAACAGCCTCTCCAAGTGAGCATTGAGCTGGATAAGCATGGACTCTCGCTCAGCGGGCAATAGATCATCGGGTCTTCTTCGATTCAAGTTGCGGTCACTACGAATCCTCCACAACTCATCAAGAGCTTGCTCATCCTCCAATTGTTTGTTGCGCTGCTCTAGATATGAGATTGTCCATTGTGCCCCCTCTAATCTCCTCTGCAATGCATCATTTTCAGCTGTAAGGTGCTGAATGATCTCCTTCGACTCTAGGCTAGGAGAACTGACATCAAGATCAATAAGCTCTATATCTGGAACACCTGATGGCCCCTCATCAATCTTGGGCTGTTTGCCCGTCTGTGCTGCCTGTGCTGCTAAAGAAAGCGAGGCCCCTTCCACCTGCTGTGGAGATAACACTCGCTGAGCTGATGAAGAAGGCGAGACCCCTTCCACCTGATGTGGAGAAAATACTCGTCGAGCTGCTACAAATAAGGCCCTTTGGCCTCTCTGATAAGTGACAAGCGGAGGAGAGCTGACATGGCTAGTCCTGGGGATATCATGCTGCCGTGATGGTCCTCCCTCCTCATGAACAATCTCCGGATGTGGTGGTGGTGGTGTAAAGAACTCACGAGAGATGAACTCCTCCCATGAGATGCCCTGCTGAGCCAACTGATGTAAGACCACAAGCTGAATCAAACCATAATGGTAGAGGCTCCTATACTGCTGTGCTGGGCTCTTCCGCTGCATCACGGGCACCATCCTCTCAATGTTCTGGCAGAAGAAAACAGGGATGTTCATCATCCATACCCGTGTGAAATGCATCAATAGGCGAATATGGTACGAATATACCTGTGAAAATCTGCCCTCACAGGTAAAATAGAGCATGATAAGCCTCATCATGGGAGCATACTCACTCCTGAGAAATCTGAAGGGAAACACACCTGTCAAGTGTCTCATGAGTGCGGGTCTAACGAAAGGCTCAAACTGAACATTGTCCAACACCTTGCGCTTATTCCATACCTCTCCGACATTAGGTATCCCTATGGCCTATGCAATCATCTCGGGTGTCAATGTAAAGTCCATCCCGGCAAGGTTGACATGTCCATCATGCAAATGTAAAATAAATAGGCGAGCCAACTCTCTGTGATGCTGAATCCGAGAGATCCTCTCGCAAAACTCATAACAAGACATATACCGGAAACATGAGACTGCCATAGGACAAGCCTGTAAATCTGTCAAAGAAGTGGGCTCCTCTCTCTTATGATGACCACTCTTTCCACCCTTATGAGGCCTCCTCTGTACCTCAAACTCTGAAGCTGATTCCTGGTCATCACTTTGCTCGTAATTGGTTTCGGTTTCTGACATTGTTTAAGGAGCAAAGTGGCTGAAATGTACTGTTGTTTCTGCTTGGTAAAATGCTGATTAAAATGCTGTTTCAAGGGGACAAGGAGCACGAGGGGAATGTTAGGGGAGGGACACTTTAAAGGGAAAATGGGAATAAATATATAAAACAGGGATTTTGGGAAAAATCATTGCATATACACCATTATACAAACTTATTAACATGGATATTATTAGAGGTAGGGTTAGGGTTTGATTTTTACTTGTTAGGGAAGAGGGGTAGGGTTTAGGGCTTTTCACTAATTTTGCAAGGGAAATTTACATGGAATGTCAAGGAAAAAGAAATGGGAATGGGGAAAAAATGATTACAAGGGAATACCTTAAAACAGCATAAAACCCTAGCCACTTTTACAATTTCAAACTACAACAACATGGAGCTTTTCTCTTGCACATGGAGATCTTTGAAAATGTACTCATGATTTCTTTTAACCATAACAAGCAACAAATTTTTAAGCTTGAGGGCCTACCTCACACAATCCGGCGATTTTGTGGCTCCTTGGTGAAATTTGCAGGCGGTTTTATAAGGAGGGCGCTGACGGGTCGCGCGCCTCACCCAACGGGTCGCGCGCCACTGACGGGTCGCGCCCGTTAAAAAATTGCATTGTCGGAGGGCGCCTGACGGGTCACGCGCCTGGTCTAACGGGTCGCGCGCCTCTGCAACTCACAAATTCGCCTCGAACTCACTTGCAATCACTTGCTCAATGACTTAGATGCACAATGAGGCTCGATGGAGGGAGATTGGGCTTTTATAACCTTGATTTGAATTAATTTCATGCCCAAACCCACTTTATAATGTTTTTCTTTGACACTTTATAAACTTGATGTTCTTGGTTTCCTTTTATCCTGAAATTGACTAATTTGATGCTTTTGCTCGATACTTTTTGCAGGGATAACATCTGAGGGATCTTGGCAAGGGAGCCAGGGTTACATGCTGTCCTTTGAAGCCTTTTGAAATTTTACCATTTTTTACAAAATTTTGAAAAATGACCTTGGCTTTAAAAATAGGGTTTTTTAAATCCAAGGCGAAATTTAACTGTACAAGATAGAATCTTTCGAAGAAATACTTTGAAAATCATCCCTCTGGCTTGTTGGGCACTTATTGACCTTCAGAGACATGACCTTGAAGACAATCTTGACCAAAAACCCTAGACCTAAAAATTTGATCTCAAGACAATAGACAAGTAACCTTGACAAAGTTTAATGACTGAAACAAGCTGATACAGCAGTGCCCAAAGGGGGACAAAGACACCAGCTCCTCCATCAGGGTTATGGCATGCCTAACGGAATGCAAAGAATGACACTGATGAGACACCTACCTATGCAAATGCAAAGAGCTTTGATCGTTGATGGAGGGCTACTAGACCGACTCTAACACAGTACATCAAAAACTTCTGGTTCTTCATCTAAATTACCAAAGCCGCCTATACCGGTAAGTATTGTGACCCCAGTTACCCCTACAATTACTGGTACATCTGTTACTGAAAAGGAACCTTTACAATTACCTAAGGACACTAAAAATGAGCTTAGTGAATCAGTAACCCAAGTTGTCCAACAAGAAGTTGATTCTCAACCCAAAGTTGTTCAACAAAAAATTACTTCTGAACCTGAATCTATTCAACCAGAAGTTGATCCTCAACCTGTTAGCGCTTGAAATTTCACCTCAGGCTGAGAAAGGTAAACCTCAAGGCAACATCAAACCATTTAGCCTCGTAGCTAGCCCTACGGGGCAGGAGAAGGCTCTCTCCGGTCAATCTCGGTAGATCTTCAATTGAATGAGATGACCAACAAGGTAACACTGATATTAGGCTAGTAAACTGATCAAAAGGGTTGATTTGGGGTTTTTTGGGTTTTTGGTGGCAAATTGAGGAATTGCAATTTTGGGTGCGGGGATTTGACACAGTTTCTGCAGGGGGTTCTTTGGGGCGAGATAGGAGACCGTATTGATGCTTTTGATTGAGGTGAGTGGATGGAAAAGACCGGTGAGGAGCTAAGGAGAGAAAATAATACTTTGAATTCTCCTTAAACAGTAGAAAACATAGAAATTAAACAAATTTAAAAGCAGAGCATGGCAAGCATGAATTCTTACTTTAACACTTCATTTGTTTAATATGCAGAAGGAAAGAAAGGAGATGATCACATAAACACACTTACAAGAACATTTAGAAACACACCATCAACACATGAGTCCACAAGAATCCCAAAGATGACTGCAAAACCCTGGTCTTCCTTAGCCAAAAATTGCAGAGATACAAGTGAAATAATACAATGATAGCTTCTCCCTCAAGAGTCCAACCATGAAAATGAGCAAGAAAGTACATAATATAGATGATCTAACCTCTTTCCCTGCCTCCATGGGTCGAGCTCACTATCCTAGGAGCTGTTTCAACCACTTCTAAACTAAGCACTACAATCTAGGCAGTCAAAACAACTTGCCTCTATAAGCTAGGAAACTAATCCATTCATTAAATATTTACTCTTTACATGAATGAATCTTCTAGAAGTGTTAAACAAGAGTAAAAGTGTCTTATAGTTACAATAATTACATCAAATATAATCATTTTCCACCCCAAAAAGTCAAACTGAGTCAAATCTGCGTTTTCTAGGCTGTACAGTGCAATCTGGCAAAAAACTGCCTGACAGGTCGCACCCCCCTGCCTGACGGGTCGTGCACCTTTGGAGCTCTGTTTGAGGCACTGGAATTTTTGGATTTGGAGGTTCATTTGTCCTATCAAAACTTAATTCTCCCAAAACTGGTTTCTGCAACTCAAAAAAGGGGCAGAAAGTCAAATTTTGCATGTATTTTGACCTTTTGGAGGCCCAAAACTCCATAAAAACTCAATTCCATCCATAGGCATATGTAACTTTGCATGAAAAATCTAGAAATGCTGAGTTTTTGCAAAAAGGAGCTGCCATGACAAAGGGTCTCACCCCGTTGAGGAGCCAAAACCTGTAAATTTCCAAAAATTGCCAAAATTACCCAAAACTTTCAGAATTTTTTTGGGATTTGAGCTGTGGCTAGGCTAATGAGTGTCGTGATCCTTGAGTGAAGCCTCAGCCAAGATACGGAGGGGATTTAGCTTCTTTCTCTGTTTTTGGGCCTCGGTCAACCTCCTTTGAAAAACTTTCATTTTGGCTTTGCATACATGCATCCTTGCCCAATAATGATTTTTCATATTCCTCAGCAGCTTTTTCTCTTGGTTGGCCTTAGCCAACAGCCTCTCTAAGTATGCATTCACTTGGATGAGCATTGACTCTCGGTCTGCAGGCAATGGATCACCGGGTCTTCTTCGGTTCAAGACTCGGTCACTACGAATCCTCCATAGCTCATCAAGTGCTTTCTCCTCCTCCAGCTGTTTGTTCCGCTGCTCCAGGTAAGTGATAGTCCATTGGGCACCCTCAAGTCTCCTCTACAAAGCATCATTTTCAGCTCTCAGATGCTGAATGATCTCCTTTGCTCTCGACTAGGAGAACTGGCCTCAAGATCAATGACCTCGGTGTCTGGGACTCCTGATGGACCCTCATGAATCATAGGATGTTTTCCCCTCTGTGCTACCTGTGCTGATGAAGAGAGCGAGGCCCCTTCCACATGATGTGGAGATAACACTCATTGAGCTGATAATGAAGGCGAGACCCCTTCCACCTGATGTGGAGATAGTACTCGCCTGGCTGCTGCAAATAAGGCCCTCTGGCCTCTCTGATAAGTGAGCTGAGGTGAAGAACTAACATGTCGAGTGATCAGAATATCAGGCTGCTGAGATGGTCCTCCCTCCTCCTGAATGACCTCTGGATGTGGCTGGGGTGGTGCTGTGAAAAAATCACGGGAAATGAACTCCTCCCATGAGATGCCCTGCTGAGTCAACTGATGCAAGACTATGAGCTGAATCAAACCATAATGACATAGGCTCCTGTACTACTGGGTCGGGGTCTTCCTCTGCAACATGGGTACCATCCTCTGAATGTTCTGAAAGAAGAAGACCGGGATGTTCATCATCCTCACTCGGGTGAAGTGCATCAAGAGGCGAATGTGATATGAGTACACCTGTGAAAATCTGCCCTCACAGGTAAAATAGTGCATAATAAGCCTCATGATGGGAGCATACTCGCTCCGGAGAAATCTGAATGGAAAAACACCCACCAAATGTCTCATGAATGGTGGCCGGACATAAGGCTCAAAGTGAACAGTATCTAGCAACTTGCGCTTAGGCCACACCTCACCAACATTCGGTATCCCTGTAGCATGTTAGATCACCTCGGGTGTCAATGTAAAATCTACCCCTGCTAGATTGACATGTCCATCATGCAAATGTAAAACAAAGAGGCGGGCCAACTCTCTGTGATGTTGAATCCGGGAGATCCTCTCACAAAACTGATAACAAGACATGTATTGAAAACAAGTGACTGCTATAGGACAAGCCTGTAATTCTGCCAAAGAGGTGGGCTCCTCTCGCTTATGATGTCCACCCTTACCACCCCTACGAGGCCTCCTCTGTACCTCAACCTCTGTAGATGATGAATGGTCATCACTTTGCTCATAAGTTTCGGTTTCTGACATGGTTTAGGAGCAAAGTGGACAAACTGAACTGCTGTCTCTGCCTGCAAAAAGTGTTGAACTCTATGTTGTTTCAAGGGGAAAAAGACATGATGGAAATGTTAGGGGAGGGATCTTTTAACAAGGAATGGGAATATATAAATATAACAGGGAATTTTTAAGGGAAATGTTGCAAATCATTATGCATATAGGAATACATATTTATAATTGGGAAATCATTTGCAAAGATCATTGCATATGGGAAAAAACATATATGAAAGTGAACATGGGAATATGCATACATGTATTAATAGGGGAAATAGGGAAACCATGCACAAAACATGTTGACATATTTACCAACACTTTTTGTTATTTACACATGCATATGGTGGAGAGGAACTAGGGTTTTGAATTTTGTTTTTTGGATGCTTTGGGAGAGGGGTAGGGTTTTCATTTTTAGTGATTAGGGATGGGGAAAGATTTGCATTTCATTTGTAAAATAATATGGGAAAAGAGATGAACATATAAGTGTGAGTGAAAGGGAAAGGAGGGAAACAAACCAAAGGGAAAAATAGCTTGAAACAACACAAACCCTAGCATAGTTTGCTCATTAAAATTGTAGCCATATAATGTCTTTTCACTCATGAGGGCTTACATTCATCACCAACCACAAAAATGATGTGTAAAAAGCCTACCTCGAACAAATTTGATGACTTGGAGGAAGATTGGGCAATTTGTTTGAATTTTGCAGCAAGACAGTTCAACGGGTCGCGCCCGTCGCCCAACGGGTCGAGACCCTCTGACGGGTCGCGAGCCCTCTGACGGGTCGCGCGCACCCAACGGGTCGCGCCCCTCTCTGCTGCCCGAAATTGCTCTGCCTTTGCTCCTTTCTCTCAATCACTCTCTCACACCTCTCTTGCAAGCGTTAGGATGCACAATGAGAGTGAAAGGAGGGAATTTGGGCTTTTATAAGTTTCATTTGAAAAAAATTTCATTCATAAACCCACTTTCTAAAGTTCATCTTTGACACTTTTATAACACTGATTTTTTTTTTTTGGTTTCCTTTATCCTGAATTTGACTCATTGAGTGCTTTGACTTGATTCTTTTTGCAGGTAGATCATCTGAGGGACCTTAGCAAGGGGACCAAGGTTGCACTTTGTCCGCTGAAGACTTTTGAAATTTCATCACTTATTTACAAAAACTCGGAAAATGACCTTGGCTTTAAAAACAGAGTTTTTAAATCCAAGGTGAAAATTCACTGTACAAGATAAAAATATCGAAGAAACACGTTTGCAAACCTCCCTCTGGCTTGCTGAGTACTCATGGATTTTCAAAGACATGACCTTGCAGAGATAAATGACCAAAACCCTAGACCTAGGACTTTGACCTCAAGACAAAACAAGACAATCTTGAAAAAGCTTAATGACTGATATGACCTGATCCAGCAAAGCCAAGAGAGGTATAAATAGACCAGCTCCTCCATCAGGATTATGGCATGCCTAACGGGATGCAAAATTTGACACTGATGAGACACCTACGAATGCAAATTCAAAGAGCTTTGATCGCTGATGGAGGGCTTTCAAGACCGACACTAACAGAACCTATCACAGTTCAACCAGAAGTTACTTCTGAACCAGAAGTTACTTCTGAACCAGAAGTTGTTCAAAAATCTCAACCTGAACCCGCTGTTCTTTTACCAGAACACTTGGATCTTGAAGTTGAAAAATCAGAAGTTGTTCCCGTACTCGACAATGATCGACCGATTTATCCTCAGACACCTGTCGTTGTTGATACTTCCCCTTTATCGTAAAGTGAAACACCAGAAATCTATTACGGACTTGATGGTGAAATCCTTCCACCTGGTTTGATTTTTATTGAAGAGGAATCTGAAGAAGAAACACCTAGAACTCCCACTCATTTTTGACCTGGGCTTTATCTTTATCCTCATACTCCTCATTTTACTACTCCTTTTGATCCTGTTTACTTTCAAACTCTTGTTGGTTCATTAGTACATTTATTGGGTCATTTGACTATGGCTGAATCAACATCCCATATTGTACCATCTATTACAGCTGCGGCATAATCTACTATCACTAATTCTTCGATGTTTACCACAACACCTAAGTCACATCTGTATGGTGTTCCATCCGTCCCACCGGGTTACCAATCATTATCTGGAACTCACTCAGGTGTTGCTTCTAGTCCATGGTCTTCACCCATGTCATCCACAGGAATTTTACCTGGTTCTTCACTTACGAATACTAAACAGTTTGATCCATCAAGTCAATATCAAGCTGGTCCATCTGGTTACCGTCTAATGTATCCACTTTACACTAGATTACCTCCATATGGAGAACAATATGCCCAATCTGCTTATCCTCCATTCTCTGGGGGAAATCATATGGCAGTATATCGTCATCTTTAGGTCAGCCCGGAATGACTGTTTGTCAGTGGCAGCCTACAATGCCCATTCAACCAAGGCTTGTGTATCCATCACAACCAATGCAATCTGTTTCATCCATACCTACTACACTTGTCGTTATGAATTTACCACAGTCGCAAGCTCAGTTAATTGTATCTCAACCTTTGCAAGCTAGTCCTTCAACCTATGACCCTCAAGTTTTAGGTCTACAAACTCAATCTTCTTACGTTGTTTTACAACAACCATTTGTGCCTGGAATCCAACAAACTCAGGACAATTTACCATTTAATGGAATGACTCAGACTTATCCCCAAAGTATTCTTCTGTGTTTCATGTGTGATTGTTTCTTCTTCATCTATTATATGTGTTCTATTTGATCTTGCTCAAAATCGATTAAGCTTCCGCAAGTTTGATTGTGGAAGTAGATTAAGTATTTTTCTTTAGTACATTGCATAATTAGTTTAATCTACAGGAGAATTTCTACAATAACATCTAGAGTATGACAGAACAGGTGCACCCACTCAGATTGTGGCTCTTCTCCATAGACCTTTGTGCACTTGGCCAGGTGCGTGCACAGATCATCCCGTATGTCATACTTATCTGTTAGTCATATCGTAGGCTTCCCAAAATGCATGCACATCATTCTTCTGCATTCGTGCCAGTCCTCAAAGCTTCCTTGGTTCGTACCCAACTACCTCGCGGGCGTAGCACACAATACCCACTTCAAAGCCTGGAAATGTTGCTTTTCCGGCACCTCCCTTTCAAATTTGTCCAAGAAAGCATCTACCTCACTTAACCCATCATAAGTGGGTAGATCCCTTACTTCTATCGATACGCAACACAACGATCTTGCCATCATATTACAGTTCAGTGTGGTTACGATCTTGCCATCATATTACAGTTCAGTGTGGTTACCTCATGCAACTGATTTTTCCATCGCTCTATCTCTTCATCTGAATCCGAAGTACAGGAGCTTTCATGCTCCCATGAGATTTGTCCATCCGCAGTGGGATTTACCCAGTCTTGCTCTCGCACAGTTATCTTGTAGATGCAGTCCAAATCATCATCAATTTCGTAGTCGCGCACCAACTCAGTGTAGCGCAATCCTTCCACAGGGTCCAAGGGTATAACTACGCGAAAAGACTTCTTCTAAAAAATTATCTTGTGCTTCTTCATATTAATCATCCCATTCATGTCAGTGACCCAATCAATTTCGAAGAGCTCAGGGTAGGATTGCTATCATCAATAATCTCTAACACTTCAAAGTCTGCTAGAGCGCTCACTCCTTTAATATCCACGGTGATTCCCTGCAATCTCCCCATAGGTATTATCTTTTGTTGCTGCGCCATTCACAACTAGATAAGAGACCTTTGCAGCATAGGCCTTCCCATGCGCTCCCATGTCTGCTTCGGCAGAATGTTCGCATCCGATCCTAAATCAAAAATTACCTGGTCCATCTCATATTCTCCAATCTGCGTGGTTAGCCTCATTTCTCTTCCCGTCCTTGTCACATGCTTTCCAATCTTCTGAACTATGCGCGATTCTCCTGGCACAGTCTCAACGCCTCTGTTAATGAGCTCCTGTAATCCTTTTACAGCTTTACTGTTGCGTAGTAGCTTCATGCATGTTTCCAGGAACGTCGTAAGCATAGATGGGTCCATTTTCGGCTTCGATCTATCCTTGCTTCCTGAAGTGGAGGCATCAATGAAGCTCTTCTTAGCTTCCATGAAGGTTTCCTTAGCGCGCTCCAAATCAAACTCTGCTTCTTTCGTCGGAGCCTTGCGAACCCAAGTACTATCTTTAGGTTGTTTGCCTTTATCATCTCCTGTCGTAATTCCACTTCGAAGCACAATGTTCACATTTGGATCTTCCTCGCACGGCTCAGACCTCATCATCTGCAGGTTCTGAGTCTGGGGAGGTGGTAGTGCTCCCTTACAGAGTATCCTAGCTATCAGCGTAGGAAAATCCTCTGTTTCATGATAAAACAAGGTACAGTACAGACATGATGGGCACGTTGGATTCATACAATCATGGGCATAATGTCCTAGCCCTCTGCAATTGTAAAATATCAGTTGTTTGAGACCTCTTTCAGGTCCTCCTCCACCTCGGCCTCTCCCGTGCCCCAGAAATCCATTTCGCACCACTCTTGTGTTCTGGTCAAGGGGTCGCCTTTCAGCCTAAACCCTGTAGGTGGGAGTTCTATCGATCATCAGCTCATAGCTTCTACAAGTGCACTCATCGTGTCCAACCGATCTACAAAAATTATAGAACAACTGTTGTGAATTCCGTGCGTACTTCTGTAACAAATGGCAGTTGTCTGTAGCATGCTTTCCTCCTATTTGACAAATCACGCACCATAAAGCAGGCACCACGCTAGGTCTTGCTTATGCCTTTAGTCTTAACAGCATCGGTCCTCATCCCGCGAGGTAATTCGTGAATACCAGGTAGTGGTCCTTGTCACAACCCTGACCCTTGCATTTTACGCACCATACCTCTTCATGCACTTCTGGTCGGGTTGTCCTGTCCTATTTCAAACTTTGCATCTCAAGGCATAATTTTTTCAACTATGCGTGGATCTGTTGAACTCCCAAGTTAGGATCCTGTATCGGGGTCTCATGCAGCCTCATCGTGATCTCCAAGGCCTCTGCCTGGGTTGTTAACCTCTATTGCGACAATGCGTTCCTCAAATGTGGCATTAGCGAGGCTACAAACCATTCGCGGTGTTGTCCATTTGTCAAAGTCATATTAGCTTCGCGAATTGTACACTTCAGTCTCTGATCTAGCTCCCAGGGAGTCTCGCCTGGTAGCATTGTGATATCTTTGAATCCAATGATTGATTGTGCCTCTGACTTCAGCCTACTAAATTCTATGTTCAGCGCAAACTGGATATCCACGATCCCCGCATTCAGATTATCATCAGAATGCTTAATATATTAGGTCAGCGCGCAATCCTACAGTGCACTGACCAGCGTCGCTTTCTTTATATTATCATCTTTAACTCCCTGTTCTTCCCATACAGCTCTTATCATGAACCAAAACTGGTCTGGATCTTTATTTACTACTCCCTTGAACACAGGCAAATTTATCGCACTTGCCATATTAACTCGCGGTGGTGGCAAAGGTGGTACGGGTGAAGATGGAGGTGAAGGCGATGAAGTTAGTGGTGGTGTAGGTGGGGGTGGTATGCATGGAATCCTTTGCCTTATCAAATTGATCACACTTCGCGGCGAGACCTTCACGAGCTCTTGCTCGTCTCCTCGCAGAGGTGAAATAAAAGCGCTATTCTCTGGTCCCTTACTTCCTTCATTTCTATAGGTTTTTCGACTTCTTGTAGCTCCAGAAATCAAGGTAGTTGCATAACCCTCTTTTCACACAATAACATTTTAATCAAAATATTCAGAGACTTTACATACTTACCTCGTGGTCCTTTGAGAAAGTGTCATTCTGCCTCGCTATAGCTGACTGAAGTATCTACCGCGAACTCAGTAATGAATCCTCCTATAATCTGATCGAGCCAATGATCAACAGTGCACACAATCTTATCCTCCGACGCTTCCAATCTATGCACCAACTCTGGGGTCCACACGATAGGATTGTCGAGCTTCCACCTTCCTTGGCTATCTGCTAGCTTCGTGATCCACTCATACAGCTCAGTAGGGAAGGATGCGAAGAAAATTTCGTGGATCTCTATGTACAGGTAGCAGTCTAACCACTCTTCCTTTATCAGTCGCGGATTCCTGTTCTCCTACACCACGAACTTGTAAATTCTCATGTCCAACCAATCTTCAATTTCCTTCTTAGTTGGATTCCAATGATATGACATCAAACATCTCTATGCAAATTCCGGTCCTGGCAACAGAACCATTTGTTTGCTTAAGGGGGCCTGACCCAGGTTCAAATTTATTTAGCCAAACAAATCCCTGTATTACTGGCCCTTTCGGCAACAGCCCACGAAGCGCGAACTCAGGTCTCACTCGAAGCAATATGGGGGGATGCTAGAACCAAGTTTCACACCCTTGAGATGTTTGAGGGGTTGGTTTAGTCCAACTGTGAATACCTTCGTGCAGGTCTCTTCGCGCACTTTTCCTAACCTACGAGGTCTTCGCTCTCTGTTATACTCGCCTTCGTGCAGCCCTAACCAGGGGCTAAGGTGCTTTTTCGCTGCTAAAGCAACGATCTACGCTATTTTCCCAAGTTACATTGCAGATCTTACTTATCTTCTTACAACAATTAGTTATCTTCGTGTAAATAGATACTTTATCTTATATTCGCTTTATCAACACATTCATATAAGTTCGCGCATCATATAAACAACAAAAATGGAATTTATACCCAATACATTCAATGCATAAAACAGTAAAAGATACACAGAAATGATGTAAAACTTCTATTTATTACTTCTCCAAAGATTACAAACTCAACCCGCCCTACGCACTCAGCTGGAGGGGTCCGCGCACTCAGCTGCAGACTACTAGGCCTCTGCGCACTCCGCTGCAGAGCCTTCTCCTACTCTACAAACCAAATACATGACTTGACACTTCAACTAAGACTCAATTCTTCATCATTAGATCTTCGGTTAACTTCTACTTTTATCCTTTACAACTTAGAGCCTCACTCTATTTATACAATCCCATGGTCTGTGGACCATGGGTAGATCTCTAAAGTCGACATTACATTACAAAAAAGAGGTCGGAAAACCCTATGATTCATTTACAATCATCGCGCTCCGCGCCCATAAAACGCAGAGTCTTTATATCGGATATGGTCAAAATCTGGGCTTTAAGCCCCAAAACTTGCCTTGGGGGATCCCACGCCCAACACAAATGCTTGCCTCTTTTCTGGCACCAGATCACCATCTCATGTACTGTTTGCTGACGCTAGAATCGCTCATGGATTCTTACTTCTAT
The DNA here is from genome assembly GCA_031772625.1 of Pinus tabuliformis. Classification (NCBI taxonomy): domain Eukaryota; kingdom Viridiplantae; phylum Streptophyta; class Pinopsida; order Pinales; family Pinaceae; genus Pinus; species Pinus tabuliformis. The sequence goes on along the minus strand of CM062814.1, from coordinate 953,371,585 downwards.
GCAACCACCAACTACTTGAGCACAAAAGAGGTTGTCAAAGGTTTTTGTTTTTGTTTTTCAAGTTGTCTGTGATCCTCCAGGCTTGATTTGTGGCTTGAGGAACCATGACTTTTAATCAAGGTTGTCATTGATGTCAATATGGAAGGGTTTGTGATGGCAAATTATTGTGATAAGTGATGTTGTCCATTGATTCCCATTGATCATAATGTTTCCCATGGAGGACCCAAGGACTGAATACAATATATAGATTTACAGACAAAATGGAAGCAATAGACCCAAGGAGGAAATCCATCAGGGAAGCCATTGGAAAGACATTGGAAGTCAAGAACAAGAGCAGTCAAAGAAGAACTATCGGGAGAGCCATCGGGAAAGTTGATCGAAAGCATTTTATAGGAGTAAGACCACAGGAGTGAGAGAAGCAATTCATCGGAAGTCATCAAAGAAGAGTTATCAGAGGTCATAGGAAGATAAGCCATAGGAGCAACAGCGATATTGGAGGAGAAAAGAGGAACACATCATTGGAAGAAGAGCTATCAAAAGAGCAGAAGAGTGAAGATAAGTCATGGGAGAGAGAACCCAAGAGTAAGAGACATATCGAAGGAAGTGATAAACCGCATCGGAGAAATAAAACCATGTAATAACGTATGTAACAAAACTGCATTTGAGAAATTATATCGGCGGCTTTATCAACAGTTCTATTATATGCCACTGCTGAAAACCCCCGCTACGATATGTATTATGGACCCGATGGTTCCATCACAATATGCTCTATTTTTATATTGCATCCGCCATACTTGAACCTTCTCATTGGAAGTTATGTACCCCAAGTCTTAAAGAAATGACTCACGAAAACTATGATTGCGATATAATATGTGGACCCGACAAATTTATTCAACGATTTATTAAAATATCACATCCACTACGTCTCAAGTTTAAATAAAGGCTTGACACATTCAAAAATTTCGATTGTGATATTACTGTGGACCCGACAGATCGCTGATTGTGATAAAGTTGTGGACCCAACGGACCGTCAATTATAATAAGATGTGCAAACCTCCGAAGTTGCGATTGCGGGAATTTTATGAAGTTGCGATTGCGATTTAAGCAATGACGTGGCATGTGGAGACCGTCAGACATATTTTATAATATGAATGTTCGTAAATAAATAGGCTTATGATATAATTGTAATGTGTGACTCCATACACAAGTCAGCCTTTCCTCCAATGAACATGTATTTTGGATATTGATGAGATTCATATGTGTGTGTGTGTGTGTGCGCGCGCTAAATTCTTCACCTTAAGAAGTGTATTGATCTCAGGGATCTATTATAGAGAAATAGAAATAGTTCACTTCTCGTGAACTTAAGCGGAACAGCGAAAGCCGAAGGTTGAGTGAGTGAAAAAAAAAAAAAAGCCGAAGATCGAGCGAGCGAAGAAGGAAGACGAAGGTCATGCGGAAGAAGAAGAAAGCCAAAGGTGCAGTAGAAGCTGAAGGTCGAGCATTATGTTGACTGGGTTATTCATTGAAAGGCTCAGACCTGTAATGAATCTGTAGAAGCACAGCCCACGACCTGTTAAAAGACTGCATAGACATGATTTTTTTGTACGCACAACCTGAAGCAGTTACGGCAATAGTAAGAACAGAGGGTTGGAAACAAAGAATTGTTTTGTGCAGACTTTGAGGCTTAGTGCAGCTTATTGAAGACACATTGTTGAGAAGCCCTAGATATCCTTGGAGTTAATCTTGAAAACCATGATGCATCAGTCATCATGAAGTAACCTTGGAGAAAGTAGGTGGGTAAATATGAAGAACAGCAAAGACTCCTTCATATGAAGACAGGTTGTCATTGATGAAGTAGCATGGAGACTACAGTAAAGTTGTAGATTAACAGAACTCAATCAAGAAGATTTTGGGAGCTGAGAATTATTATAAAACATATCTAAACAAATTATAGTAGTGGGTTGTAGCTAAGAGGGTTGGTGCCCTGAAGGTTGGAGCCTTGAAAAAACAAGGTAGGTGCTTTGAAAGGACAGGATTAGAGCCCTAGAGGATTGGTGTCCTCAAGAAACCAGGTCGGAGCCTGTACCAAAGAAGGGTTGGAGCCTCTAAACGCAAGGTCGGTGCCTTGAGAAGATAGGGCCGATGCCCTAGAGGTTGCAGCCTCACAAAAGACCAAGTTGGTGCTTTGCAACAGGTTGGAGGCTGGGGGATTGAAGATCAGTGTCTTCATCAACTTGATTCATTATAAATATTATATTAATAAAAGAATTTATTCATATTACTCATTTTGTGTTCTAAATATAATTGATTTAATTGGTAAAAGTAAAAATTGAAAAGGAATAATGATTCACCCCCCCCTAGTATTTCCATCAATTGGTTGCAGAGCTAGTACCTTCACGCAAAGCCTAACAGCTTGAAGGTTGATCAATTAGAACACAAATGGTGAAGCCAAGGAATAAAGTCTCGAATCCTCCTAAATCTGTGTCTCCCTCTGTTTCCGAGAAAACTAGTGTCTTTTCGATCTACTAGTCCCACTGGTATTGGCAGCTATCCTAGAAACAAACAATCAAAGCAATTTGTGATTTCCTTTATGTATGATAGATAAGAGAGAAGCAAAGGGACCAACCTGGATCTTCCGCTTGACTCCTTGCTTGATTTCTCTCCTCCTTGATAGAGCTTGCAAATCCTCTCTTACTTGTCCCGCTTAGAGAATACCTGTAGAAAGAAAGTAACAAAACACCATCAAAGCATCTCGATCTATTATATAATAAACAATGCAGAATCAGAAATACATTGAACATACAATGGCATTCACAAATAACAAGATTCACAAATACACAATTGTATGGAGGAAAACTCAAAGAACTTTATTAAAATAGAAGGGAGAATTACAACCCAGCTGTCTGATCCAGCATCATCCTCCCAGCATCAAAGCCCTCTTCACCTCATGAAAAGCAATATCACCCAACAATACAATGCTCCTTCTCAAAGACAAACTATCAGCACTTCCTTACAAATTACAAAATTCCAGCCTCCAAATTTCTCAGATGAGGGATCCATTTATAGATGTCTACAAGGGTGTGAGTCATCTCTGGGTTTTTTATTAGTGTCATTCCACTTGTTGTTCTTGGTTCCACTTGGAGATTTCTTGGATCTCTTACTCATCCCTGGGCGAATTCAGAGAGGCAAGTGTCATAGGAGAAGTTTCTAGAAGATTCCATGAGCATCCACTTAGCAAACTGTCTCGAACATTTGTCCATTCTCGCTCATCGCACCCCACAGAAGGCCTCTTCCATATGCATCACCCCTGGCTAGTGTAGGAGTCAGTATGCATCACACCCTGACAGTGGAACAGTCAGTATGGTCCAGTTTTGGCCAGTTCTTAGTGGTTTTTCAGGTGGAACTTCTGGGGAATGATGTAATCAGTTGACCATGATCCTTTAGGGTATGAAACAACACTTTTAGGGGTTAAAGAGCCCTTGGTTTATCGACATATAATATTGGGGTTGCAGTGCCCAAATATGCCTATAACAGTTTCCCCCTAAATCATGAAGTCGTAAATCTTTTGATGTCGGGTGAAATGCTTTATCATGAGGATCTGAGGTATTCAAACTGGAAGGTGACCTGTATAGGATACACTAAAATACATCATCATCATATTATTTTCGTGATCTAGCTTAGGTGGGCATTCCCATGCTTATCTTTATAAATTCATTTTCATGTACATAGAACATATAATCGTTTGCGGTTGCAGACTGGTGATTCTTTATATGTTAGAGTCATCATCCCTTAGCTTGGATGATCATCTGTGCAGCTTCTGTGTACATTTCATGTCTTTATATTCTTGAATATATCGCAACCTGGATGGATGAATCTAGATCCGGGGTCTTCAAACTCATTCAATCTTCGCCCAATGTACAAGTCGATCCATGTGAAAGGATGTCCTAAAGTCAAACATGGAAAGACATCGCCTGATTACCAGCCAATAATGTAAGTTGTTAACAGGTGCGAGAGGAATCACCGATAATGATAATGACCCTCAAGGTACTATAGTACAATTCACGTGGTGTGAATATGTGATCCGATGTCGAACACCACGCAAAATCTTTCGGTCGAAGGCCACTGATGTAAACCTGTCACCGGAAGTGAGAAACTTTCCATTGAGGCATGCAAGCTTCAAAGTACTGAAAGGGGTGTTTCTAAGTCAACTGCTTGGATAATGAGTTGATGTCGATAAGAAGTGACCCGTCGTAGGAGGGCCTTAATGTATCCCACATCTACGACATGAAACGAAGCAAATGATTTTCTGGAGGTGAAAACGTTATGATGATACAAGGTTCAGGAATGGCGGTCATGAAAAATAGAGGGTGAAGGTATTGTAGTGGATGAGGCATTAACTGGATGGTGAATTCTCTGAATGACTTCTCTTGAACATATCGGCGACACTGAGATGGATTGGTAGTGTTAACCCCAAAATATGGATACTATGGAGGACCAATGGTGATATGATCGGTGAATGGAATAACCCAACCCGACTCAATCATGGTGACGGAGTGAAAGTGTCATGTTCAAGAGCAACCTGCTGGTGGGCTCCAGTATTGTAGCAATAATGCTACAACTCCTGGAGCTCCCTATCTCTAATTTTATCAACCCGGTAGTTCGTACAAACTTGGAAGCAACGGTGCTGTATGCACAAGTACTAGCTCTTGTCGCAGCTGTCACTTGGTCAGCTGGCACAAGTCCGCTAGGGCTCAAGCCAACTTCTATATGCTCACAGAAGAAGCCTTATGAGTGATGGACGAAAGCTAACTCAGTAGGAGACTAGTCTATTTGCAAAAAGAAACTGAAAGCCAACAAAGCATGAAAACCCTAGTAAACCCTAATTTGACTAGCTAGGCCCTTACAATGCAAAACTGTGAATGAAGCTACTACCACTAATGCCATTACTTGTAGTGAGCTGAAATACATGCATCTAAGCTACTTGCATCTGAAAAGACATGTTTTTGTATTTTTTTCATTAAGTGGTTGGATTTATTGTGATGATGCTTTTGATTAGGGTTTGGTTGTGCAGGAGCGGTTTGAATGGAAGGAAAGCATGGGCAAGGTCGGGATGGCTAAGGGAGGTCCCAGAGGGTCTCTAGCATCGGTCCACAGAAGTCTACCACGTTCGGATGCTCAGCAACCGAGTTTGCAGGCTTCTACAGGAAGTCTGCAGGGGATCCTACAGGAAACTCAGGGATTTCTACAGGAAGTCTGTGCAATTCTACAGGATGTTTGACCGTGAAAGTTTTGGGAGATGGTGAAGTGTTGGAGTGGTGTGGGAGGATAGGTGAGGTGGAGATGGAACTGGTGATGGCTCAGGAGCAGAGAAGTCAGATGGAGGAAGAGTGCATGCAGTGGGTTGATGGCTGGAAGGATGGGATCAACGAAAGTTCAAGTAGATGGAGCTAAGTGAATAATGGGAGAGCTAGAAGGAAATGAGTTGAGCAGAGGTCGGTTGAGTGGCTTTAGGTGTGGTTGAAAAGATGAGGAAGGTAATGGAATGGTGTGGAGCAGTGTAGATGAAACAAATTGTCTATGACTGTCACCAAAAACGAGAACTCTTTAACCTATGTTAACTGTGCCATTAAACCTATGAACAGCAATGGAAAACCGTGAAAAGAAACTCGTGCATGGAAGTGGAATGTAGAAGTATGGTTCAATATCAAAAGTGCATGGATGGATCTTCAACGAAAATGACTATGTTGCAGCTTGCATGGAAGTGAGAAGAACTGCGTTTCTTTTTGGTGGTTGATATGGACTGCACCCCAATCCCTAAGCAGAGATGGCAGTGAGCTCTAACAACCTTTTTCTGGAGCTCCAATGAATTATATCTATCCTCTTCTAACCTAAGCAACTGGAAGCAAATTCACCATAAACTAATCCTATTCAATCTCATGAAAAAGACTAAATTAACAGACTGTAAATTCGAATTGCATGTTAAAGTAAAAACTCAAAGTGCTGGAACGAAATGCAAACAACATTACAACACCGAGGAGATCTATTGCTCTCAGGTTGGGCCCTAACCTGAGAGCTATAGCTCCCTTAGAAACTCAGAATGAGATCAAAATCTGCCTGCCTTTATTCATAAACGAAAATCTGATGTCATGCCAAAACTGGCTTACAAAAGGAACAAACACCGAGTTGTAGCTCGTACTTCCAAATTACAAGAGCAATACAAAAGTTCAAAAAGCTTCTATCCAAGGCTACGGCCTCAGTATTTATGCAAAATGATAGTCCAACAGGTTTCCTTGATTTGTGGAGCTCGGCTGTCCAACTGAAGGTTAAACTGCTGATCCTGTAGAACAGTTGTAACTGCTGTTCCTGTAGAACAGTTGGCTGCCTCTAAGCTCGGTGGGGAGATTGGTTGGAGCTCAGAGCTATGGTGGGAATCACGAGGAAGGTCCCCAAGACTGTGGACATCCTCTCCTAAAAACCAGCAGTGCCACCTCATTGTCTCCTTTCTCGTGGTCTTTGCTCCCTTTTAATGCCAAAAACCTGAAATCATCATGTATTAGTCATGTAGATAGAATGCCTACCCTTCTTCCTACAAACAACACGAATAAACCAAGAAATGAATGCATAAGCAATAAAAAATGAATGGTTTGAGCAAAGCAAGTAGGCCAAATGAGCCCAAATTGTACCAAAAATTGGGGCTCATCACCTGCTACCAATAAAATTCTTCAAGTTTTCTTCCCTTTTTCCCCAGTAATTGCTGACCAGTACCTCTTTATTTTTTTCAAGCTTGAGGAGGATAACATATGCTTGTTCTATAATTTGCCCTTCGGGCAAACCTGTCGCTATGTTTTAGTGAGCCTAGCGACAGTGAAACTCATTCTTGTCTGGGTGGACAAGTTTGTCGCTATTGTTTTAACAAGTTTAACGACAAGGATAACTCGGTCCTTTTCATGTTTAGAGAGTTTGAAAAGGGACGAAAAGGAAACTCCAGCAGTTCTTTTTCATAGCATAATCCCTTAAGTCCGAAAAAGGATAAAATAATACGAAAGGGATGACTTTTCCGATCACTTTAGCGAGCCGAAAAAGACAAGCGCTCGAACTTTTTCGTGAGATAATCCCTCGAGTCTGAAAAGTTTAAAATATACAGGATGGATGGCACTTCTAATCACTTTAGCGAGCTGGAGAGGCCAATAGCTCGACAATCTTTTCATATTTAACGAGTCTGAAAAGAGTTTAAAGGAGGCTCATTTTTTAGGAACGAGTGGCGTTTAGGGTAGCAACTGGTTCCGGGTAATCTTGGAACTTCTCAAAACATGGTGATGTGAAGAGGGTGGCTAACAAGACCACTCATCGCAGTTGTTCCTCAAAAAGGTAAACAATCAAGTAGAAGCATATGATCGACCAAAAGAATGGAGGTGACGGCAAGAACACAACCAAGGTTCAAAACGCTGATATAATGGCAATCACAAAGGTTATTTACTGAAGGTGGGTTCATTTTTTAATGAGATCGAACTCTGGGGGAACATATGCTCAGTGGCGGGTTTATTTTTTAACGAGCTTGAACCTTGCGGAAACATTGCTCATATCTAACGAGCTTGAACCTTGCAGAAACATTGCTCATTTTTCTTTTTATGTAAGCTAGGAATGACCAAAATAAAAAGATAGAAAAACTAGAAAGCTAAGGAACTACTAAGGTTAGGTAGGATGGTTTCGTCCGCGGAATGGTTCAAACGCTTCCTTTGCTTCGTCTACAGCATAGACAAAGGTGAATGGTGGATCAGACCAATCACCTAACCTAAGAAGTTGAAAAACTAAAAAGCTAAAAAATCTAAAAAGCTAAAAAATGAAATTGGTTGTTTTTCGCTTGCATAAAAAGGTTTGCATGCCCCCAGGCATCGAGAAAAGGAGAGTCTCCAGTAACCATATGGGAATCACTGTGGTTAAGCAGGATTTTTTTGTCAGCGGTTAGACAAAAACACTTCCTTGGCTTTGTCTACCAATTAGACAAAGGTGAGTGGTGTGTCAGACCAATCACTTAACTTACAGGGAAATTCATATGGTAGGATGGTTTCATCGGCGGTTAGACAAAACACTTCCTTGGCTTCATCCACATAGTGGAAAAAAGTGAATGGTGTGGGATGGCACTTCCAATCACATAATCTATAGGGAAACCTATATTTTCAGCTGGGGTTGTCTACCAAATGGACAAGGGTGCATACCCCCTAAGCTTCGTTACATTCACCAGACTACTCGCGGTAATTAGGTGGATGGAATGAAGGTTCATTTACGATATCTAATCAGAGACTCGACTTTGAACTTGCTCCAGGGGTCCTTGTTTCATTTTTTAACAAGCTTGAGACAAGACAAGGAACTATGCTCATATTCTTGGTTTCATTTTTTAACGAGGTTGACACAAGACTACGAACTATCCTCTGGCTCCCAGATCACAACCCGTAAGAGGTCATGAAGGATAACTTTGGTTCCAATGCCCTGAGTACATGGTGTACAATATCACTGAATTGATCGTTAGTTGATGTAGGTATGGAACTGGTTGCCACATAATTAATTCGTGGCGGGGATGATACCATTGGTACAAAAGGACCATTTAAGGAAGATGGTTTACTAGGAGCTATATTTGCACTGGGAAATGAAAGTTGGTTAATGGTGACAATCCTGCCTTCATGTGGGAAACAAATCACTCAAAAGATTGTTGAAACAATAGCTCCCATGCGATAAACATAGTCACACCCAAGAAGTAAATTGTAATCTAAAGGTCCTGGGACTACCATCACGTTCAGGTAAACAGTTTTTCCTCCCAAAGTGATAGGTAACTGAGGAAGGATCCCTAATGGTCGACTGATTCCTTTGTTAAAGCCCAACAGATTCTGTGTAACAGGCACAAGCGATGGTGAACCGAGCGCTTGCCAAGCAGTTGAGAAAAGGATACTCACTGATGCACCTTCATCTATAATAGTGCCAACTACAATCATATTACAAACTTGTACTATGATCTGGAAGGGCATATAAGACGGAAGGCGGGATCCTGTCAGTCGATTCCAATCAAAGGAAGTGAGTAGACTACTTGGAGGGGGTACCGTAGAAACGGGAGAATTAACCCCTTGAGTTACGAGAACTGGGGGATTTTCTTCCTGTCTTGACAGAACCAGTGGATTGCCCCCAAGCTCATTTGAATCTGAGGTAACAAAAAGAATTTGAGTGGTATTATTTTCACTCTCTTCGGAAAAGGTACGATTTATTGAAGGTGAAATCGGGTCAACTGTTACCTCGACCTGTTGATTTTGGTCAGGTATAGACTCATAGGATTCACTTTCAGAGAGAGTGGTTTCGACCGAGAGTTGATTTAAGTCAGTCAGATTTTCAACTACTAAAGGACTTTGGGAGAGTTTCTTGTAGCCAGATGGGAGTCACTGCAGTGAAGCAAGACGGTTATCCAAAACTCTTTTGGCTTCATCCAAATACGGACAAAGGTGAAAGGGCTGGATACCTTCACATAACCTACATGGAATATTGACTTTTCCCTTTTGTCCATGAACTTTACTATCACTAGTTGATGGTGTGTTACCAACATGATCTCCAGAGGTTGATGACACGGGTTGGTGTGAACGGGAAGACCATTCTTTCAATATCCAAGGAAAGTAAGGACAATTTCGATGAAAATGGTATCCCGCACAAATTATGCATGGATATTTGAATTTGAGTGGCTTAACGGACGGATTTTCATTAGATGTTACATTCAAAGCAATGGTTGCATGGTTGCCCCCTTGCTGAATTGGCTTCTTCTTCTTCTTCCCTTTCTTCTTCTTCTTAGCCACTTGGCTACTAGTACCAATACTTTCACCAAGCGAAGAGGAAGAGGGGGAGGGAGAAACAAATGAGGAAGAAGGCAAAGGGTCAACTTTAGGATCAACTGGAGGTTGATTTGATTGCGGAGGAATCATGGTATTTTGAATGACAGAGGTTGAGAATAGCCATACTGGTAGGCCAATTGTAATTCCCAGAAGGGACAATGTAGCCATATGAGGAGCACCAATATTTCTGAAAGAAGGAAAAGGACTAGGATTCCCATCAAAAGGGATTCCTTGATTGGTGGATCCTGGATTTGTCTCCATATATCTCAACCTAAGATCACCGAAGCAACGGGGATGTTATTCCAAATTAAATAAATTTTAATGACGCTTTGACACAACTTTACTTTTTCAATTTTTAAGAGTCGAGAAAAAGCTAAAGATGACTCTAGTCCGCTTCGATTTTTAATGAGCCTGAAGTGACAAGTGCTCAAATGGACCTTTTCTTTTAAGGAGTCAAAAAGGAATGAAAGTGACTACTCTGGAAATCTAGACAGAGGGATTACCAAACCAATCACAAAACTGCAATATACACCTTGGTGATAAATTAAAGAGAAATTACCAAGGACTTATGTATGGCAGTCAATCTTCCTGAATGTTGTGTTCAGTGCATTGCGATCGATAGGGTGACAGACACGGCTTCCTATGGATAAAGGATATAAGCCTATTGTGGTCTCCCAATATATACTCGACGGTACGGGGAGCACAAGTTCGTGCTAGCACTTGTCGTATCAAAGAGGAGGAATCACCCAACCTTCGATGAAAACGATAGTTACTAGATTTTACGACACCGGAACACGTCTCTAGCCTAGACCTCTAGATGTGTTGTGTTAGGTCCCAAAGTGTTGTTAAGTTCATTGAAATTTATTTTAGTGTTGATCTTGTTTAGAAGTTTTCCTTTCAATGGTTCACCGCGTGATGTAGATGTAAAAATTCCTAAAAATGCAATCTACAATGATAAATAATCGTTGTTTATTTTTAACAATGAAAATCCTAGCTACTAAGGAAAGAAGATTGTGATTCTTTCAAACAAAGAGCAAAGAGCACACACTAAATGCACTTTTCCTAAATCATTTTTCGCACACAGTCTAAATGCAAATGCAAATGCATGTATTTGTTTTTCGTTCCCCTTAATGTGAAGAATGCCAAAAAGGAAAACTAAGTATAGATCTGAAATATTTTCTTCAAAGTGACATTTCGACAATTTCTTTTTCAAAATGAAAGGAAGACTAAACGACACTTTTCAATTTTGAATAGAAAAAGCTTTCGACACTTCAAATATCAGCAAATCAAATCAAATACATGACAAAAAGTTCAATTGACTATCTAGAGAAGGAAGACTTTATGACACTCCTCTTTTTGACATAAAACAACAGTTACGACACTTTTTTCATCAAAACGACAGATCGATTTAAGCAAATTTTTGACAAAGGATCGTAAATGATGGACAAATACATAAAAACATTTACTAATCCTGATCAATGGAGGCTGAACTATGTAAAGCAAGCAGGCTTCAGCAATGAGATATTATTCATAAGCAGCAAAAAACAACTAAACAGAGCTGAAAACAAAGACAAAAACCCCAAATTTCAAGGAGAGAAATAGGATTACTCAGTCATCACACCTGTGCTTCACAAAAACAGGGATTCATCGTACCTGCTACACTCGGGAAGTGTGATGCATACTGGCTTCCAGTGACAGACAGTGCAATGGGCCAGGGAGCGCAATTGAGATGGGTTTTGGCTCAAATTTGCAGCTGATTTCAGTGAGTTAAGCTGAGCTATTATGGACAGTAAAGAGAAAAGTACAGGGGTATGATATTGGGAGGTTACTGAGCTACCAAAAGGGCATCTATAATGTTTGTAATTCAGATGTTTGACTCATAAACCAAACTGGAGATTGATTAAAGCAGCATTCATCTACTTTGCAATTGCATAGCAAGAGTAGTTCGAAGGCTATCTGGCTAACTTCAGGCTCCGTCTATAGTTTATAAAACAAAAAATCAATAACAAATAAACAAACTATTCGTTCCCCAGTGGAGTCACCATTTTGTTTCCCGAAAAACTAGTGTCTTTTCGATCTACTAGTCCCACTAGAATTGGCAGCTATCCTAGAAACAAACAATCAAAGCAATTTGTGATTTCCTTTATGTATGATAGATAAGAGAGAAGCAAAGGGACCAACCTGGATCTTCCGCTTGACTCCTTGCTTGATTTCTCTCCTCCTTGATAGAGCTTGCAACTCCTCTCCTACTTGTCCTGCTTAGAGAATACCTGTAGAAACAAAGTAACAAAACACCATCAAAGCATCTCGATCTATTATATGTTATATCTTTAGTGATGGTCATAGTATTATCATCAGGTTGTTGATCATCTATCAACAAAGGAGTGGGAATTTGTTGATCATTACTAGGTCTCAGAAGAATTTGTAATTGTGGATTTCTTTTATATTGACCTTGATTTTGATTTTGGGGTCTGGTAACCGTTTGTTGAATTGTCCTAGGTTGAGTCTCAATCTTGGAAATTCTATTAGATATATTTCTAAGAAGAGAAGTTATTTCATCTATTTTTAAATCTTCAGTTTTAGTCTTAGAGGAACTAGAAGCCTCTAGTATCGATTTGAGTTTTCTTTGGGCCTTTTCCTCCTTAGCTTTCAAAGAAGTTGAAGAAGCCCTATTTGCTTCTACCTCAATAGCATTTGTTTGCATATCTTCAAGAGTTCTTGAAGTTCTCTCTCTCATCATAACAACAAAATCATCATCAAAGGCTTTAGAAAATCTAGACTTTGCCACTGCTACAAGGAGTTTACAATTAGGGGGCATTTTATGATAAATCTTATTGAATCTTTTGATAAAGTTTGATACAGGTTCACCAAAATTTCTTTTAAGTTCAACAAACTCAGTGATAAAGTAAAGAGGATCTTTTTTCACACCCCACTGGTTTTTAAATATGTTTGTAAGTTCTTCCCAATTTCTAATGGAATTTGCAAGTAACTGCCTAAACCAAATTCTTACATTTCCTTCAAGTGATTGTACAAACAACCTCATGTAAACATTTTCTTGTTCAATATTCATGTTATTTGCAAAGTCTAAAAAGGCTTGAAGATGGTCTTCAACAAAGGGACTGGTTTCTCCATTATACTTGGGAACGTATTTCAATTATCCAGCTGGGAGTGCATCGAGATTAGGAGGTAAGACTAAAGCTGCATATCTAGCCTATACAATAGGTTGGAAATCCATAGTGAGAGGTGGTGTATGAGGTGTTTGTGTGGATGAAGAAGTTGAAGAAGATGAAGAAGGGGTAGAAAAAGGTGATTGAGGGGGTGAAGTACTAGTTGGAGGTGAAGAAGGAGGGGATCTCTTGAATGATTTCAAAGGAGTCTTAAGAACTATCTGCTTGATATGTGGATGAATGCCCTCCTTTGCTTCAAGGAGTGGATTCAAATATACTGAGAGGGTCTCTTCAGGTTGTTCAGAAGTAGAAGCTTCAAGTTGTCCGAAAGTGGGAGGAAATGAATAAGTGGTAGGGGATATGAAATCTGTTGGTTTGTATTCTGGTAAATTAACACCCAAATCAGACTCAGTTTTAGGTGATCCTGGTGGTAGTGAGGGTTCTGGATGAGATTCAAATGAATGAATGAGGAATGTTGATTTAAAATCAACTCCCCTATCTAAGAGTTCAGCAACCCTAGGTGATAGGTGGGAGTAATCTGGATTGAATGGAATGTTACTATAAGGATCAAATGATGCTAAATCTTCAGACTGCAAGACTGAAGAGGAAGAAGAAGAGGGTTGATGTCCCTTTTTAGAACTAGCTTTTCTCATAATGTTTTCAGGGTTTGACAGAGGAACAACTAAGACAGCCTCTGAACGAGATCTGGTGTGCTTAAAAGGTGCCAGTTTGGGAGAGTGGAGTCGCCAGGTGAAGGATTTTAACCTTTCTAAACCTTTAATCACGTTAAAGGAATAGAATACATATTGTTGCCCTAAGAAAACTTAATGAAATTTGAATCCATGGCAACGGTGCCAGTTTGATGTCGTATCTCTAAGATAATAATGGTCAGCTATTATGACAGAGCATCTAAGATAAATGTTTTGGGGATTTTGTTTTAATTTGGGAGACCAATGGATGAAACAGATATAGAACTGATGTGCCTAACCTCTTGAATAATATCAATATCTCAGCATAGGGCTGCTATAAATATTTACACAGTGAAAAAACTTTTATGATGATGAGCAGAAACAAAAAGTAATATGATTGCCACAGTTTTCAAATTGAAAGCTAAATAATCATAAGTATGAAAACCTTTAAACTATGTTTAAAGGTTTGAAAAAATACACATGAGCCTACAAAAGATGTTGATGATTTATTGATTTTGAGGGAATTAATTAAACAAACAGTTCTTTAATTCATTCTCTTTATAGATTATCACTTCATAAAGCTTATAGGAATAGATTGAAATACAGTTATTCCTACCTAGTTATCTCTGCAAGACACAAGTATATGAAGAAAAAACATAATGAATGACACTGGAAAAACTTACAGGAAACATAAAATGTGTAAAACAGAATTCAAAATCCTTTGCTTTGTAATAATGATCCAGAAAGATTAATTACATCATATGTCTAGAAATGCTTCTTCAAGGGTGCAACCCTTAATAACTTGTGAAGAGAGTTATTTATACAACAGTAGGATGAAAAATATCGTGAACTGATTTTACAAAAATAGATTATTTACAGAATCAAAAATAAAATTGTCTAATGATTTGGCACTATTTTGGTGTTGCGCTGTTTGATGACTATTACTGAAAAAGTTGAAAAGTGGTTGAAGTTGGCTGACTCTTCCCACAAAAACTGAATGTTGTTCAATTATTCTTAATCAAGTAAATCTGTTAATTCTTCCCAACGTTTCTTATCTAGGATAGAAATCTTTGTTACCCTCATGTAGATTTCATCCATCTCGGTGTATTTATTAAAAGTGGGTTTTACCAAAAATATATGCTTGATTTCGTTCAGGATGAAGAAAGAATCCCTGGGTGTTTTTACTATGAGAGCTGGTGTTGCTGATCCTTTGATATTGGCTACTGAAGTTGCATGGGTGCCCACCTCTATTAACTTCTTGAAATAATCCTCAATTGGCATCAATTTATCATTAATAACCATCATATAAGGTAAACCTTTGCTGACCAAAGGCTCAATTTTGTTGAAAAATCTCTGAACTATGTTGTTAACATTGCTGCACTTTTCTTGTAGTTGAAGGATGAGATTTTTCTTAGTGATAATCTTCTTTACCTCTAATGTTGCAGTTATGTCACTTATTGTTACACAGTAATTTGTCACTGTCTTCCTACCAGTCTTTCTACTGTGTCATGAGTCCAAATGATCCAGGCTCATGCTCTCTAATGTTGCCAAATGACCCACTTTGCCAAAGTTTTTGCTATCATCGCGACTGTTGTCAGCATAAGCGCGCTGATGAGCGCTGCAAAACAGACCTAATGCGCTGTCAGCGCGGAAGTACACGTGATTCCCGCGCTGGTCGAATTTCATGAGACAGCGCGTTTGTTATCTATATTTTATCGCGCTGATATGACTTTCTTTGTTATTCAGCAGCGATGTCAGCGCTCCAGTGCAGTTATGAACCCGCGCTGATCCAGTCTGGGCGAGTTTGTTCTAACAGCCGGCCTTCCAGATGACTCCAGACCTGGTTGTTGGCCTTGTAAATGTCGCCCTCCCTTCTCTGGCATGTCTGTTTCGTCATTTGAGCCACCTTCCTTGGGGATAAGCTCATCCTCCCACCATTCATGGAGACTCCTTCTCCTATTTAAGCCTCCACCATTGCTATGAGCTGCTAGTTTTGGAATTGATAGTGCTTGGAGTGTTGCTGCTAGTGTGTGGGCTTGATAGGTAGTTGGTGTGACAAGTGTGGGATTGCTAGAGAGCTTGAGGAAGGTTGTGAAGTGTTTCTTTCTTGTGTAAACTTGTGTGAGAGAGAGCTTTTGTCTTGGGAGATCTACCTTCAAGGGTGAATGCTTGAGAGACTTGCTGGCTGGACCCTCTTGAGAAGGATTTGACGTCAGAACTATGGTTGTATTCTTCTTTGTTCATTAATAATAGACGACTATCATTATGGTTCCACTCTTATTGTCTTTATGATGGTATTTGAGTTGTATCCTTTCTGACTGATATATAGTTACATCTACTGGATTTTATGCTTGTGTTTGTATCATTCTTTGCATGTGCAGGTGTCCGTGCACGAGGATTGTGAGGATTGTGACCAGCCGGGGCAAAGGAACGGGAGCATCAACTCTTCTACAAGTATTAGCGTTGGAATCCAGGTAGGTCTTCATCATTGGTCTTGTATTTGTAATTAGGAACCTGCGTGTTAGCGTTGTTTGATTGTTGCTAGACCTTGTTTGGACTAGTAGAGATCGCCTCTGTCCGCAGAGGGGATTTACCTCCACAACACTTATCCTTAACTCCTTAAGCTCATAGTCATCCTTGGAATTCATAAATTTGATTATATGAGAGGCAGTCTTTGGCATATCCTCCACCTTCCTAGTTATGGATTCCACTACTTCCTGAGCTTTTTCCAAGAGATCTTTCTGATTGAATATTATCTTAATGGAGGGCCAAATCTCCTTGATTGCCTCTGTGATTTCTTCCCACGGAATTTCTTTTGCTAAACCCAACTTGTTTCCTATGAAAGAATCTATGAGTTCTTTCTTCAACATTTCCACTTGGCCTTTGAGTCTATTTGTTTCAATTGTGTGTGAACTGTCTGATATAGACTTCATAAGTCGTAATTCTTTGAGTTCATCCTTTAGTTTATTGATTTCTCCTATCTGGATAGACAGGTTCTGAACAGCTTCAGTAAGTTGTTCAGCTCCTTCTATTGTACCTGTTGTTGATGTAGTGGCTAAAGTAGAAACTTTGGTGATGGGAACTGCTGCAAGAGAGACTACATCCACTGAAGTTTGAATGTTCCTGATAGCTTCCTCCTTCTCCTTAACCGATTTCTCCATCTGCTCCTCCATTTGCTTTATTTGTAAATTATGTTCTATGATGAGCTCCATCATATCTGACTTTTAAGTCTCTGTCTCCTTGATTTCTTTGGCCATTGGATCCTCAGATGCTGGTAGTTTCAACTGTTTCTTTAATGCTGCAACCTCAATGTTCTTTTTCTTAATGAGCTCCTCTGCAACATTTATGTTTGAGGGATCATATCCCATCCTTAGCACTAGATTTTCCAAGGATTGAATCTTGGTATCCTTTGCTAATGAGGAGACCTTCTCCAACTTTAATTATGACTGAATGTTGGCCAATGTAACTTGCATTTTTTAAAAACTCATAGAAGTGTTTGTCAAGGTTGAAGCAATCATCTGTCTATTTATTCTCTAGAATGCCTCCAACAATTTGGACTATCTGTTGTTCATGAGAAGTGGTAGACTGAGTTGGAGATTATATAGACTGTCCACCAGACTGTGAATCAATATTCATAGAGACCCTTTGTTTCTTTTTCCTGTGAAATACCTTGAGGCCTTGGCTTGTTTCCTTTGTTGCAGGTGAATATTGTTCTTCCCTCCCTCTCTTGGCTGTCTTTGCCTGTGCAATTGGAGTTTGCATATTTGATGTAGAGACTGCCTTCTCCTCAACCTCTTAGAGGGTATTCTTTGTCCATTCCAACTGATTCTTAAACTGTTCTACCTCAGGCCTAGTTGTATGATGTATGGTGTGAACTTATTTTCCACCCTAAGTTTGGAGATGACTCCCAATGGATCATATGACCAAGAGAAACAGAGAGCAAATTTCATTTATTTTAACAGCTTATCAGCTTCCTCCCCTACTACTCTGGTATTACAAATGAAGGGACCAACTTGAGATTTAAGCTTAAATTGTGATTTCTTTTTGGCAGCTACAAAATGTACTTCATCTGCATTCAATCTTTGCCTCAATTACTCCAGTGCAAATATTCTAACAGGGAGGTACTTTGGCAGTTTGTAGGGCGGAAGCTCATAGCCAAAAACCCTGATTTCTGTGTAGTTTTGGTAGCAATACCAATCTCCTGTTGCAACTTGATCTATGAATTGAAGTTCTTTGACAATATCCTCATTGATCCTTGGTAATGGAGTGTTGCTCATAAGGTTGAGGGCTGGGTGAATAAATAGTTCTATGAACTACTTGTATGTGAAATTTTCTTTCTCCTTCATCCCCACTGAAGTCCAGAAAATCATTGACTGTTGTTGTCCTTCTTCATCAAGTTTTTGCAAAGGAAATGGGATTTTGTCTCCCTGAAAATATATAAAAAGATACACAAGTACTGAAGCATACTTGAATACTTCTTCAATGTTAAATTTGACAAACTGTTCATGTATGGTGTCAACTATGAAATGACTGAAATCATAAATAACAGTAGACTTATAATCAGAAGAAAACATGGATAAGAAACCAAGGATGGCTTCATTGATAGACTGATCAGAGTGATAACCAAGCAAATAGGACAGGATAGTAGTAATATTCCTAGTTCTATCAGGAAACGTAGATGAATCATAAGGGGGATTTCTCTTTGGTAGAGGACTACCAATCGCTAAAAATAGTTCCAGGGTCTAGGATCTCTTAGTAAAGTCCAGTTTGTTATAAGATTTTATCAGGTTTTCATGGGAAAAAGGATGAGTTGGTATAGTGGCAGGGGCCTGCAACATTTTCTCAATTGAATCAGTGTTAATGGGACAAAGGATTTCTCCAGTAGGTGAGATAATGGCTCTCTGGCTGGGATCATAGGATTCATGGCATTTTCTCACAAACTCTGGAGCTCTGTGTATTTGTGGAAAAATATAGTGGGGTAATTGGGATTCCTAGAGGCCAATTTCATCTCTCTGGTCAATTAGCTGCTCTTCCCACTAGCACTAAATTTCAAATAAATCAAATTGAGAAGAAGTCTCAATGATTTTGCAATCCTTGTTAACTAATGGAATATGGTGGAAATCAATCTGCGGGTGAATTAGAGGATTTGAAACCTCTACGATTTTTTTTCCCTTGGGAGGCATTTTTTCAAAGGAAACTGTAGACTATAAATGACAAAATGATAAAAGGAGTTACCAGAGTGGATACAGGTAACTGACAAATGGACCTGGAAGATGTGCTTGCGAACAGGGCAAGTGGCTGCTAGAATGTCGGATAGTAGTTGAGCTATTGAGCAGGCAGGCTTGAAGAATAATCTTGGTCGCGGAAGTTAACTATGTAACCTTTGAAATGCATGACACAATGTTTATAAAAAGAAAAATGGAGTGGGAGGATGGCGCCAAACGTTTGAAAGTTCATTAATTATCCAACGGGTTAATTAACGGACATTTGGTTATAAATGCATGGGAGTGGAAATGAATGGGAAACGAATAGGCGGCAGATGATTGGACGGGAGATATGAAGTGAAACGTGACGTGGAGGTGACGTGGGGTGGCGATAAACGACTATGAAGGATACCGCATTCGGGGGTAAGATGGAGTGTTTTGTGGTTTTGGGATTTCTAGTCCCGAAAGTCTAAAAAGGTGAGTTTTGTGGTTTATGTAGGCGGTATTAAAGACTGCCCATTTTGCACCCCCCCCCCCCCCCCTCCCACCTGCCCCACCGATAAACTTCGAACGGCGAATGAGGCCCGTATGATTTCGGAGGATTATGCGGGATGAGAGGTGAGGTGGAGGGAGTTTAATGTGTGAGCGGGGAATGAACAGTGGGGTCGTGATATGATAGGCAGATGCGACGGCTCTGGGTCCGAGTGATTTTAACGAATGAAGTGATAGGATATGAATAAAATAACATAAAATCAAAACTTTGGTTATTTGAAGTCCCGTCATCAATATGTTTCCTAATGTTTTGATCTTTAGGAAATAACCATTTCAACATCTCAAACTTTCACATTTCTACCTACCCTTCTATTCCTAACATTTTTACTTATCCTTTCAGAGTGCATTTGAACTAGCAACCCAATATTTTCTTTTTATGAACAATCTATCTCTATACCTTATTCCCTCCATTGGATCAGATTAAACTGTTGAGCCAATTTATTTTCTACCTATGAGAATTAATTTAAAACAAATCCAATTATGATGCAAATGTATAATTGGATAAAATAACCTAGTGTGGCATCTAAACAAACTACACACAACTATTATTTTTCAAACTGAATTTAGAACAAAGTAGTGGCATTTAGATTTGCAACACTTTTAGAGTTGATTTCTTTTTCTTTTCTCTCTAACCTAACATTTTATTTTGCCTTCATTTTTTAGGGCATCTACCCTAACGTTTTCTTTGATATGGACATATTTATCAAAATATTTTCCTAACATTTTTATTCAATATTCTTTTTGTCCACATCATATCTTAACATTTTGTAAATATATTTTCATTTTTTTGTCTAATTTATTCTAACTTATTAAAACCAAAAAATGTTATAACAACACCTACCCTCAATAGTCCCTGTGTCCCATATGCTAGTAAGAGAGCACTCTCTCCATACAATGCCCTGTGACGGGCCCCTGTTTGATAGCCTATCGATGCCACCTCTTCGTACCAGCTCCTGCCAGAGTAAGCTAGTCACCTTGTGACTCCAAACACCGTCAATATGCCAAGACAACTCATGAAATCTGTATGCTCGTCTGTCAAACCATCCTGTCACTAGTGCCGACTGGGGCTCAGATGGAGATCTGAAAATGTGGGTGTGCTCAAGCGTCAAATCCATCTCGTAGCTACTACCATCACCTACTAGCTCTATGATGTGATGGAAAATCCCACCTGGATCCCAAAAATAGTCTAGCCCTCGAGTCCCTCTGGTAATCCATGGCCTCTGTTAACATGTGGCCATGGATGTATCCAACCGCCTAACATGCTCCATCGAGTACCAGCTCAGTACCTCTCGCCATCCAATCCCAAAGGAGAGATCGAATGTGTAATCCTCTATGGAAGGAACAAGCCCTCCAAGTTGATGTGGTATCATGCTCAGCTCAGTCCTGCTAACCTGTCCACCCCCTCAGGTACATCTAGAAAACTTTGCCTCCCTCAATCCAACACATAAGGGTGGGTTGATAACACTATAGACCCCACGAGTAGACCTCTGAAGTGCATTGTGCTGGAAACCCAATGCGTGACCTATATGTTGCCCCTCATCAATGGCTAGCCCAAGGGATGGCTGCACATCCTCCTCCATCACGGGCTCGACATGACCCTTTGACTGCTCCTCCATAGACCACCCAATATGCATGATATTCTCACCAGCTAGCTATAGGCGACTGTCGTTTGGCAACTCCATCATAGATCTAGAGGCCTCTATACCTATCAGCTCCTCAAAAACAATGGAGTTGTCTTTCGACACCTCACCAACTTGTGGTGCATTGTTATCACCTGAGAACTCGGTCACAACCCCCAATACCTCATTAATGGGTGTATGCTCAATTATCTCTTTGCCAACCATGGCCCCTTCAACTACCCTTTCATATTTTTTCTTAATACTTCTCATCATCCCTGCAAAATCTGACGGAATCTCCATTGGTTTTTGCATACCCCTTAGTTCAAAAAATTCCCAAAAAGAGAGGGATGCCTGAATACCATGACCCAATGATTGGTATGCCCTCCAGTTTTCCCCCAATAACTCCACATTAGTTGCAATCATGTCTGGATTCCCAACTGAGGAATGAATCAATTCCTTCCCCACGTCAATCATCATTTGTTGTATCCTCACCGCCTTATTCCAGGTGACTGCCATGTTGTTTGATTCTAATATTTCCCATAGGCTGAGCCAAGACTATGGCTCTGATACCATGTAATGTTCCTAAACATGAATGTAAGTGATATACAAAGCATGCAAACAATCCAACAACCAGATAAACGAAATATACATTAAGCACCCATGGAAACACTGGAAATAGAGAAATGTTGAGCCATTTTATTACTTCTTCAGGAGAAAATACAATAGTAAAATAGAATGGTGCACCCGAGCTTGTCTCAATGGACAAGCATGACAAAACCCAGGTGAGAAAATGTTGAACTGAAGGTTGCTACAACTGCTGCACCAAACTAAACTGCGTTGCCCCAGAAAACTACTATGTCTGTTGACTTCAAAGGGCTAGAATCACTGCTTTCCATGCTAAAAAAATTATGAGATATCACCTCCTTGCTCCTTGGCCTAAACCCAGAAAAACCCATGAAGGAATTAGCCAAATGTTGACCTCAGAATTTTGGCCCAAATTCCCCTTAGCTCCTCTAGCTGTTGGATGAGTTGGGACCTCTATTTGACCCCTTAGATCTACCCAAAATATTCTATAAATTTAGGAGTGTGGTCCTTGCCCAAAACCCAAAGAAACCCAGAAAGGGTTTCCCTTGGTTCCAACCTTCAAAAATTGACCCTTCATAGCTTGGCCCTCCTCCAATTTCGAATTTTGTTGTTGTGACTGATCCTGTCAATCTCTACTCTCCCAACTCTAGCAATCCTTCTCAAATGGCCCTCCAAGTGATCTCCTACTTCTCCTTGCTAGCTCCAACTCTACAATTCCTTCCTCCAACTCCCATGTGAGCTGAGTGATGGCTCTTTGCGTAGGCCCAGGTAACTGTAAATTGGACTACTAGGATGCTGGCTCTGCTGGCTCCAAACTCACAAGAAAGGATGGCCCTTTGTTTCTCTCCCAATCCTCTAACTCTCCCAGCAAATGCTTGACACTTATAGCTGCAAACTCCCCTTGCATATTCTCTAACTAGCCAGAAATATGCACTCCCTGTTGTGGCTGAATGGTAGTGTTGTAACACACTCCCGAAACTCCTGAAATACTTATGGAACTGCCTCTCTAGGGTGGGCATGGATGGTCCCTCGAAGTAGAGGTTGAATCTCCCGCTTGAGAGATTCGTGGCTAAACAACCGGTTGACTCAACTAAACAACAGAGTGAAAAATCAAGTAATTTTGATTGCAATGTGTAAGAATGAATAAAAAATGAGAGTTGCTCCCTCCTTGTAACTCCTTGGGCCTCCCTAACCTCATGTGGGCCCCTCCATCCACCTATTCAACTTTCCCTCCAAACTATTCGAATGGGCCAATTCAAACTCCCATGTGGGTGGCCCCCACATTCCACTAGCAACCAAATAAAGTCAAATTGCCTCCTAAGTCCCTAAGTCGAAAATGATGGTTTCTCTTCCTTAGCCAAAATTGTGCAAAATTGTGTAGCAGCACCCTATTACAAATGTGTTTGAGAACGGACATGACATCCCATTTGTATAGCATCATATCAATCAACATTATCATAGTGCAAGGCCTTGACTAACAACTCCATCTCTCTACAAGACAATGAGCTACAATGCTAGTGAGACCCATGATTTATAGACACCTTCATCATTGTCTCTCAAGGTTCATACCCACCCGGGTGTTCACTGAGTATGAACTTCTAGGACTATTCTTATCTTGGGTTCCCAACCCTAAAAGAATATCGGTCCTCTTGCATACTCTTATCTTGGATGCCCTACACATCCTCAAAGAGTATCAGATGCTAGATGATTACCGAACCCTCCATTCTTTCTTCCTAGGTGAAGACAAAAATGATGTGTCTATCGTGTGTCTACATTTCCATTCATGGCCTTCATCTAGACTTATGGTTGTTAGTCCTGGTCTAGTGCATGACACATGAAATAGAAAAACACAATTGTCACTCCTTTGTAATCAGGGATGATTTAATTCATACTCCCTCTTGATCATGGACCTGTCAAAACTCCCTCTTGGCTAGGGACTCTTCTATATATCAACAACTTCTTCTTCGTGGGTCCTTCAACTGCTTGATCAACTTCTATCCCTAATGTCATGAAATTTAGTTGAGCTTCTTGTAGGTTTTAACCTCGTACAGAGATTACCTACATAAGAATTCTAAAACACAGAAAATAAACAATGCGAGAGCATAACACATAAAACACATATACACAGAGATTTCCCTTGGATCCCAAAACCGGGACTACCAGCTTGATTTTTCATTATGTTCTTTTCAATGTTACAATACATATTTATACATGTCGAAGCATCTAATACCATGGACTTGAAACCATCGCATCCAAAACCATGTGCGAAAACCATGCACAAAACCATAGGTAGGTCCGCCCAACCTAATATAGGGTCCAAAAAAAATTTCCCAGGGGCGCTGCCCCTACCCCGTAGAGGGGGGCTAACCTTCACCCGTTGCGCAGTCGGCACATCGAAGGGGGGGCTCCGCACCCCCTCTAACTCCCCCGTAAACTACGTGGGCTAGTCGTGGAAAGAATATAACACAACCCAACATTCTCCCACTTGTTGTTTTCTTTCCACAAGGGGCCACAAGAGAGCCTAGTCATTTATCCACCCTTGAAATGCCCATTGTTTCTCTACACCAAGAGAACTTCTCAGAGCTCACAAATTTTGTAAATGCATCTACAGTATTCTTCAAAGTGTCCACCTTGACTAGCAACACCTTTTTGTCTTCTATCATATCCCTCACAAAGTGATACTGAACATCAATGTGCTTTGTCTTTGAATGATAAGCAGAGTTCTTTTCCAAGAAAATTGCAATTTGGTTGTCACAGTCTATCCTTATAGCTCCCTGTACTAACCCCATACTTGAACACAATCTCTGCAACCAAAATGCTTCCTTGCTTGCATGAGTGGTTGTCATGTATTCTACCTCTGTAGTTGATAATGCCACTACAAATTATTTCTTACTCATCTAGCTGACTGCACCTCCAAATAGGTTAAACACATACCCACTTGTAGATCTTCTCTGATCCAAATCTCCAGCCATGTTTGCATCAACAAAGCCACGGATATCCAAAACTCTATCAAATCCTATTCTTCCTTGGTAGCACAAACCATAATCACTAGTGCTATGCAAATACCTAAAAACCCACTTCACTGTTGTCCAATGCTCCTTTCCTAGTTTTGACATAAACCTTCTCAATACTCCCATTGCATGCGCAATGTTTGGTCTAGTATAGACCATTGCCTACATCAGGCTACCGACTGCACTTGCATATGGGACACGGGACATTGCCCCTTCCTCTTCTTGTGTCTTGGGACACTGTTCAACAGATAACTTTACACCAACAGGAATAGGAACCTTCACCGGTTTACTATCCTGCATATTAAACCTATGCAGTATTGTCTCAACATACTTCCTCTGGTTTAACCAGAGCTTCCTCTTTGCCCGATCTCTTTTAATTTCCATGCCCAAAATATAGTTTGTAGCACCAATATATTTCATGTCGAATTTGGAGGACAATTGGGTCTTCAAATCCTGGATAATTTCTTTGTCATTTCCAACCAACAACATATCATCCACATACAAGACCAGATAAATAACACGCTCACCAATTAATTTAAAATACACATAGTGATCTGCTTTGCTTCTGGTGAAGCCAAGTCCCCATATAAATGTATCAAATTTCTGATACCACATCCTTGGTGACTGTTTTAACCCATATAGAGACTTTTTTAACTCGCATACCCGTTCTTTCTTACCCTTCACCGCAAAGCCTTCAAGTTGCTTCATGTAGATCTCTTCTTCCAAATCCCCGTGAAGAAATTTTGTCTTCACATCCATCTGTTCTACCTCAAAATCAAAAGCAGCAGCAATAGATAAAAGTAATCTAATAGAAGCTACCTTGGCAACAGGAGAAAAAATATCACCAAAATCAATTCTCGACACCTGGGAATAACCTTTTTCTGCCAACCGAGCTTTGTATTTCTCCACCTTTCCTTCTGCATTTGTCTTCTTCTTGAACACCCATTTGCTACCAATAGGTTTCCTTCCAGCCGGCAACTCCACCAGATCCCAAGCCTCATTTTTGTGCAAAGAGGCCATTTCATCAACCATGGCCTCTTTCCAGAGTTTGCCATGCTATGAATCTACTGCTTCCTTCATAGTTTTGGGATCATCTTGAGTAACAGATAAAGCAAAATTTGAATAGAAAGCAGATGGACTATACCTTTCCGGCTTACTTCTTTCTCGAACTGACCTTCTCACACCCAGAGTTTGTGGCTCTTCGTCTTCTGATTCCTCCTTTGTTGTGGAGTCTGATTTTTCCTCCTTAAGCTCAAACTCTATCTTTTCAAGTTCCTTTGGTTGGACTTCATGTTCAATAACATCTTTCACCTCTTTAAACACCACATCTCAGCTATACACAACCTTCCTTGTTACTAGGTTCCAAAGCTTATAACTCTTTAAACCATCCTTATACCCAATAAATATGCACTTTTCAAATTTACTATCCAACTTGGTTCTTTTCTCCTTTGGAACATGTACATATGCATCACATCCAAATACCCTCATGTGAAAGAGAGGGTTTCTTACCAGTCCATACCTCTTGTGGAGTCTTATCCTCCAATGCTGATGAAGGTGATCTGTTGACCAGGTAACATGCTGTCTCCACCACCTCTTCCAGAATTTTTGTTCTAACCCAGCACCACTAAGCATGCTTCTTGCCCTTTCCATCAACGTCTTGTTCATTCTTTCTACAACTCCATTTTGCTCAGGTGTGTCACACGGAATAAGTCGATCTTGCAGACAAGATAGACCTTCCTAGAATCTAAAGAAGACCTAATGACAAGCAAACCAACCAGACACTATCTTTCTCTAAATATGCTTTTATAAACAATGGCAAACAAGTGTTTTTAGGGCCTACCTTAGTTCCAACGCAAGTTTGTGGATGCCCTCGCTCCTTCGATCCAAATGAGCTCCTTTGTCGTGAATCTGCAAACACAAACAAGGCAAACAAATTAAATAGCACCTGAAAAGCCAATATCATAAAACATATTTAACATGAAAGTCAAGGAGTCCATGAAACAAATAACATAAGATACTTGTTGAGAAAAATGAGTTTGATTGTATTAATTCAAACGAAGAAGAACTTTACAACCTGTGCCTTGACGTTGTACAAGCTCCTCCCAGGGTCCAGCAAGAAGTCTCCTCTACTTTGACAAGTTTCACTCACTCCCCAATGAAGCCAAAAAGGTATGTGATCTCTCCTCTTAAGCTCAACTAGGAAGTCTTGATTTCACCAGCATTTACCCTCAAAAATGTTCAGCTTCTAACCTCCCCAGCAACCAGCCCAATGCCTGAATTTATAGTGCAATGGAGGGAGGTTACTAGGTCCTCCTTCAAAGGGATAAAGCCCTCCTTCAAAGGGATAGCTCCTCTCATCAAGGGATTAGCTCCTTCTCTTTTGGGATGCATGAACCACCTCAGAGCGAACAATCCACGTCAAAATTCCTTCTAGAATCCTCTAGAATTAACCCAAAGTGAGTTTTTTAAGATAAAACTTGCGCCTTTTGACTTTCACAAGGGTCCGCACCCACACCTTTAGGGACAGAGCGGGCAAGTCCGCAGTTTTTGTAAATAGAAGGTGCGGGACCGCAGGTGACAATGAGAGAAAGTGCGGAACCAGAGTTTCATTGATTTTCAATGTCTTTCTCCCATTTTCAAAGCTTGACTTGAAGAGCTAAGGTCTGAGACTTGCTTAGGAGGACAGTACAAGTGATGATAGACCCATACTGACTGCAAATAATCATGGTGACGATATTTTTGTGTAACAAGGTGTGTATGGAGTAGCCTTCTGTCGTGCTATACCACACTTCTTACAGAATTCTTAAAATTCCTTGCTACAAAACTCTCCACCATTATCTGACCTAAACACCTTTATCTTCTTCTCTGTCTGGCTTTCCACCAGAGCCTTAAATTCTTTAAACTTGTCAAAGACTTCAGATTTCTTCTTAAGGAAATATATCCATGTATTCCTTGAGAAGTCATCTATAAATGATACATAGTACACAGACTTACCCAGTGATGGAACCTTTACAGGTCCAAACACATCACTGTGCACAAGCTCTAATATATGTTTCACCCTCTTACCACCAAAGGGGAAACTCACCCGATTCTGCTTCCCATATACACAATTTTCACAAAAATCAAAATCCAAAGAGCGATTACTCATACCTTCTACCATACCTTTACAATGAAGTATTCGAAGGTCCTTCTCTCCAATATGTCCAAGCTTTTGATGCCACAACATGGTCTTCTCTCCAGAGACCACTAGATTTTCTGCTCCACTTTCAGGAACCATAGAATTGTTGCACCCATCAACAACAGTGCTACCTTGCAGCTTGTACAGAGTTCCAATCCGAACTCCACGCATCAATACCAGTGCTCCCCGAACCATCTTGCAAGTATCCTTATCGAACATTGTTTTTACACCTGTATCACCTAGCTTGCTTACAAAAATCAAATTTTTGGCCAATGCAGGAATATGCAGAACACCTGGAAGTGTTCTAACCCTTCCACCTTGCAACCTCAACTTTACCTTTTCGTGACCAATGATTCTAACCTTCCTATCATCCGCTAAGAAGACATCACCACCATCATATTTGTCATACTCACAGAACCACTCTCTATGGGGAGTGAAGTGAAAGGATCCACCTGAGTCAATCAACCATGCCTCATGATCTACATGTGTACTTGAAGAAGCCAAGTACACATCCCCACCTTCATTTGAGGTGGTTTTCACCTCTGCAGAAGAAGCATCATCAAATCCCTTTCCTTTGTCAGGAGCTTTAGATTTATAGTCCCTTTTGTAGTGCCATTCCTTACGGCATTTCCAGCAAACCACCTTTATAGGTTTTCCTGGAGATTTAGATCTCCCTCTAGATTTAGATCTCTCACTCAATGACTTATTTTTGTTTCTGTTCTGGGACCGTCCTCGTACAGATAAGGCATCACCATTCTGGCTCTCCATATTTTTCCATCTCATCTCCTCCGTCAGCAAGGATGAGACTATTTCATCAAACTGCAAGGCAGTTGCATTGCTACCTATTGAAATAACCAGACTATCCCACAAATCTGGTAGAGAACACAACAAACTGATGCACTTATCTTCATTTGAAATTTTAATATCAATAGATAATAACTGACTTACCACAGTATTAAATGCGTTCAAATGCTATGTCACCGAGTCTCCATCTTTCTTCCTCAGGTTACACAGCTTTTTCCGTAAGAACAATTTATTCACCAGAGACTTAGATTGGTACAAAGTCCCTAACTTGTCCCAAAAAGCCTTAGTCATAGCTTCCCCTCATACATTCAGCAATACTAAATCTGAGACACACAATCGTATTGTGCTCTTTGCCTTCCGATCCAACTTCTTTCATTCTTCATTGGACACTCTCATTGGTTTAGTACCCGGATCTACCACAATCCACTGATCTTTATCCACCAACAGATCCTCTAGCTTAAGTTTCCACAACTCAAAACTCTGACCATTAAATTTCTCGATCTCTATCTTTCCACTGCTCGCCATCTTCTTTCACCACCAGAATCGATCCCGCAGATCTCCCACTGAACAGGGTCTACCACAGGCCTGAGCAAAACCCCTCGGCAACAGAGGCATCCCCTTGAAGCCAAAACAGCTCTGATACCAAATGTAGGTTTTAACCCCGTACAGAAATTACCTGCATACGAATTCTAAAACACATAAAATAAACAATGCGAGAGCATAACACATAAAACACATATACACAGAGATTTCCCCTAGATCCCAAAACCAGGACTACCAGCTTGATTTTTCATTATGTTCCTTTCAATGTTACAATACATATTTATACATGCCAAAGCATCCAATACCATGGACCGAAAACCATCGCGTCCAAAACCATGTGCAAAAACCATGCACAAAACCATAGTAAGTCCAGCCAACCTATATAGGGTCTAAAAAAAAATTCCCCAGGGTGTTGCCCCTAACTCTGTAGAGGGGGGCTAACCGCCCCCCTCAAACCCCTCGTACAGGGGGGCCTGTTGCCCCCGCTGCGCAGTCGACGCAACAAAGGGGGGGCTCCGCCACCCCTCTAACCTCCCCGTAAACTACGTGGCTAGTCGTGGAAAGAATATAACACAACCCAACACTTCTTCCTTATAGGGCATTATCCATCCATCACTTTCCTTCTTGGTTCATTATGTCATTCCTTTCTTCATGGAAAGTGGCCTTCTTGATACATATCTAGAACCTTCGTCATATGGCTACTTCTTCATCATCGTGTTTCTTTCAGGAATTTCCATCCATCACATTAATGCTAGTTGTACTTGTAGTTACAACTCTTGTGCTAGTATCGTTGCATGAACTCATCCAGATATTATTCAAGAAATCATAACATTAAATCAAATTGTACCTTTCGAGATGCCTCTTCATCGTGACATCTTCCTGTAGGTATCAACATCCTGCATACATTTTGACACATCTCCCAAAGATATCCATTGTCAAGGGTCTTCATCTTTTTCAGACTTTCATTAGAGTCTTCATATATTTCTAGGAGATTTCCTAGTCAAATCTTCTTAGTCTTTTGGATGTTGATCACCTTCATCATGGTTGCATGTCTCACAATCTCTTCCTTCCTCACACATTCCATTTCCAGGAGCTTTCAATCAGAGTTTCTTAGTCAACTACCTCATACTTCATATGAGGACATATTATGTTGATTTCATCTAGTGTGACTTATGCCTTCCTGCATTATTTCAAGGGAGAAGATCCTTTTTCTCTTGATCATGCTTCTCAAGATAGAAGTAATGATCCATGTTACTTGCGGCCATATGACATGATATGATAATATTAAATACAATTATACATACATCATTTTACTTTTAAGTCGTATAGGCTTCTTCCAATAGCTTCCTTGATTGAAAAAATCCCCAATCCCTTGATCTAGTTCATGTCATCACACCATCATCTCATGAGTTCCATAAGTTGGAGTTCCTGATGAAACACTTGCTTCCTCTCTAGATTAGTGAACACTTTGGTGAGGATTCCATCAGAGAACCTTGAGGATCTTGCATATCCCCATCTGGCAGATGTTTCCTTTTTGCCTTGATGTATGATGAGCCTTGTCCTAGATGACATCTGTATTTCCTCCAATGTTCAATGAGATTCCCAAGAGCTATATCCTTCATGTTTGACTATCATGGATTTTGTCCCATTTGTCATTCATGATTCCCATGGTGATGTCACGAGCTCTTGCTTCTAATGCTTCCATGATGCCATGATGCATCTTATTATCATTGTCATATCTTATAACACAAGATCCAGGAGCTTATGATAATATCTTTTTGTGAGGGATAATATCTTACTCATAGGAGAGATTTGTTACTCCCTCTTTCCTTGGCCCTTTTCTTCAGCTTCCTCCATTTTCAGTGATATGAGATTCAAAAATCTTTCTATAGCATTTAATATTAACTATACTTATTTTGTCTTGCTTGAGGACCAACCTTGCCTTCCTTTTTATGCACATGGTTGAGTTCTTTTAACCTTCAATATTTTTGCCATCAACTTGTCCTTCTCTATCTTGCATAGAGACTACAAGTTGTTGAATGAGGTAACCTTCTTGTTCATGGATATTTGTTACCTTTCTAGTGCATCAATGATGGTTGTCTTCATTTCTAGATCTTATATATAAGACCTTGTGAATATATCCTACATCCTTTGATGCCTTTTTACTTTCATGTAGATGAGATTTCATTTGACCTTCTTTATTGCACCTTAAGAGAATGATTTTATCATCTACATCACTTTGATGTCTCCAATTTTTGCTATGTGAGGGAATCTTTCATAAATATCCCTTTTCATGAATTCAAAGGAGACCTTTTGATGACTTCAGCTACTTAGAGGACTATGTCTATTCTCCTTCTTCATGCGAGGAATCTTGATAACCCATCCAATTCATAGATGTCCTTGCAATCATGAAGTCATTTAACCAAACTTGAATATTGAATGAAAATATACTTACTTGTCATTTGAAGATGAAATCTTCACCTTGATGCTTTCTTGAATGATCTCCTTCAATGAGATTCTTGCTTGAGCTGCTTGGTACAATAGAATTCTGGAACCTTCTTGAGACTTCCTTGCATTGTTCAACACCAAGAACTACTGCCTTTTATGATATGTTGAGGTTATTTGATTCCTTGCTTGTTAGGGTATGGAATCGAAATTAAGAATTTTGAGAGCACTGTCATGATGTCCACCAGAGATGTGACATTGTGTTCTCCTTCCTAAGTGATATTGTTGTAATGTATGTTGTGATTGTATATAATTGTAACATTGTTGCAATGCTCCTTGTTGGAGTAGAACCTTGCTTGAGTTGACTAGCATGAGCAAATATCTTTGTGGTCTTCGAGCATTGTTCAATACCAATCATCGAAACTGCTTTAGTCATTAAGATTGTTGTGGTATGACATGGGTTGTAATGACACCCAAATTTGAGGCTAGCACCGAGACTGTGAAAGGTACAACGTTTTCCTTTTGCTGTAGTGTATGTTAGGACTACTTCTAAGATTTTCGACCTTCTCAAAGATGATAATCTTTGAATTTAAGTTATCTTGCTTTGTAGTCATATTGATAAGGTTTTTGGTGACCTTTTTGATGATGACTATGGAGAAAAGGTTCTTTGCTGATGTAGATTGCTTGCTGTAGACTTGATCCTTTACTCTTGACAAAACCATTAACCTTAGTTTGATGCCCTTTTTGAGGATTGATCCTTGTATGTCTCTTTTGTTTCCCTTCCTTTGACTTCTACACCTTAGCTCTGATTCCAAGTTGAAGAATCTAGGGCAATTAGTATTAGTAGGATCCTTCTAGGTTTGATAACAATTTGTGAAGTGATTTTACAATTTATCTTAGCTTAATCTTCTTATTATTATTAGTGTGTGTGTTTACTCCATCAAACTACTACCAAAACAAAGAGACAAGAACATAAGATGTTTGGCTTTCTTCTAGGGCCAAAACCTCTCCCTCGTGGAGAGGAAAACCCGCACAAAATTCTTCTTATAGAGATTCCAATTGACGAACACCAATACCATAACCCTTGACCTAGTAGACCACTCTAAGACCAAGTCACCAATACTTCTTCTTACTATTGAGATTATCATCAACAGTGCTGCTTCAATGAGTTCATCATTTACGCACATTCACTGAGATATTCATTACAATAAGGAGAACATAGTTGTTGCACCATATCTCCATTCTTCTCTTAGATCATTACCATGGAGGCCCTAGAACTTGATAAAATTTACTTGTCATGACTATGCCTAGAATACATCATTGTGGGATTACTGAGGTCCTTCTTAACCGAGATTGTGGGATTATGTTGAGAGTGTTTACCCATGTAATGCCTATCCGAAACCACATGGATCCTTCTCCTAACTGAAAATAATGTACTTCTTCATCCGAGATTTTTGTGCCTATTAACATGACCGAGATCTCAGAGAGATATATGCGAAGTTGCGGAGGCTTATGCAAATTTCTTTACATTCCTATAATTTGGATTTCAGACCCTGTAACTAACCTCCAAAAATATCAGAGAAACTGAGTTCTTCACTGAGTTTTTGTGGATACCCCAGCTAGGTATAAATAGTGGTCATGTCTCCATTTTTTAGTCGACTTTAACAAGTGAACCGTTGTGTCTTTTAAATGAGTCGACATGGCATTTGTATATATATTTGAGGCCGACTTGATGTTCTCCTTATCATTTTGCTTGCAAAAATATTTGTGCTTGTTTTGGACGATTGTGATTGGTCTTGGAGGGCTGATCTAGGCTTGTATACATTTTACATATGCTCAAGAAGAGCTCCTTATTCATGACTTTTACTCTTTTACCTAAATATAAATCCGAAGGCTCTCAATGGGAGCCATCTATAAAACCTCTTTCTCATGAAACCCATGCAGCAAGGAATAATAAATTTATTTTCTTGTTTTACAAAAATCATAATTACAATGAAAACCAAACCTAGTTACATTTTCTTCAACACTCCCTCTTAACTATGGAGGTATTCATGATGGTACTTGGTCATTCTGAATCTGAAGAATTTCTCGTAAGAAGAATCAGATTGGTAATCCCATTTGTATAGCATCATATCAATGAACATTGTTATAGTGCAAGGCCTTGACTAACAACTCCATCTCCCTACGAGACCATAAGCTACAATGCTGGCAAGACCAATGATTTATAGACACCTTCGTCATTGTCTCTCAAGGTCCATACCCACCCGGGTGTTCACTGAGTATGAACTTCTAGGACTATTCTTATCTTGGGTTCCCAACCCTCAAAGAATATCGGTCCTCTTTCCTACTCTTGTCTTGGATGCCCTACACATCCTCAAAGAGTATCAAATGTTAGATGATTACCCAACCCTCCATTCTTTCTTCCCAGGTGAAGACAAGAATGATGTTTCTATCATGTGTCTGCATTTCCATTCGTGGCATTCATCTAGACTTACGGATGTTAGTCCTGGTCTAGTGCATGACACATGAAAGAGAAAAACACAATTGTCACTCCTTTGTAATAAGGGGTGATTTAATACAAACTCCCTCTTGATCAGGGACCTATCAAAGCTCCCTCTTAGCTAGGGAATCTTCTATATATCAACAACTTCTTCTTCGTGGGTCCTGCAGCTGCTTGATCAACTTCTCTCCTTAATGTCGTGAAACTTAGTTGATCTTCTTCCTTGTAGGGCATTAGCCACCCATCACTTTCCTTCTTGGTTCGTTATTTCATTCCTTTCTTCATGGAAAGTGGCCCTCTTGATAATATCTGGAACCTTCGTCATATGGCTACTTCTTCCTCATCATGTTTCTTTCAGGAATTTCCATCCATCACATGAATGCTAGTTGTACTTGTTGTAGAAAATCTATTGTAGGTTAACCCCATAATGCAATATACATCAAAGAAAAATACTATAACCTACTTCTACTATCAATTTGCGGAAGCTTTAAGATCGAGCTGAACAATATAACCAAAAGAAGAAGAATCAATGCACAATACACATGAAAATACTTTGGGGAAAGCCTCAGCTAAAAACCCCACTATCTGTATTATCATACATGGTGGAAATAAATAGGAATTATACAAAGCCTTAGCTCTCACAGCTAGCTAGCTCTCAGTACAATCCTCACATATGCTCACAGGCAATCTTCGCATCTCACAAGCCTTCCTCTCTACCCTCCAAGCTCCTATTTCCTTGCGCAATTCCTCTAGGATGATTCTCCTTCAACAAAGTGGAAAAATCATTCACCCAGTGGATGATCACCTGATCTCACACACTATCAGAACTGCGCAATCCTTGAGGAATTATTCCTTCTGCATGCATGATTTTTCTTTATAATAAAACACATGCAACTAATAGTACATTGTCTTTGACTTTAATCTCAACTGGGTCTTTCTCAAAATAGACATGCATGCGTTTTTTATGAGGGAATCTTCAGTTAAATGAAGTACACTAGTTGAGTGCATGCATGCATCAACTCACTGTTAATTCTCTATTAGTTCCTCAAACAGTTTGGAACTAATTTAACTGGACTTAACTCAGTAAACTGAGTTAACTAATTACAACTCAAATATAACTCAATCTTATCTCCTTAATTCAAGGCTTATCTCCTTAATTTAAGGGATAACTCTTGCATGACTTCAGAAAGACTTCTAACTTGACTTTCTCCAACTAATTAAGTCAACATAACTTAATTAATTATTTCCAAGTAGCTATTAAGACTAAATTCGATTTTAATTCACAATTTAATTCAAGGATAAATTAAAATTGGAATATTCTTGTTGCCACATTTCAACACTCCCTCTCAACAAGAAAAGGATTATCTGCTACCCCGATCCTGTCTCTATGGAACTCGAATTTACACTTTGACAATGCCTTTGTCAAAATGTCAGCATCTTGCTCCTCTGTCGAAATATACTATAGCAACATGATCCTCTTATAATTAGCAGCTTGCTTTACCTTGTAAAGCCAATAGGAACTCACAACTGACTTGATCTCCAATCTTGGAACCATGTCCCAAACACTGTTACGAACTATGGATTCATACTCCTCCACCATAGCATCAACCCAAATCGGCTACTGCACTGCTTCCTCAAAGGAAGATGGCTCGGTCTCAACACATTCCCCAGCAAGGGCCATGTATCCAGTGTACCTCTCAGGTGACCTCCTCTACCTGCGCTGAGAAGATGGTGCTACCACATTCTCTCTCGCATCCTGCAACAATCTGTCAGCTTCTCTTGTGCACTTTCATCCATCTCTAGAAGACTCTGCTTGAGTGGATGTCTCCACTGCTGGAACCTCTACATGCAGCTGCTCCGCATCAGTCTAGGGCTCCTCCTCCTTAGGAACCAACAGTTCCTCCATAGCCTCTAGTTGGAGCTCCCTTTCAAGGGAAACTCGCATGGCCTTCTGCTCATCAAACTTGAGATCTCTGCGAACCACTGTCCTCCGGCTGGTAGGAAAGTACACCCGATAGTTGTGAGGTGTAGCAGTGTACCCCACAAGTATCCCCAACTCTACTGTCAGCTCAAGCTTCTTCGGTGCATCCTTTGTCACATGGCAATATACCGATGAGCCAAAGATCCTAAAGTGACCCACATTTGGTCTCTTACCAGAGAAAGCTTCCTCTGGTGTCTTCATCCCAAGTATGTGATGCGGGCTTCTATTCTAAAAATAGACCGTTGTGTTGCATGCCTCAGCCCACAAATGAAGTGGTAGGCCTTGGTCATGTAGCATCACCAGTGCTGCCCCTACAATAGTTTTGTTCTTCCGCTCGGCCACCCCATTCTGTTGTGGGTTATGAGGTGTCGTCAACTCTTTTTTAATTCCTTCTGCTGTACAGAAGTCCTTAAACTCTTGAGAGACATATTCTCCACCGTTTTCGCTTCTCAAGGCCTTGATCTTCTTCCCTGACTCTTTCTTGACCAAAGCTTTGAACTCACAAAACTTTGTGAAGGTTTGGTCCTTCTTCTGCATGAAATAAATCCAACATTTACGAGAATAATCATCAATGAAAATCACATAATACCTTTGCTTCATTGTGGATGCTGTCGATAATGGTCCACACACATCAATATGAACTCGCTCTAATATAGCCTTTGCTCGACTCTCTCAATCATGAAAGGAAGACTTGGTGTACTTTCCCAAGGTACAACCTTTGCATGTGTCAACTTGCTCAAGTTTACCTTTGGGAAGTCCTGTAGATATCTGCTGCATTATCTTCAAAGCCCCATGATGCAAATTTCCCAACCGCCTATGCCACAACTCGCCAATGTCTTGGCTTTGCACCAATTCTGCTTTCGTACTCAATGCTGCACAATCATCTACCTCTAGTTTATAGAGATTCTTCACTCGAATCCCTATCCTCTTGGTCTGACCCGTGGCTATGTGTCTTAGGAACACCTTTGCTTTACTGAA
Organism: Pinus tabuliformis; assembly: GCA_031772625.1. Classification (NCBI taxonomy): domain Eukaryota; kingdom Viridiplantae; phylum Streptophyta; class Pinopsida; order Pinales; family Pinaceae; genus Pinus; species Pinus tabuliformis. Next base: position 953,334,463 of record CM062814.1, on the reverse strand, counting down.
GACAACATCATAGCCTTTGTCCTCCAACATCGCGACCAATACCAAGTTCTTCTTCAGTCCAGGCACATACATCACATCTGTCAAGGTGAGAGGAGCTCCATGCTCCCTCTAAAAAGCAACCGTGCCCATTCCTAAAACACTATACCTTCCATCATCACCCATCTCTATGCTCATCTTGAGGTCTTTCTCCTCCAAGGCACTGAATAAAATTTTATCACCGGTCATGTGGAATGAGGCTCCACTGTCAAGATACCAAACACAACCCATCATTGATGACACCATGCATGCGATGAGGCTAAAGTCCATTTCAAGCTAAGAGGCTAATGCCTCACCTTCCGATCCTTCCGAGGATCCCTTCTTAGACTTCTTTGATGGGAAATTAGTCACATAATGTCCCATCTCGTGACAGTTAAAGCATCTCACTTTGGACTTGTCACCCTTATTCCCTCCATGAGAAGAATTCAATTTGGAATGGGAAGCCTTCCCCTTCCCTTTCCTTGCCTTACTCACTAAGGCCATATTTTCTTCATCATCATCCTTGGATGAAGAACCATCTCGCGTGCTCCTCCTGATCTCCTCCTGCATAAGATCCGACCACAGTCGTTCCCAATCCGACAGTTTCTCCCTTCCATTCACAGAGTCCTGGTAGCTATTCCAACTCTTTGGAAGACCAAGGAGAGCGAGGCTCACCATATCTTCATCGACAGTAGTTATTCCCACACTGCCAAGCTCATCTCTGCAGGTGGTGAGCTTGTTCAGATATGTGGAAATAGTATCACCCTTCTCCATCTTGATTCTTTGAAGCTTATCCTTGAGTGCCAATCTCCTTTGGTCGTTACTGTTCTGGTAGAGGTCCTTCAATGTCTCCCACATTGAAAATGGAGTATCCTTCCTGTTGTAGCTTATATTGTGTTTAAGCTTATTTATCACTTTTATCACAATGCGTGGTCTAAAAATCACTGCAAGGGTTTAACCTTAATGAAGCTCCCTTATTTTCTTTACATCCACAGAGTCTAAGGGAAATGAAGTATTTTGTTCATTATATATCAAAATCGCAAAGGAAAGAAGTGTAAAAGAATCGGCCCCGGTGTAGCCAAGGTCGATATACGAACAAATTAAATCGCTATATAAATGGTTATATGGAGCCAAACCCATATATATATATGTGTGTGTGTGTGTTAGCGATGCAATTAATCACAATCACCACGGAATCACCGATTGCGATTTGCGATGATGGGCCGGACTCGAAGAACTATATGTTGCATTTTATAAGTCCCGACGAATCCGCAAAGCGTCTTTGCATATGTGTTGGTTCCTTTGCCGATTGCGATGAGTGATGGAAAATCCAGACCCGGGTCCGTGATATCGCATAACGCTTTATGTATATGTATATGGTTATGCCGATTACGATTTGTGACATGCTGGACCCGATATGGTATATATTCTGTTTAATTCTTTCGGCGCGTCTGTTATGTCGCATGTCGTTAAGTTTTGTATTGATATATCAATTGAAGGCACTGATTGCGATTTGCAATACGAAGTCAATGGAGTATTGAGCGGGTGGATCTGGTAGGTTTATGAAGCATAATTAATTCTTTTTGAGTTCCATAATAATCAAAGGTTGCGGGAAAAATCAATGTTAGAGGCAAATTCAAAGGAAGATAATTAGTGCGGTTCAATTGTGTTTTGGCCAATTAAAGTGTGCCCAATACATGCGTAAGCCCAGATTTATGCACAAGTCAAAGTCAAACATTGTTTATTATGGATAAAGCGAATTAATCATTATTAAAGCATCTACAGAAGAATTCAAGAGCCGATTAACAGAGCCGAAAAGCCAGCAGTCATTGTCATGTTCATTTATTTTCTGTTATTTTATGTTCTTTGAGATGTCTTTACCCTCTGTGTAATATTTTGTAATAATTCTTACTTCATATAGTTAGAGAAACAGTTTTAGTAGTTTGACAGTTTCAGAGATCAGCAACTATTTCACAATGTATAAAAAGAGGAAAATTTACAGAGAAGGGGGGTTCGGATTTTGTAGAACCTGAAGACTAAGCCACTGTATTCCTGATATAGTTGTTGATTAATGAAAGAATCAAAAGTTTCCATGAATTGTTAGGTATAATTTTGTAACTTCTCTGTCATGTGTCATCTTATGTTTTCTTCTTTCAAGTATAGTCATGAATTTGCAGGCCATTATTTGCTTATGTAGATAAAGTTAAAATCCCTTAAAAGAGCGCTCCTATACTTGAATTTTTCATCTTCCTTTCTAAGTTATAGATAATAGTTTCTGTGTAAGGCAACATATTATCTTTAACTTCTCCAAGGGTCGCAAATAATAGTTTCTGTGTCAAGCAGCATATTGTCTATGATTCAGTTCTCATTTTCATAATTCTTCTAAGTGACGGATAGTAGGTTCTGTGTTAAGCAACATATTATCTTAAACTTCTCCTTCAAGCTTTCTTCATTCATCATTTATATCTAGCAACAAATGGCATTCTGAGATTTTCCGGTCACATATGTATTAAGGGTTAAAGACCAAGTTTTCCAGGTCCTTCATTTAAGAATACAACAAACAATAAAGTGACAAATAAGTGACAACAAAAAATAATCATTAATGTCTTAAGCACAATTTCTCCACAGCTAGGAAATTGGTTTCTTAAGGTACAACATTAATTGGCACTGCTGCCGGGGAGAGAAGACAAGAACACTTTTCCCTGGGTTTTTCAATATTTTCCTCTGGTTGTTCAGTGAGGAGGAAATACTTGGCTGTTTTGAATCAAAGCAATAACTCTGGCTTCAAGAAGACCCCATACAAGATCAGACACTTCACAACAGAAGGTTCAAGCCCTTTCAGATCCTGAAAGGCTAGTTTCTAGGAGGGTTGGAAAGTCTAAGATCCCAATTACACCAATTCCTACATTGTCTGCATCAGGCAGCAACTTATCCGAACATTCATCTGATAAAGAGTCATCTTTTTCATCATCTTTATTTCAGGAACCTAACTGTCAAGAGCAATCTTTAGAGTCTATTACTTTACCTGCTATAATTATTCAACCTAAACCAATAGTCATATTACCACCTTTGCACACTCCATTTACTTCTCAATCAGGTTCCACATCTGTTGGTAATCAACGTTCAATAAACATGGCAGCACCTGCATTCTTGATGAATAGGTATGCACCCCTTCAACTGCCACAACCATTTAGTCAAATGCCACATGATTACCTCACAATTCTTCCTCGTTTTACAGGGGAAGATGAACAAGTAGCAGAGAATCATGTATCAGTATTTTGCAATTTTGAAGACAGCCTAAACGTTGAACATTTAGATGTTATTCTAAGACTTTTTGTTCAGTCCTTGGAAGGAGAAGCAAGGAAATGGTTTAAAGGACTTCCTGTTAATTCTATTCCTTCTTGGGAAGAGATGGAATGTTTATTCATGCAGAAATGGGGAGAAAAAAGAGACCATGGGTATTCATTAACAGAGTTTAATGCCATAAAGAAGAAGTCTGATGAAACTGTGGTCGAATTTGTCAGAAGGTTTAACAAATTGTACAATAGTCTTCCAGTGGAGATTAAGCCTCCTCCTGCTGGTGCAAAAATAACTTTTGCAGGGGCTTTTGAATCAAATTTTGGATTCACATTAAGGGAAACAAGATCTCCAAGCCTTGTTCAGATCCAAACAGATGCATTAGAGATAGAAGCAAATCTGGTCGCTGCAGGAAAAGCACCAGAAACACAACCTATCCAAGACAAGGGAAAGGCAAAGATAGAATCCTCTCAAAGTCAAGCATTGGAGGATATGTGTAATGTAATTAAAACTTTGTTAGATAAGTTAAATAAGTTAGAGTTAGAAAATAAAAATTCTCAGAAACAAACACAATATAATAAGAGCTTTAATCCCCAATACAGAAGACAACCTTTGCAAATTTTGCAGAGAGGAAGAAAAGATCAATATCAGATTCAAGCACCATTATATATAGAGGAAGATCGTGTTGAAATACAAGAGCATCCTGAAGATCAAATTTCTACATTATATGCAGTAGATGAAGATGAACTTGGTATTGAAGGAGAAGAGTATGAATATGATGAAACATATGCCATTATGATGAAAATAAAATTGATGAATATTGGAAGCAATTCTCTAATTTTATGCAGGCTGAACTACATAAGAAATATGACTTGAGATTGAGGAAGAGATCAAGAAATCAAGAAAATGAAAGTGAGCTGCAAGTTTCAACTTACTCACCAAAGGCGACTCCACAAGAATCTCAGTATGCAAAACAAGTGAATAAAGGAAAGCAGCAATAGAATGCAAATGGAAAGACACAGATACTTCAAGGTGAGTCTTCTCAAGATCAAACTGGAAAAATTCCTTTGGAGAAACTTGTTTCAATTCCTCAAGTAATCCCAGTCATGAAAAAAGGTGAAGAGGAGAACGAAAGGACTGCTAAACAGGGTCACTTGTTTAGTCTTACTAAGGAGTTGGAAAAGGTAAGAATTCAGGTTCCTCTTACAAAATTGACAAAAATACCTATTTATCAAAAGGAGATTGTTGAGTTTGTTAATTTGAAAGAAAATGAGATTATAAATGACACTGTAAATCTGCAGGAAGACAAACCAGTAGTGGTTTTTGGTCCACATGTAGAGGAAGTAGACCCTTCAATACCTCCTTTTTATATTTCCTTATTGGTCCATGACTTCCTCTTACATAATTGTATGTTTGATTTGGGAGCTTCACACAATCTTATGCCTTTGTCAATAATGAAGCAACTAAATCTACAAGTTACCAAACCCTATAGGGACTTGTATTCTTTTGATTCAAATAAAGTCAAGTGTCTTGGGGTCATTAAGGATCTGGCAGTGTCACTAGCTCAAATTCCAGCTAGAAGCTTGGTCATGGATGTAGTAGTAACAAATATCCCTGCTAGATTTGGAATGCTTCTATCTAGGTCCTGGGGGGCTAAATTGGGTGGTGTTTTGAAACTAGATTTTACATATGCTGTTATACCGACTTTTGGTGGGGAAGAGAGGAGATTGTACAGAGAAACTAGATTTGTAAAAACAATTACAGAAAATGGAGCAGGTAATTCACCTGTATATAGCCAGGAGAAGGATGACTTTGCTTGTTTCATGTTGCATGATAATGCAGAGCTGGCTGAAGATAATCAGAAGTAGCTTGCTTCAACCAATGTAATTACAGAGCTGCAAACTGGAGGAGTGTGGAAATGCTTCTTTGATGGAGCTTATTCCAAGGAAGGAACAGGTGTTGGTTTTCTTCTAGTTGTGCCTGGAGGTAATATGTTCCCTTGTTCCTTTAAATTAGAGTTCGAGGCAACAAACAATGTGGTGGAATATGAGTCCTTGATTATTGCTCTACAAACAGCTAAACAAATGGGAGTTAAGTCAATTTCTGCTTTTGGAGATTCAGAGCTGATTATTAAGCAAATAAAAGATCATTTCCAAACAAAGAACCCTAGGCTTAGGGCATACAAAAATGAGGTATGGGATTTGATTGAGAATTTTTTTGAAGCTTTTAACATTCAATTTATTCCAAGAAATGAGAATAGATTAGCAGATTCATTGGCTGTGGCTGCTAGTACTTTCAAGCCTCCTATTAATCCAAGACTAAGATATGAGGTAGGGATGAGACACAGACCCTCTGTTCCTGATAATGTTAAAAATTGGCAAGCTTTTGAAGATGATTAGCAGATTAAAGAATTTTTTACTATAGTTGAGGAGTTTCAGGGCACAAAAATTGATCAGGATAAAGAAGAAACAACAGAAGTTGCAGAAATCAGTGGTTTAAAAGATTCAATAGCTAATCAGAAGATTTTTCAATTGAAGGATAATATTTTTCCAAAGGGACTTGTTCCCCTTGAAAGGCTTTCTAACCCCAATGATGTGGTTGTTGACTCAGGGAAGGTTTCATAGGATGAACACATTCAGGATCACAACATTGGAACTCAGGGGAAACTCAAAATGAATTGTTTTTTCAAGATTCGCTGGTGGAATGGTTCTAGATTAAGCACTCAAATGCTAACCTGGTACTGTTCGAAGAATGACTTCACCTGATGGAGATCAATCATGTACATATGTAGGAACTTGTACATAAATAAGCTCAGGTGTTGAGCATTTGGTTTCTAGTTGCAGTGCTTCAGTTTAATCTTAGTTGATGAATAAGGGTGACTTTCCAACTGGTTTGCAGAGGTTTCAGACTTCAAGAATGTTAAATTTCAGTTTGTCAAATTTCAGGGTTTTCATAGTTTTGGACTCCATGCCCAACTAAGGCTATTGATCTATGATTCTCAATATTTTGCTATCAAAGCACAAGCATCCTATCACTACAGATATTGGCGTGGGTTCACTGTACAAATTTTTACACAGTTAAGTTTGGCGAAGCAATGTATGACTCCATGCCCGAGGAGAAGGCATTGATCTGTGGTTCTTAGTGCTTTTGTGGCAAAAGCACTATCCCCAGGTGGAGCCAGATGTTGTAGCTTATATTGTGTTTAAGCTTATTTATCACTTTTATCACAATGCGTGGTCTAAAAATCACTGCAGGGGTTCAACCTTAATGAAGCTCCCTTATTTTCTTTACATCCGCAGATTCTAAGGGAAATGAAGTATTTTTTTTATTATATATCAAAATCGCAAAAGAAAAAAGTGTAAAAGAATCGGCCCCGGTGTAGCCAAGGTCATTATATGAACAAATCAAATTGCTATATAAATGGTTATATGGAGCTAGACCCTATATATGTGTGTGTGTGTGTGTTAGCGATGCAGTTAATCGCAATTGCAAAAAATGTAATGGGCATTTATGTTATCACCACGGAATCACCGATTGCGATTTGCGATGATGGGTTGGACCCGAAGAACTATATGTTGCATTTTATAAGTCCCGGCAGGTCTACAAAGCATCTTTGCATATGTGTTGGTTCCTTTGCCGATTGTGATGAGTGATGGAAAATCCAGACTCGAAAATATATGCGTTATGTTTTATAATGTCGGCGGGTCTGCGATATCGCATAACGCTTTATGTATATGTATATGGTTATGCCGATTATGATTTGCGACAAGCCGGACCTGATATGGTATATATTATGTTTAATTCTTCCGGCGCGTCCGTTATGTCACATGTCGTTAAGTTTTGTATTGATATATCAATTGAAGGCGCCAATTGCGATTTGCGATACGAAGTCAATGGAGTATTGAACGGGCGGATCCGATGGATTTATGAAGCAGAATTAATTCTTTTTGAGTTCCATAATAATCAAAGGTTGCGGGAAAAATCAGTGTTAGAGGCAAATTCAAAGGAAGGTAATTAGTGCGGTTCAATTGCGTTTTGGCCAATTAAAGCGCGCCCGATACATGCGTAAGCCCAGATTTATGCACAAGTCAAAGTCAAACACTGTTTATTATGGTTAAAGCAGATTAATCATTATTAAAGCATCTACAGAAGAATTCAAGAGCCGATTAACAGAGCCGAAAAGCCAGCAGTCATTGTCATGTTCAGTTATTTTCTGTTATTTTATGTTCTTTGAGATGTCTTTACCCTCTGTGTAATATTTTGTAATAATTCTTACTTCAGATAGTTAGAGAAACAATTTTAGTAATTTGGCAGTTTTAGAGATCAGCGACTGTTTCACAATATATAAAAAGAGGAAAATTTACAGAGAAGGGGGGTTCGAATTTTGGAGAACCTAGAGACTAAGCCATTGTATTCCTGATATAGCTGTTGATTAATGAAAGAATCAGAAGTTTCCATGAATTGTTGGGTATAATTTTGTAACTTCTCTGTCAAGTGTAATCTTATGTTTTCTTCTTTCAAGTATAGTAATGAAGCTGCAGGTCTTTATTTGCTTATGTAGATAAAGTTAAAATCTCTTAAAAGAGCGCTCCTATTCTTGAAGTTTTCATCTTCCTTTCTAAGTTATAGATAATAGTTTATGTGTAAGGCAGCATACTATCTTTAACTTATCCAAGGGTTGCAGATAATAGTTTCTGTGTCAAGCAGCATATTGTCTATGATTTAGTTCTCATTTTCATAATTCTTCTAAGTGACGGATAGTAGGTTCTGTGTTAAGCAACATATTATCTTAAACTTCTCCTTCAAGCTTTCTTCATTCATCATTTATATCTAGCAACAAATGGCATTCTGAGATTTTCTGGTCACATATGTATTAAGGGTTAAAGACCAAGTTTTCCAGGTCCTTCATTTAAGAATACAACAAACAATAAAGTGACAAATAAGTGACAAAAAACAATAATCATTAATGTCTTAAGCACAATTTCTCCACAGCCAGGAAATTGGTTTCTTAAGGTACAACACTTCCCATGAAGACTCGAGACAATATGGTCCGAACTCCCTCAAGGATGATCCATCTCACCTTCGTCACACACTTCTTCCACTCAACCAATTCTTGTGCATTAGTTGAAGCTGGCTTTTGGATTTCTTGATCAATGAATTCCTTCAATCCATTGTCTTCTAATACAACCTCCATTCTATCTTTCCATGTTATGTAATTCGAGCTACCTTCCAAGGCATACTCAAGTCTCAAGCCATAGAACGCCATTGGTCAACCTTGAAGTATGATATGAATTTTTGCACCTGCAACCCCGAACTTCAAACTTCGAATTCTCTTCTCAGTATATTGTTCACTGCTCTTATAAACTGTACAAAAATTCTACAAATCCAACTCCGATATCATGTAGAAATTCTCTCTACCAATCTCGCTCTGATACCATGCATGCAAATCTGTTGTAGGTTAACCCGATAATGTAATATACATCAAAGAAAAATACTATAAACTACTTATACTATAAATTTGCGGAAGCTTCAAGATCGAGCTAAACAATATAACCAAAAGAAGAAGAATCAATGCACAATACACATGAAAATACTTTGGGGAAAGCCTCAGCTAAAAACCCCACTATCTGTATTATCATACATGGTGGAAATAAATAGGAATTATACAAAGCCTTAGCTCTCACAACTAGCCAACTCTCAGTACAATCCTCACATATGCTCACAGGAAATCTTCGCTTCTCACAAGCCTTCCTCTCTGCCCTCCAAGCTCCTATTTCCTTGCGCAGTTCCTCTGGGATGATTCTCCTTCAACAAAGTGGAAAACTCATTCACCCAGTGGATGATCACCTGATCTCACACGCTATCAGAACTGTGCAATCCTTGAGGAATTATTCCTTCTGCATGCATGAGTTTTCTTTATAAGAAAACACATGCAACTAATAGTACATTGTCTTTGACTTTAATCTCAACTGGGTCTTTCTCAAAATAGACATGCATGAGTTTTTTATGAGGGAATCTTCAGTTAACTGGAGTACACTAGTTGAGTGCATGCATGCATCAACTCACTATTAATTCTCTATTAGTTCCCCAAACAGTTTGGAACTAATTTAACTGGACTTAACTCAGTAAATTGAGTTAACTAATTACAACTCAACTCAATCTTATCTCCTTAATTCAAGGCTTATCTCCTTAATTTAAGGGATAACTCTTGCATGACTTCAGAAAGACTTCTAACTTGAATTTCTCCAACTAATTAAGTAAACATAGCTTAATTAATTATTTCCAAGTAGTTGTTAAGACTAAATTCAATTTTAATTCAAGGACAAATTAAAATTGGAATATTCTTGTTGCCACATTTCAACACTTGTAGTTACAACTCTTGTGCCAATAGCCCTACATGAAGTCATCTAAATATTATTCAAGAAATCAAAACATAACATTAAATCAAATTGTACCTTTCGAGATGCCTCTTCATCGTGACATCTTCATGTAGGTATCAACATCCTGCATACATGTTGACACATCTCCCAAAGATATCCATTGTCAAGGGTCTTCATCTTTTTCAAACTTTCATTAGAGTCTTCATATATTTCTAGGAGATTTCCTAGTCAAATCTTCTTGGTCTTTTGGATGTTGATCTCCTTCATCATGGTTGCATGTCTCACGATCTCTTCCTTCCTCACACATTCCATTTCCAGGAGCTTTCAATCAGAGTTTCTTAGTCAACTACCTCATACTTCAGATGAGGACATATTATGTTGATTTCATCTAGTGTGACTTATACCTTCCTGCATTATTTCAAGGGAGAAGATCCTTTTTCTCTTGATCATGCTTCTCAAGATAGAAATAATGATCCATGTTACCTGCAACCATATGACATGACATTATAATATTAAATACAAGTATACATACATCATTTTACTTTTAAGTCGTCTAGGCTTCTTCCAATAGCTTCCTTGATTGAAAAAATCCCCAATCCCTTGATCTAGTTCATGTCATCACACCATCATCTCATGAGTTCCATAAGTTGGAGTTCCTGATGAAACAATTGCTTCCTCTCTAGATTAGTGAACCCTTTGGTGAGGATTCCATCTGAGAACCTTGAGGATATTGCATATGCCCATCTGGCAGATGTTTCCTTTTTGCCTTGTCCTGGATGACATTTGTCTTTCCTTCAATATTCAATGAGATTCCCAAGAGCTATATCCTTCATGTTTGACTGCCATGGATTTTGTCCCATTTGTCATTCATGATTCCCATGGTGATGTCACGAGCTCTTTCTTCTAATGCTTCCATGATGCCATGATGCATCTTATTATCATTGTCATATCTTATAACACAATATCTAGGAGCTTATGATAAGACATTTTTGTGAGGTATACTCTCTTACTCATAGGAGAGATTTGTTACTCCCTCTTTCCTTGGCACTTTTCTTCAACTTCCTCCATCTTTCAGTGATATGAGCTTCCAAAATCTTTCTATAGCATTGAATCTTAACTATACTTATTTTGTCTTGCTTAAGGACCAACCTTGCCTTCCTTTTTCTACACATGGTTGAGTTATTTTAACCTTCAATATTTTTTGCCATCAACTTGTCCTTCTCTATCTTGCATAGAGACTACAAGTTGTTGAACGAGGTAACCTTCTTGTTCATGGATATTTGTTACCTTTCCAGTGCATCAATGATGGTTGTCTTCATTCCTAGATCTTATATATAAGACCTTGCGAAGATATCCTACATCCTTTGATGCCTTTTTACTTTCATGTAGATGAGATTTCATTTGACCTTCTTTATTGCACCTTAAGAGAATGAGTTTATCATCTACATCACTTTGATGTCTCCAATTTTTGCTATGTGAGGGAATCTTTCATAAATTCAGAGGATACCTTTTCATGGCTTCAGCTACTTAGAGGGCTATGTATATTCTCCTTCTTCATGCAAGGAACCTTGATAACCCATCCAATTCATAGATGTCCTTACAATCATGAATTCATTTAAACAAACTTGGATAGAATGAAAATATTACAATCATGAATTCATTTAACCAAACTTGAATAGAATGAAAATATTACAATCATGAATTCATTTAACCAAACTTGAATAGAATAAAAATATACTTAGTTGTAATTTGAAGACGAAATATTCACCTTGATGCTTTCCTGAATGATCTCCTTTAATGAGATTCTTGCTTGAGTTGCCTAGTACAATAGAATTCTAGAACCTTTCTTGAGACTTCCTTGCATTGTTCAGCACCAATCACTATTGCCTTTTATGATATGTTGAGATTATTTGATTCCTTGATTGTGAGGGTACAAAATCAAAATTAAGAATTTTGAGAGCACTGTCATGGTGTCCACCCGAGAAGTGGCATTGTGTTCTCCTTCTAAAGTGATATTGTTGTAATGTATGTTGTGATTGTATATCTTTGTAACCTTGTTGAAATGCTCCTTGCTGGAGTGGAACCTTGCTTGAGTTGACTAGCATGAGCAAAGATCTTTGTGGCCTTTGAGAATTGTTCAATACCAATCATCGAAACTGCTTAAGTCATTAAGATTGTTGTGGTATGACATGGGTTGTAATCATGTTGTAATGACACCCAAATTTGAGGCTAGCAATGAGACTGTGAAAGGTATTGCGTTTTCCTTTTGTTGTAGTGTAGATTAGCACTGCTTCTCGGATTTTTGACCTTCTCCAAGATGATAATCTTTGACTTTGAGTTATCTTGCTTTGTAGTCATAATGTTAAAGTTCTTGGTGACCTTTTTGATGATGATTGTGGAGAAAAGGTTCTTTGTTTATGTAGACTACTTGTTGTACACTTGATCCTTTATTCTTGACAAAACCCTTAACCTTACTTTGATGCCCTTTTTGAGGACTGATCCTTGTATGTCTCTTTTGTTTCCCTTCCTTTGACTTCTGCACCTTAGCTCTAATTCCATGTTGAAGAATCTAGGGCAATTAGTATTAGTAGGATTCTTCTAGGTTTGTTAACAATTTGTGAAGTTCTTTTACAATTTATATTAGCTTGATCTTATTCTTATTATTAGTGTGTCTGTTTACTTCATCAAACTGCTACCGAAACAAAGAGACAAGAACACAAGATGTTTGACTTTCTTCCAGGACCAAAACCTCTCCCTCGTGGAGAGGAAAACCCACACAAAATTCTTCTTATAGAGATTCCAATTGACAAACACCAAGACCATAACCCTTGACCTACTAGGCCACTCCAAGACCAAGTCGCAATCCTTCTTCTTACTATTGAGATTATCATCAACACTGCTACTTCATCGAGTTCATCATTCATGCACCTTCATTGAGATATTCATCACAATAAGGAGAACATAGCTATTGCACCATATCTCCATTCTTCTCTTAGATCATTAGCATGGAGGCCCTATAACTTGATAATATTTACTTGTCATGACTATGCCGAGAATACATCATTGTGGGTTTACTGAGGTCCTTCTTAACCGAGACTGTGAGAGTATGTTGAGAGTGTGTACCCCTGTAATGGTTATCCAAAACCATAGGGATCCTTCCGCTAAGCGAAAACATTGTACTTCTTCATCCGATATTTCTATGCCTCTTAACATGACCGAGATTTCAGAGAGATATATGTGAAGTTGCAGAGGCTTATGCGAAGTTCTCTGCACTCCTGTAATGCAGATTTCAGACCTTGTAACTAACCTCCGAAAATCTCAGACAAATTGAGTTCTTCACTGATTTTTTGTGGATACCCCAGCTGGGTATAAATAGTGGTCATGTCTCCATTTTTTAGTCGACTTTAACAAGTGAACTATTATGTCTTTTATATGAGCTGACATGACATTTGTATATATATTTGAGGTTGACATGATGTTCTCCTTATCTTTTTTCTTGTAGAATTCTTTGTGCTTGTTCTGGAGGATTGTGCTTGGTCTTGAAGGGCTGCTCTAGGCTTGTATACATTTTACATAGGCTCATGAAGAGCTCCTTTTTCATGACTTTGACTCTTTGACCTTAAATATAAATCTTAAGGCTCTCGATGGGAGCCATCTATAAAACCCTTGCTCATGAAACCCATGTAGCAAGGAATAATAATTTTATTTTCTTGTTTTACAAAAATCATAATTACAATGAAAACTGAACCTAGTTACATTTTCTTCAATAGATACGCTATCAAGATTGAGCAGAAGTTTAAACAGAAGAAGCGAGACTTTGGATCTGTTTATCCGAAGCAAGGAAAAGGCACCCCCAAACTATGGAACAAAGGACAGAGCTAAGGTAGGGTGACCCAGGTCAACCCGCCAAAGCCGCAATCGAAGAAGAACACCACGAAGAGAAAGGACACTGGAAAATGGTGTGAGTTCCATTAGGGCTCCACTCACAACACAAGTGAGTGTCTGCCAAGTAGTCACTGATGGCCGAGCTAATGGCCTCCAAATCAGACGCGTGTTCCGACACTGAGTCAAAACCTGACAAAGGGAATGACAAAGGGAAGCAGATCATTGACGCAGAGCCCAGTGCCACCTTGGCCACCACCAAGATCCAGAAGAATGAGCCTAAATATCCAGAGGAGGGGGGACACCTCTTCCACTCATAGATGTGAGTGAAGGGTTCTCCACTGCAATTCATTGTCAACAACAGGAGCCAAAAGAACCTCATTTCAGCAGAGGTCATGAAGCAGATGGACCTAAAGACTATAACACATCCACAGTCGTACATTATCGAGTGGCTTCACCAAGGATGAGATCTCTGCATCAGCCAACAATGCCACCTTCCCTACAACATCAAGCCCTTGACAGATGAGGTATTGTGTGATGTTGCTCCTATTGAAGTTTGTGATGTATTATTAGGACAACCATACTTGTGGAAGAGACATGTTGTATATGAGTCTAGACATCGCTCTGTGATTATTAATTTGGCCCATAAGTTGTACAGGATACGAAGGTAGCCCCTCCTACCACCATCTCTTTAATCACTGCAAAGCAACGCAGTAAGATCATTTCCCAGACCAGGAAATTTGTTTTCCTTATGATTCGACCTTACGACAAGAAGAAGGTTGTGGCCACGGATTCCAGACAGGATTACTCCGCACAAGAACATCATATAGACAAGGTCGTGGAGGAGTACAGGGACATTTTTGTCTCACCTACAGGGGTATCTCTACACTATCGGGTCAAGCACTCCATCGATCTAACCTCAGGCACACTGCTACCTAATGGACCGATCTATCGACGCTCTGTTATGGAGAACGATGAAATCAAGAGGCAGATTCATGAACTGTTGCAGAAAGGGCACATCAGGCCAAGCTCATCACCCTGTGGAAGCCCGATTGTATTGGTACAGAAGAAGGATGGGATCTGGAGACTCTGTATTGAATATTAGACATTTAATAAGATCACTGTCCAGAATAGTTACCCAATCCTGCGGATTAATGACCTTCTAAACCAAATCAAGGGAGCCAAATATTTTAGCAAGATTGACTTGAAGTCAGGTTATCACCAGTTGCATATCGAACCCTCTGATGCATAGAAGACTACCTTCAAATCCAAGAAGGGCCTTTTCAAATGGTTGGTCATGCCTTTCGGGTTGACGAATGCCCCTGTAACCTTCACGAGATTGATGGACGACATCTTGCAGCCCTTCACCAATGCATTCGTGGTGGTGTATTTAGATGACATATTGATCTGCAGCCAAAGTTGGGAAGAGCACCTCCACCATATTCGACAAGTCCTTCAAACCCTCTGACAACACAAGTTGTGTGCTAACTTGGAGAAATTCACTTTTGGCATGACTCAAGTTCAATATTTTGGGTACATCATTGAAGAGAAGGGTGTGCATGCTGACCCAACCAAGATACAAGTCATTTAGGATTGACCAGTCCCAACCACTCTAACAGAGCTCCACAGTTTTCTAGGCCTTGCCAATTTCTACTTCAGGTTCGTTGGGTTCTCTCATATCACTTGGCCTTTAAGTCAAATCACCGAGGGTGGAGCAAAAGCAAAGTTTTTTTGGTCTGAAACCCAGCAAAATGCATTTTCCAATTTGAAGCATTGCCTCTCCTCTGCACCAGTGCTCACTTTACTAGACCTGCAACAACCATTTGAGATTGAGACAGACACCTCTGATTATGCTATTCATGCAATTCTTACTCAGCAGGAGCATCTAGTGGCTTACCACAGTGAGATACTTTCAGACACAGTCCGAAATTATCCTACTTATGACAAAGAAATGCATTCCATTGTGCAGGTCTGTCGTCAATGGAAGCATTACATTCCGAGGAAGGAAACAATCATCCATATAGACCACTGACCCCTATAGTTCATACAAACATAGGGGAAGTTGCAGAATGATCACCATAAAAAATGGTCCACATACCTGCAACAGTTCCATTTGAACATCAAGTATAAGAAGTACAACACCAATAATGTTGTAAATTGCCTTAAATGACCACTAGTCATGGTGTTGATCACCATGCTCGACTCCTGTGGGCATGAGACTTCGGGGTGACCGCATATTTACAAGAGCAATCTGGAATTCAGCAGAACATACCAGACACTCTTGGAAGGTACATCAGTTCCAAATTTTCACCTCCAAGATGCACTGTTATGCCACCTAGGACACATTTGTGTTCCTTCGAGCGAGCATGCCAAGACTATTTGGGAGGCACACTATGGCGGGTCGCTAGACATTTTTGAGTACATAAAATAGCAGCAGTACTGCAAAAGTATTTTTATTGGATGAACCTTCGTCCGGATGTTGGGAAGTATATTAGATCTTGCACTGCCCATGATATTGCCAAACAAACCATCAAGAAGCAAGGACTATATACTCTGTTGCCTATTCCCAGTCGACCTTGGGAATCCATCTCCATGGATTACATGTCAGGCCTTCCTTCTAATAAGCACAACAATGACTGGGTTTTCGTGGTCGTTGACAGATTCTCTAAGATGGACATCATGGTGGCCTGTAAGAAGAGTATCACAATAGAGGCCACTACTAAGCTCTTCTTTGAGCGAGTGTGGGTAAACTTTGGATGCCACAGTTCATTGTCTCAGATCGAGACAACAAATTCCTAAGTGCATTTTGGTCAAGTCTCTGGTCGATGCTGGATACAAAACTTACTAAGTCCACGACTTTCCATTCCCAAATTGATGGCCAAACAGAGGTTGTCAACAAGATGATCATACACATTCTGCACATGTATAACTCGAAGCATCCATGCACATGAGATGAAAGTCTCCCCTATGTCCAGCACAACTAAAATAGAGATCTCCACAGCTCAATGGGACACAACCCCTTTTAGGTAGGGCTGGGATTTCAGTCATTATGTCTGATTGATGTGACCATACCATTTGCAACCACTCAGGTAGATTCTACTCACATCCAATCTGAAGCCAACAGGGCTAACAGCTTCACTGAGCGCATTCAATACATCCGCCAGTAGGTCCATGATATATTGGACAAAGCCAATCCTAAGTACAAGTAGAGCCATGATCAATATAGAGTACCACACAAGTTCCAGGAGGGAGACAAAGTTTTCCCACATTTGCAGAATGAGCAGATCGTTGGACCCCACCGCAAGCTTCGCACACTTCGATATGGACCATACACCATTACCAAGGTTTTCGGTGACAATGCCTTCGAGCTTAGCATCCCACCATTCCTTGGTCTGCGCCCAATGTTCAATGTAGACCGGCTTCAGCCATACTTTCCACCATTGTTGGACACATCCGACATTGTAGCACAAATCAAAACAACAAAGCTCAACGCGGACTACATGGAACATGCCACAACTGATCATCTCAAGGACATGCAGATCAATAACACTTGCCAATAGAGGATCCATCAATATCAAGTTATCAAAGCAGGCAAACTGCTTCATTAGGGCGAGTGGTTCACCAGGGACCAGGTTCAACAGAAATTTCCTCACCTCATGGAGGCTCTACACGTAATGGGGACCATTACTTCCTAATGGGGGAGGAATGATCCAGGTGGATATTGGTGGCCACTCGCCTATTCCACCTAGACCTCCAGTCCATTTCATTTATTTCCTTGTTTATTTCAGCATTTAGTATTTTAGCAGTTTTTTGGGTCCTGAACTTCCAAAACAGTTTTGACCCCTAAACAAAGTTTTTTTGAGGTTTGTTGCAAGCCCATAACCATAGGCAGGGGCTTGCCACAAATCCTATAGTACTCGCATAGACCTTTCCAACAAGGTATCATGTGTGCCAAATGGAGATAATATGACCAAGTTACAACCTTGGGAAGTTGGCTGCCCAACTAACCCCAACGAGGCCCACAAACTATTGGTGTTACATCTCCTGGGGTTAGGGTTTTGGTTGTTTAGGGATTTCTCTTGTTGTTCAATAATAAATAGGCCCTTGAGCCTCATTATAACATAGTTGAGAGGCATTTAGCCACCACATCTCTTATCAGAGATAAGCTACCATCGCCCAAGCTAGTTTATTTCCATTCTGTTTGTAAGCATAGTTCAATATTCTTCTATTAATGAAATGAAGTGTTAATTCCACTGCATCTCTGTATTTATGGTTATATATGTAATTTGTTGCATTCTTGTTTAAAGTTCGGATAATATAAATAAATGAAACACTCCCTTGTTTGGATCATTTCTACTTGTGGAGGATTACAACTAGTCTTCTTCTATCATTTCTCTTTAGCTATGGATGAATGACTTATGCAAGCCCTTGAAGAGATGAATTGCAAATGTTTTCTCAAGTTTGATGGATGATTCATGGCTAGGGTTTATGGATGAGCATGATTTACCAAGTAAGTTTATTTTTTTAATCTTTGTGGATTTATTAATTAAATGTATTTAAGTGCAAATGTGCTTATTAAGTGGTACGGGTGCATTCTCTTTGTATTATTCTTGACTAGCTAGGGTGCATTCTCTTTGTATTATTCTTGACTAGATCCCATTTTGTAAATGTTAGGGATGATTGTAGTGGAGAATATTCCCTTGATATTGTGTTAAAAACTTATTAAATGACATAGGAGGTTCTTATCACCCTATAGGAGGATCTCCTAAGGTTATTAGTGAACAACCTTAGGTATCACCTGATATTTATTATTGACCTTCTTCAAAAGATCCATGGTTTTCACTCCATCAATAACTACCAATAGTCAATCAATTAAAACATGTGTTTGTATGGTTAAATATTCATCTTATTGTCATATATTGCATTGTTGAATTTTTTTACAACTTTCTTAGAGTTGGAAATCTTATATTTTAGGGCCATTATATCTCATTCAATATTAAAAATTTTGTGGTTGCATAAACCTTAGTTTAATTCACATTTTTAGCTCTAGTTTTTTTTGCTTACTTGTTCAAGGGTTTAATTATTTATTGTTGTTGTAACTTGATATATTGTCGTAGTTTATCATATTTTAAACAAGTTTTGTAAGAGCCATAACATTTTCTTTCAATTTTGTTGTTTGGGGTACCCTCTTGACATAGTTCAACTTGATAGATATCATAAATTGTTTCGAATACCTCATAAACTCAATTATGGAATTAAATAAACCACCATGTTTTCACCTTGAATACTATATCTTAGTGGTGGTACATTGAGTAGCTAATATAAGAGGTCATATATTTGATATCTTATTGTTATAAGATTCCTTTAGGCAATAGGGAATCTTCCCTTGCATTGGATTCATATTTCGCGAAAACAAGGGAAGTGATTACTAAGGTGACAATGATAATACTTCCAATGTTACACTTGTCTTCTCCCCTATGAAAAGGCTTTGCACTAGGGTGCTATATTTTGTGATAACATTTTGACATTGTTGTTGAGGAGAATTAAATTATTCTCCTTGGAAATCTAGAGTCTATGCTTCAACTTATTTTCCATAAGCCCACATCAAAACCTTACTCGTGTCTTCATCTGAAAAATCCACAACAAGATAACCTAAGTTTTGAGAACACTAACATTAGACCTAATAAAATATTGTCATTGAACCATATAAACACGGTGTAAACACTATGTTACAAACCACATAGGGGTTGTGTTGGAGAATATATAAAATTACATTGAAGACCATGGCAAAGCTATGTTGAAAGACAATCACAAACGTTGTAAAAAAAAAAAAACGTTGTCATGCAATTGATATATCAACACTTAAAGTTTATATCAATGTTGTAAAGAACCATTTATAAATGTTACGGAAAGGTCATGTGTTGATATCTTGTTAAAAGTTGCGTTGGTATTTGTTGAAGCCCCGAAAATCGGGTCGACAACAAGGGGGATACCCACCCGGTCCGGACCTTGGTTGGCAGCTCCTTATCGTTTGGTATAGCGGGTCCGACTGGGGATAATGGGACCAGTTTCCCAATCTAAGGAGTGTGTGTGTGTGTGTAGAGTTGGATGATGCTGATCTAGGAGTATTTAAAGCTAAATTAATTCAAACTTCTAAACTAACTCTATGCTACTGTAATCTAATGAGAAACAACACATCTAATCTACGCTAACCCGGGGTGTATTCCTTCTATTATGCGATCTAAAGAGATTTCAAACAATAACTGGTAATAAAGATCATTCAGCTATCATAAGAATAGAAATCAATTAAGATAAACCATTCTGCATAAAAAGTTAAGCAAAGCAGTTGTGAACAACATATCGCATAATAAGTTATTCATATATCAAACACAAATAAATGACTCCACCGTACAGAAGTGCCAAATGGTAACCCACACATTCATGCATTAACATATAAACAACTGAAAACTGCATATCACTTTAAGAATATAAGCAGAAATTGGTCAAGAGATAAAAGTACCATTTATGACTGGTTCCACTCATAAGCTTCAAGCAACAACGATTTATCTCTACTTGTTCTAACATCTACTAAGAGTACAGAAGTGCAACATCAGTAATAGACATTAAATGCAAACATTGATAAATCTCGATCCATCCATTCATCAAAAACCCCCTCCGAGGGTGCAAAAGTGCATGTTCTGAGGACAAGTTTTTTGACAAATTTCCGGACCCTTCTCCAAATGCCTGAGAAGGGTTTAAATATTGCTAACTGATTAATCTTAATTACATAAATTTAGGACACGGTTTCAAATGACCGCCCTTCTACTAAAGCAAATTTATTTCTAAAAATTGAATCTAATTTCTAACCGTTTCTGTATTTGCTCCTTAGTGCTGTAAGCAATGCAACATTCGCCTGGGAAGAGTCGGTTGGTCATCTTCTCTTTTCGTTTGAGCTACGAAAATAGAAATAACAAGAGCTGGCACCGCTTTCTGGCAGACTAGAAGATATTTTCGAAAATCTTCCTCTGGTTTGGTGTATTCACTGTGTGTATACTTGGTAATAACCCAAATTTCTCTCAAACTGATTGTGCTGTTGCTATTTCGGTTTCCGGCCTCGCGAATGACTGAATAAGTTAGGGACTTTGCTCTCTAAACAACTTTCTGTATTGAAAACTTCTTCCGTTCTTTGTTCCAGGCTTTTCTGGTGCGTTTTCCCTCTTTAGCGTTTTTCTTTTTGCTTTACCCAGTCTAAGCTTCAGGATCTTTTGTAAACATGCTGCTTTTGTGCGCCTTTGACTCTGAGTTTTGGATGGCCTATTGACATCAGTATCTGTTGAGTGATACTCTGGAATCCGCGGTCCTGCTGCATGCGGCATCCGTTTGTGAAGGCATCTCTTCTCTATTCTCCGAGTATTGACGCTTTCCCCTTTTCCTTAGATGTTTCCTGCACATTGCTTTATGTTAGTTGTTGTCTTACAGTTTACGCAAAGGAAAAGAGTAATGACGAAAAGATTGACATGAAAGCTTTAAGCTCTAATGAATGCATAATCATGACACTCATAATGAACTGACTCTTCGAAAAACACAACACAATCCTTCTTGGATACTTTGGCGTACAATCATTAATTTCTTTTAAGGCGCGCGCCCAATTTTGGTCTACAGACAACTTTCCTTGAACACTGTGTCGAGGAAATTTTGCGATGAGTGATTTCTGCGACTCGCATCGCAGTATCGAGGATTGCGTCGTCAAGATGTGTCATCGCAGGAATTGATGATCGCAAAATCGCAGATCGCAATATCGCAGATCGCAATATCGCAGATCGCACTTAATCATCCAATCATTGTGTGCTGCTTATGCGATGTTGCGATATGCGACGTCGCATATCGGTCGTCGGCGATTCCTTAAGCTTTTCATTTAAGAGCGCTTCACAATATATGCGATGCGATGAATTTCGCGTCGCTTCTTCGCAGCTTATTATGCGCAGAGGAAAACGTTTCACTCTCTTCTCGCGATGCGATACAGCCTTAGGGAGTTAAAATACAAAAATTTCGATAAAATGTTTTTTTGGATTTTTTACTAAGGGTCCCCATTTGCTTGGTGTTATTGCTAATACCAAACAAAGAGGGGGGTTGTTGGTGACCACAACAATGGCGATTCACTGTGAAGAACGAGTTATCTCTGCTTTTCTATTGAATTTTAACTTCCGAAGCAGAAAATTTTTTCATATGTCTAAATTTTGTTATGGACAGATAGAGTAGATTACGCCTTATCCTATCAATGATACTTTGTCTCAACCTTTTCATATTCCAATTGTTTGTTTCCTCAGGCTTAGTCCTTGTATTCACATCAGACATTACTTGGTCTTTTTAAAGATAAAATAAGGTCTTCTCTGCGTGCTGGCTTTTAAAATATGCTCATTTGTCGTAGGTAGAGCCTCTGCTACCCGCAAGCGTCCATAGCCTCGACAGGGTTACCTGTTACCCAGCAATGATCCTTTATCCTGCTTAAGGCTAAATACAACTTTTCAGAGGAAAACCCTTTTTGACACTTTTTCCTTTTTTATTCTCTAAAGAACAATGTCTTGGTTTGGTGGCCAAATTATGACACAGTCATTCACTTGATTTACACTTTTGCTGAACAAGCTGGCTCGTGATGAGACCCCTTGTCTTTTGATTTCAACAATCTTGAGTCGTTGCCCTGTTTTGGTAGACAGTATTGGCAAAGTCAGCAAGTTATAATATCTGTGATCATGATAAGCCGGCTCGTGATGAGACCTCTTATTCTTTGAGATATAGTGTTTTCTCGGATTGTTCCTCTGAATGCTGCGATTTCCTTTAGCAAGGAGGAAGTCATTGTTTTTCCTTAAGAAAGCTCTGGACGACAATAATAGAGTTTGAAAACAGCAGCTTTACAGAGAATATTTATTTTATTATTGATACCTTTCATTGTGCTGATATAAAACAATTTTTTACCAAAGGTTGCTTTCATCAAATTTTTGAAGTTGAAACTAGTATCATATCTAGGCTAAAGTTAACTCTACCTGTCAATAATAAAGATCAGATTTTTCGAAAATTTTTGCTACTTGTACAAGCGAAAAGCTCAAAATCTGATAGAGAATTGGTGTCTTTTTCATGAACCCTTTTAGTGACCATCTACAACTGGTTTTATTTATGAGAAAGAGAAAAAAAACAAAATAAAAACTAAAACTATCCTACAAAACAGAAGAGTGATCTTCTATGGAAAATATATTTTAAGGATCTGTCCATTAACAGGCAAAGAATCTCTTCTACCTGCTAAATCCTGCAACACAAACGTTGATGGGCCTATGACTTCTACAATCTGAAAAGGACCAAGCCACATTTTCTGAAATTTTGTATGTTTGCCCTTTTCTTCATGAGCCTTATCCCACTTCAAAACTAAATCTCCCATCTGAAAATTCTTTCTTGTCATTATGTTTGAGTCAAAAGAGGATTTTATCAGCGCTTGGTGATGGGCATGGGTTTTCTTAGCTTGTTCTCGTCGTTCTTCTAATTTAACTATTTCCATTTGTCTTAGTTGTATGGAGGAGGTAGATACCTCGTCGATGTGTTGTACTAAAGACAAAGAGGGGATGACTAAGTGAGTTGGAAGAACCACTTATTTCCCATAAACTAAATTAAAAGGAGAAGTGTCGATTGAAGCTTTCTTCGTTATTCTATCTGCCCATAAAGCATTTACCAATGCTTTGTGCCAATTCTTTTGGTTTTGGTCGACTGTTCTTTTAATAATCCTGATCAGGTTTTTGTTTGTTGATTCAGCCAATCCATTACCTTGCGGATTGTAGTTGGCCGAATATTTCAGTTTGAACCCTCTTTTAAGTGCAAACTCAGTCATTGTATTTCCAGAAAAGTATGAGGCATTATCAAACATTAAGGCCGTTGGCAATCCAAACCTAGTGATTATAAATTGATCTATGAATTCAATAATGTTTTCAGAATTAGCTGTCTTGAGAGGAACTGCTTCTACCCATTTAGTAAAATAATCTGTTGCCGTGAGGATGTACCTATGCTGCTTAGAAGAGTGAGGAACGATCTCACCTATTATGTCCAAGCCCCACTGACTGAATGGTTGCTCGATGTTTACCGGCTGTAGTGGCATGGACGGTTTCTTTTGTTTCCCTGCAGCAGTCTGGCAGACTTGGCATTTCCTCACGTAACTGTGTGAGTCTTTGAACAGCGTGGGCCAATAATATCCTGCACGTAAGATTTTATGTGCAGTAGCATCTCCAGCATAGTGTCCGCTCGCTGGTCCATCGTGGACTTCCTGCAAAACCTTTTCGGCTTCAGTTTTCTCAAGACACCTAAGAAGCACAGAATCATAATTCCTTTTAAACAGAACATCATTTATGAGCTGGTATTGTTTAGCTTTCAATCTCAGAGCTCTTTTCTTGGTGTGATCCAGGTTTAATGGAGCATACCCGTTCTTAAGATAATAAATGGTGTCAGCATATAATGATTCTGCATCGTTTAGGCTTACCTCATACGTATGTACCTCTTCAGATGAATTCTCAGGAATTTGCGATGCTCTAGCCAACATTTTGCAGAAGCCTTGACCTCTTACAATGTTTGCTGGTTTGATCTCAAGATCATATTCTTGTAAAGCGGTGATCCAATTTGCTCTCTTTTCGCCCACATCCTTCTGTATTAGAAGGTTTCTTACTGCTGGAAATGGTACTATGACCTTAGTATGGGCTTTAAGTAGGAAAGGTCTGAAATATTTGATCACTTTGAAAACAACATATGCCTGTTTCTCCACGTCTGAATAGTTGAGTTCAGCACCTTGTAAATTCGAGCTAAAAAATGCAATTGGAGCTTCCGCTTTCTCTTGATTTGTTTGAGTCAGAATCGCGGCATAAGATTTCTCTGAGGCAAATGTGTATAAGATAAAAGATTCTGAAAAATTCATGGTTGCTAAAGATGGAGCGTTAATGATAGCTTGCTTGATCAAGTTGAATGCTTCATGCTCATCTTGACCCCATTTAAAATTTGAATTCTTTTTAATCATATTTTGCAAAGGAGAAACAATACGTGAAAAATCTGGGACAAATCTCTTCACAAAATTGATTTGACCAAGGAAAGATTGCATGGCTTTTTTGTTATGAGGCATGGATATTTCAGAAATTTCTTTGATTCTGTCAGGTTCAATGTGAATACCAGATTTTGACACTATGAATCCTAGAAGTTTTCTTTCACTTAATGCAAAAAAAGATTTCTTTGGGTTAAGTGAAATCCCATACCTTAAACATCGTTGAAAGATTTGTTTCAAGTCTTTGAGATGGTCGCTTCGCTTCTTGGAGTACACTGTTATATCATCCAGGTAAATCACTACAGATTTATTGACTAAACCTTTGAATGTTATGTCCATAGCTCTCTGAATGTAGCGCCGGCATTGATCAAACCAAATGGCATCTTCCGATATGCGTATGTGCCCCATTTAGTTCGGAATGTGGTTTTTAACTGATCATCGGGATGTACCAGCACTTGATTGTATCCTGAAAATCCATCCAAAAAAGACATTAATTCTGAGCCTGCTACTGCCTGTAATATCTGCTCCATAGGTGGGAGGGGAAAATTGTCTTTTTGACAGGCTTTGTTGAGATTCCGAAAATCGACACAAATTCTAATATCTCCGTTTTTCTTTCTAATGGGCACCATATTGGAGACCCATTTGGAATGTCTGACGGGGAAAATTATTCTGGCTCTCAATAACTTATTTAGCTCAGTTTTTATCTGATTTTCTAAATTGGGGTGGATTTTTCTGAGTTTCTGTTGGACAGGTTTTTCATTGTCAATCATAGGGATAGTATGTTGAATGATAGAAGTGTCGTATGTCTTCAACTCATCGTAATTCCAGGCAAAAACGTTTTTGTATTGTCTCAAAAGACGGATATATGCTAATTTTTCTTCAGGGGCTAGGCCGTGGCCTAGATTAACGTTTTGTGGTTTGTCATCGGTCCCTAGGTTTACTAATTCGTAGTTCAGAGTCGAACTGTAGAGCTTAGAATTGATAGACCTTTTAAACCGACTTTTCAAATCATATAAGTCTTCTAACTTAACCATCGATTTAGGTATAGCATTATCAGTGCTATTTTGTTGTATTTTTCGATCATGATGGTCTTCGTCAATTATTTGATTTGAGTAGGATCCTTCAGAAGTGAGGAAATTTACAATGTCAGGATCGTCATTGAATACTCTCCAGTTTGTGATGTTGTCAGGGATGGACGGTCTAAAGATTAATTCTATTGAGAATCTATCTGGACTAAAATCTTCGGAGGGAATAAGTCTAGAGGCTACGTTAGCTAACAGGTCTGCGCTTGCATTTTGGAGTCTTGGGATTGACGAAATATTGAATGCTATGAAATGTGCAGTCAGATCTTGTACTAAAGATTGATAGTGTTTCAAATGACTTGATAGGCAATGTATGGTGTTACGTACCTGTTTGACGACAATCTCAGAGTCTCCGAAGACTTGAAGGTACTTAACGTTCGACCCGATTGCTTTGTATAGGCCTTGAACCAAGGCCTCGTATTCCGCTGTATTGTTTGTGCAATCGAATTCAAGTCTGCACGTAAGCATGGTCTTATTTCCGTCTGGGCTAATCAGAACGTATCCTGCTCCTGCTCCCTCGTTAGATTTAGAGCCATCAAAATATAATTTCCAAAACAAAGATGTATTTACAGGTTTATCTAAAAAATTAACACACTTTGAGTTATCAGTTTGGGAAAAAATTTCGACTTGGGATAAAACTGAATTTTCTAAGTAAGGTGAGGTATGAGCATTGAAATTGCCGAGGAAAGAATCTACCGAGTAATTGCCTATGATACTGCTGTTGTATGCTATTGCTTCATTTTCTCCCTCCAATTCCGTTACTATGTACTTCTGGTGTAACTCTCGTTCAACCTTTATTTGATTCGGTTTACCATTGTAGGGTAACCACATGTGCGACCAGTCGGTTGAGAAGTATCCATGGAGTTTTTCGGACCAATCCCTGCTAAGAATCAAGCCATAGAATTCAGGGATATCAGCTACTAGAATGTCAATAACCTGACATACCTTCGGGTTAGACGACAATCTTACGGTCACTTGATTAAGTCCACCAATCACTTCGACTTGAGATCGATCAAGCTGAACTATGTGCACTGCGGATTTTTGTGGTTGAACATTCAACTTGGCACATATTGATCTGGGTAAAATATTCGTTGAAGCACCAGAATCTACCAAACAATTGTGCACGTTTTTGTTGAAAATTTCATAAGTGAGAAGAAAAGGGGGAGTGTGAGACCTTGATCTTCCTCCAATCAAAGCGATGTCATTTGGGTCAACCTTATTGATCGTGTTGGTTGGAGGTCTTCCCATGTTGTGGGAAGCTACGGCTGTAGGCAAAGATGTAGTAGGCACGGCATGTAATTCTTTCATCATTATCTTCTGTTGATGTTTCAATTTGCTCAACTCATAAAGAGTGATATTAGCCCTAGTCTTTTTCATGTCATCAATAATATTGTACTCCATTTCATCCGACACAATCAGTGTTCTTGATGGAGGTGTTTGATCTGATTGGACTGGGCTAGATTGAGTCGCTTTAGCGGTCGTTTTCTTTTTTGCGACTTTATCTTTTGCTGCAGGGCTTGCGCCCTTCTGCTTAGGGGTAGTTTGGGGAGGATCAAGTTGATTTTTGCTTCGTGTGCTAACCGGAAATGCTTCTTGATCTTCTTCTTGTGGGAGGATGAAATCCCACATTCCTTGTAGTTCCACAACTTCTTCGTCATCGGTCTGCCCTTCAATGGTATTCTCTTCTTCGGATTCGACGTTTGAGATAGCGTTGGGTGGTTTCACATCCATTGAAGGATTTCTTTTAAAAGCTTTGTAGGGCTTTTTTGAAGAAGTTTCTGCTACTTGTTTCTTTAAGTCAATCATCTCATTGGACATGGTTTTTAACACTTTTTGTAATCCTTCCAAATCGAAAGGGTCTTTTGTTTGTTTCTTCTCGGGGTCTTCCTTGAAGGAGACTTTCTTAGATTTGCGTTCCTCTATCGCAGATCTTTTTTCCAGGGCTACTATGCGTTTCTCTACTGCTATCGCCTCTGTCAAGTTTTCAACTAAGGTTGTCTTATTTGCCCTATCCACGAAGATTGCCAAGTTTGATGGTAAGGCCGTAATATACCATTCACATCTCACTTCTTCGCTGGGCTGGGAAGCAGCGGGAATTTTGTTGAGGATTTTATTGAACCGTAAATTGAAATCTTTGATGGGTTCTCTAGCCTTGGCTTTAAGATTGGATAGGTCGTTGATCAACGTCGTCGTTGATCTGTCATCACCAAACTTGGTAAGGAATTGACTTTGAAAAATGTCCCAACTTGTGATAGACCCGGAAGGTAATGAAAAGTACCATGACCCGGCTGTTCCTTGCATTGTATAGGGAAAAAGCCGGACGACAACATCCTCGTTGGTAACTCCGTTGAGATTAACAGAAAGCATGAAATTATTAATATGCTTTTCAGCTAGCATACCTGCTTCTGGATTGAATTTGGGTAGCCATTTCTCAGGATGGGCCGGTATTGCGCTCAGGGGTGGAGGCATTAAAACTGCCCTAGGATTGTTCCATGGAGACTGGGCCATCGTTGAGCTGCTAGTAAATGAAAGTGCAGAGGATGATCCCTGATGCTAGGAAGATGAAGATATTATGATCTTTGATGATTGAAGAGGAGGGGTTGTGGAAGATGGATGAGTGGTTTGGAATGAAGATGTGGGTGGCTGACTTCGCGGTGAGGGAATTGAAATGGACGACGTAGATGAAAGAGTCTCACTGTCAGACTCTGGTGGTGTTTTCCTTGCTCTTTTCCTGGTAGGGAGAGGGAATTCAGTTGGCTGGATGCCAAATTTTTCACTCTTTAATCTGGTCAGGGAATGAGCAGGATTGTACTGCGAAGTCACGCTGCTTTGAGATTTATCAGACCTCTGAGTAAAAATAGAAAATCCCTGGAGTTTGCGAATCAGAGTTTGAACTTCAGGGGGTTCAATGGTAAATTGGTCTGAAATATTAGGGTATGTAGCAGCGGTTGATACTCGAGCGACTTCTGACTCTGGATTTAAACGTACTGGGGAAGTCGGGGGAGTTGATGAGGGCGATTTACTCTCAGAATGGTATTTAGATTTTGATTTAGGTGCCATTCATAGTTCGGGCCCTCCTTCTAGCGCCAAATATGTTGAAGCCCCGAAAATCGGGTCGACAACAAGGGGGATACCCACCCGGTCCGGACCTTGGTTGGCAGCTCCTTATCCGTTTGGTATAGCGGGTCCGACTGGGGATAATGGGACCAGTTTCCCAATCTAAGGGGTGTGTGTGTGTGTAGAGTTGGATGATGCTGATCTAGGAGTATTTAAAGCTAAATTAATTCAAACTTCTAAACTAACTCTATGCTACTGTAATCTAATGAGAAACAACACATCTAATCTACGCTAACCCGGGGTGTATTCCTTCTATTATGCGATCTAAAGAGATTTCAAACAATAACTGGTAATAAAGATCATTCAGCTATCATAAGAATAGAAATCAATTAAGATAAACCATTCTGCATAAAAAGTTAAGCAAAACAGTTGTGAACAACATATCGCATAATAAGTTATTCATATATCAAACACAAATAAATGACTCCACCGTACAGAAGTGCCAAATGGTAACCCACACATTCATGCATTAACATATAAACAACTGAAAACTACATATCACTTTAAGAATATAAGCAGAAATTGGTCAAGAGATAAAAGTACCATTTATGACTGGTTCCACTCATAAGCTTCAAGCAACAACGATTTATCTCTACTTGTTCTAACATCTACTAAGAGTACAGAAGTGCAACATCAGTAGCAGACATTAAATGCAAACATTGATAAATCTCGATCCATCCATTCATCAAAAACCCCTCCGAGGGTGCAAAAGTGCATGTTCTGAGGACAAGTTTTTTGACAAATTTCCGGACCCTTCTCCAAATGCCTGAGAAGGGTTTAAATACTGCTAACTGATTAATCTTAATTACATAAATTTAGGACACGGTTTCAAATGACCGCCCTTCTACTAAAGCAAATTTATTTCTAAAAAATGAATCTAATTTCTAACCGTTTCTGTATTTTCTCCTTAGTGCTGTAAGCAATGCAACATTCGCCTGGGAAGAGTCGACTGGTCGTCTTCTCTTTTCGTTTCAGCTATGAAAATAGAAATAACAAGAGCTGGCACCGCTTTCTAGCAGACTAGAAGATATTTTCGAAAATCTTCCTCTAGTTTGGTGTATTCACTGTGTGTATACTTGGTAATAACCCAAATTTCTCTCAAACTGATTGTGCTGTTGCTATTTCGGTTTCCGGCCTCGCGAATGACTGAATAAGTTAGGGACTTTGCTCTCTGAACAACTTTCTGTATTGAAAACTGCTTCCGTTCTTTGTTCCAGGCTTTTCTGGTGCGTTTTCCCTCTTTAGCGTTTTTTTTTTGCTTTACCCAGTCTAAGCTTCAGGATCTTTTGTAAACATGCTGCTTTTGTGCGCCTTTGAATCTGAGTTTTGGATGGCCTATTGACATCAGTATCTGTTGAGTGATACTCTAGAATCCGCGGTCCTGCTGCATGCGGCATCCATTTGCGAAGGCATCTCTTCTCTGTTCTCCGAGTATTGAAGCTTTTCCCTTTTCCTTAGATGTTTCCTGCACATTGCTTTATGTTAGTTGTTGTCTTACAGTTTACGCAAAGGAAAAGAGTAATGACGAAAAGATTGACATGAAAGTTTTAAGCTCTAATGAATGCATAATCATGACACTCATAATGAACTGACTCTTCGAAAAACACAACACAATCCTTCTTGGATACTTTGGCGTAAAATCATTAATTTCTTTTAAGGCGTGCGCCCAATTTTGGTCTACAGACAGCTTTCCTTGAACACTGTGTCGAGGAAATTTTGCGATGAGTGATTTCTGCGACTCGCATCGCAGTATCGAGGATTGTGTCGTCAAGATGTGTCATCGCAGGAATTGATGATCGCAAAATCGTTGATCGCAGATCGCACTTAATCATCCAATCATTGTGTGCTGCTTATGCGATGTTGCGATATGCGACGTCGCATATCGGCCGTCGGCGATTCCTTAAGCTTTTCATTTAAGAGCGCTTCACAATATATGCGATGCGATGAATTTCGTGTTGCTTCTTCGCAGCTTATTATGCGCAGAGGAAAACGTTTCACTCTCTTCCCGCGATGCGATACAGCCTTAGGGAGTTAAAATACAAAAAATTCGATAAAATGTTTTTTTGGATTTTTTACTAAGGGTCCCCATTTGCTTGGTGTTATTGCTAATACCAAACAAAGAGGGGGGTTGTTGGTGACCACAACAGCATTGTATCAAAAGGATTCATAGAGGGCCATATTGGGGCAGTGATAAAAATTATCTTAATGTTGAGATAACATTGTATTGATGCACAAAGCTTGTAAATTATTGTGGATTATGTGAAATCACTAGAAGGAGAGTCACGCGGCCTATACACGGAGATAAGGTCTATGTAAATTATGCAAATAAAATCATAATGATATCCAAGGTTGTGATGAAATGATCTAATATAAAGTTTATTCATCAACATATAGTTGAAATGTCCTTATCGAATAGTTGGAGTTGCATGCCAAACACAATAATGCATGGCGCACAAACTTGAAATATAGTGAAGCCTTTCAAATGTAAAGAAAATAATATTTTTATCAATAGAAAAAGCATTATATGACATGGAGAGTCTTATCAACATAACAAACATTTTCTAAAAATCTAGGACTTGTCAATGATATGTTACTAAGGTGAATATCCTAGAACAACAACATAATACCCAACCCTAAAATGCCAATTATACAATCTGCAACACAATAATGGTGACCAGTTATTAGCAATTTTCATGTTGATTGTTCAGGAAAACTGTTCTTCTCTGATCTTACCATATTTCCTCTCTCTAAACAACAATTAAACGAGCATCAAACCTAACATTCCGGCTTTTGAGGTTGCTTTCACTATCTACATCGTTTGTATGAAGATTTTGGTCTCGCAAGGAAAGCTTGAACAAGGTGCAAATAGGGCTTTATTCAGTCATCTAGTTGTGAATCACATTGTTGCTCCCATCTTGGCAATTTGTCCAACATCACAAATGCCCCATTATATGAGGATTTCAAAACAATAACTCAAAGTTAACAAGCCCCATTGTTGCGTCTTTGTCAAAGGATTTACATTTGCTCCAGTCGTAAATTTGAAGGAAAAAGAGATGGAGAGAAAGGGTCAGTTCTCCCAAGTTGCAAAGAAATCCCATATAACCATCAAGAGAAAAGGATAGTGGAATTTATGTTATTCACTTCCATGTGGCCCCAAAGATGAACATATTCACAAGGAAAATACTTTGACCACTTATACAAGAACTTGTCAAATATGCATTTTAATTAGGATTTTAAGTGAAAATTTGATGAAGACTAACCTATTCAACCTTATGCAGGAGATGTTGCTTATATTTTGTGTAGAGCCTTAAATTTTCTAATGAGATTTGCCGAACACTCCATGGATCTAATTCATGATACAAGGAGAGATATTTGCTATTTTTTTTATTTTTTTTTTTAATTATGTTGAAACTTCTATATTTTATTATGTAAGAACATCTTATCTCATGCCTTAATTGTTTGTTGCATGCTTGCAGAAATGAATTTGGTTGGACGACTACCACATTACATAAATTCATAGCATTGAACCCATTTTATTTCAATTGTCGTATTATAAATATTCTTATTTTCTAGTGGCTGGTTTATGCACGAAAATGCCTTGAATCCCTAAGGTTATAATCATAGGAATGTATAGAGTGAAAATGCATAAAGATTCTAGAAATCTAATATTCCTTTGAAAATCATTAAAGGATATTGGGACAATGTCTGGAGTTTCTGCCATAGCTTGTGGCAATGATAATCCTATTTTCTTATTTTCTTTTCATGATTTCATGGATTAGGGTTTATCCATTTCAATAAAGACATTGTGGGGCATTTAAATGCAAACTCGTAGATTATTAAAATGAAGCTTGGCTTTAAATGAGGAAACTAACAAGCTCTTTTGATTACATGAATATTACATGAACCCTATGCATATGACTCAGGTTAATATACTATAGCTCCTGCTAGTAATCTCAATAGTGCTATAAACTTTCCAGGAGTTGAAGTTGATATCATTCAAAGGTTGGAACTGCTAGAAAGTAAATAAAACCTCATGCTATGGCATCAAAGCTTGTTAACGCTCTTTGACACATTACAAATGTTATTTTGTGTAAATATCAAATGATAAAAGTAGTCCAAGAGTCATTTAGAATTGAAAAATTTTTAGAGTCGAATAAGCAATGAGGGAATCTGAAATATCATGGGAGAGGTGAACAATCACCCACCCATTTGCATAAAAGACCCTCATGCCTCATTTAGTAAAGAGGCTTTCGACACTTAAATACTTTAGCATAGTTGTAGCATTATAGGCTTTGAGCACTTTTACTTTTGGTAGATTATAGGCTGAGTGGTTGTGAGGCTAGGGTTTGTGTTTTTGAAAATGATATGAATTGCTCTGATCCCAATATTGGGTTTTGACGAGCTTGTGGTACATGTATTTAAATGTGCAACAATGTTAATGAGAAGCTTTTCACTTCATGTATTGATTCTTGTGCATTCCTCTATTGGTTATATTAGCTAACTGGTATTCCAATCATGTATGCATGTGTGCATACATACTGGTTACATGTTAAGGAACTAATTCAGTGCATGAAACTTGTATGTTTACTTTGAATCTTTGCTCTTCATTCCATGTAAATGTTATCGATTGATTGTGAAATAATTTGTAGTTGGTTTCTAGCACTTTTCTACTTGTGTATGTCTTAGTTAGTCTTAGCTATCTCATTCTTTCTTAATACATACCCTTGCTCATCATTTTATTGTTACTTTCTTGTATTATGTTATGTAAGCCATCAATTGAAGGGTGATTTCGTCCTCATTTTTTAGGAATTTTACACTTGGTCTCACACTTATTTCTCTGCGTTTGAAAGCCAAGAGAAAAACACACACATGGTGGCAGCTGAGCCCACATACTAGATGTGGCTCCTATCACAAACAATGTGAGGTCTAATTGGGGCTTCACACGGTGGAGACCCCATACTATTGGTGATTCATTCTGGCCCATCAACAAAAAGGAATTTCATTACGTACAAATTGACACATGATTTCATATTCCCACCTGGGTTTTTATACTTAAATTTTGCTAAATAAGAAATAAACACTAATGTTTTGTTTACCGCGCCCCCCCCCCCAACAACTCTACAATCCATTAAGTGATTGTCCTTCTTATCACCATTGATTACAAAAGGTTTTACCACTTAAAAAAAAAATTATAATGATAATTTCTCCTTTGTATGTATTTTCGAGGGTCTCATTCATAAGGCAATGACAAACTCACTAGAACTCACACAAAAAAAAAAACAAATCTTGGGATTGATAATCCCCATAGTACCAAGTCCCATCGTCATAATTTAGATTGTTGCTCAGAGGATTGCACTAAAATTTAAAGGACTTGTGACCATACATGGCTTTCACATCAAAATTGCAAATGAAGTATTTTCATATGGCTCCACTACAATAGTTCCTGGTATGTTTGTTGATGGATTCCGAAGAATCCACGACTCCTCTAACATTGTTTCAATGCTTGCGCCACCAATGTGAAAATCCTTGTCCATCAAATCCACCTTAGGTTTCAATAGCCCAACATTGTGAAACCATGAAAGCCAAAGTAATGGGCACTCGTTCGTTTATAGATAGAACAAGAGAAGAGGAGGCAATGGTTCAAGAGTTGACTTCTTACTTGAGAGATGACTTGTCTGGATTACCGTGATTTGTCTAGTGGAGTTAGAGTAGATAGAAATAAGAAGTAGGAATATTAGGTGAATTTATAGCGATGCTAGGTGAATTCGTAATGTAAATGACCAATACCTGAGAATTTGTAAAGAAGACAACCAATATAGGAGTGGAATTCACAAACATCACATAAGTTTTGAGAAAGAAAAATGATTTAGAAACCCTTGATTTCATCCATTAATTCATGAAGAATATTCTAAGGTTATTAAACAAGTCTAGATCCATCTTAACTCCAGATTTACCAAGCATTGAGAGGGATCAAATTTC
The DNA here is from genome assembly GCA_031772625.1 of Pinus tabuliformis. Taxonomy (NCBI): domain Eukaryota; kingdom Viridiplantae; phylum Streptophyta; class Pinopsida; order Pinales; family Pinaceae; genus Pinus; species Pinus tabuliformis. The sequence continues at coordinate 953,299,646 of CM062814.1, read as the reverse complement.
TTTTAACTCTAAAAAAAGGTTTTGCACCTCAAGAGATTTGATCCCTCTAAGCTCATAGTAGATCCAAAGTTAAGATTTCAATTCATACTTAGACATGTATGACTTAATCTTTGAGACAATCATATACCATTAAAAAAAAACTATAACCAATTTAAAGAGCCATCCACATAGTGTGAATTATGAATCTAGGTTTGTTTAATTATTAATTATAAATATAAACTTTATTTTTTTAATTTTTATTTTTATTTTTTATAGAATTTGACCGAGTGAAAATGTTTTCTTAAAATTGTGAAATTGCCAATGGCTCATTAAATTTATAATTAATTTATATTATTTTATTTTATTTTTATATATATATATATATATATATATATATATATATATTATTTTTATGTAATTTGATAAAGTCAAAATGTTTGTGCCGAGAGGCGCTCTCTAGCTAAGTATGGAAGAGATGTAATGCCTTGTTAACCTATAAATATTTTGACATAGTTAAAATGCATAAAAAATTAATAAATAAATATTTACCAAGCCACTAAAGGGATCAAATCTCTTGAGGTGCAAACCTCTTTTAGAGTGAAAAGAGATTTGGTCCCTCTAGGTGCTTGGTAAATCCATAGTTAAGATGGATTTAAGCTTGTTAACATGACAAAATAAGACATGACAATACAACATCTATTCCATATTGAGCTCGAGAGCACTTCTCAGCGTAATTTATACCGTTCATAATTTTTCATTGCATCAAGAGGGACTCTCCAAATGCTTTGTCTTGTCTAGTAAACATTTTCACTACATAAAAAAATAAAAAAATAAAAATAAAAATTAATAATTACTAGCAATTGCACTAGATATTGCAAAGGATATGTCGTAAGACATAAATTCAAGAAACATCGTGACATATAAAAAATCATTGAAGATAAAAAATAGTAAACAAAATGTTATTCAACTGTCTTAAATCATAAGCAACAGTTTCATGTGAGCTATTAAATCCTTGAAAGTGTTCATTGCCAATGGCATATCTCTGAAGTGACAATTCATTCAGTAGTGGAGAAACTTTTGGAGGTCCTTGTGACCCAACTGAAAGTTGATAATCCCCACCATATCCAAAACCTTCAGGTAACAAACCATTATAACAAAAATCACCTGAGAAATTGTTGGGTCCTGCCTTTTCAAGCATATAATAACAACTTGAACCACCTGAAATTTGAGAATCATATTCTAATTTTTGTCAAGCATAACCATACCAATTTTTACCATACGAAAACTGAGAATCTCGATTTTAGCAACTAGCTAAGGTATCTCCTTCCCAAACATTGTGAAAAGAAATTCTCGGTATAGCTAGACTAACACCACAATTAGAAGCCAGTGTTTTACATGCAAAATATTTTGGATGTGTGGCTCCAGCACAAGGATCACCCCTAGCAATTCAACCATCCATGAGAGATCCTTATCATCATTAGCACCATTAATTTGACTTGAACCACTGAGTTCATGCATAATGCTGAAAAAGCCATCAGATGCACCATTGCTAAAGTAAGTAAATGGTTTACTGCTTGAGAGACTCGTGCATTTATTACCATTTGAAAAGGGAGTAAACAATCTTGAAGGCATAGTACTGGGAGTTGGTGAAGAGGACAGATCAAAAGAATGAAGTGAAGAACTATAAAGGGCATCATCTACCTTCAATGAGTGTTCAGTTTGCTAGGAAAATAAACATTTTTCATCACTAATGGAGCTTAAACAATTTTCCAAAATACAATTTTCATGAATGGCAGGGAAAATGTCTTAATTATTTTGAAAATCTTTTATTTGTTCACTTTTTGGAATCAACTTGTTATTCTCCAGCAAATAACCTACAGGTTTGCAGGTAAAGGGTTGCAGGGATTAAAGACCATCCCCAAACGATGACTAGGGGAGCTAAACAAATGAATATGGTTGTATCAAATTCTAATGGTAACATACTGCATATGAACCTAGTGAATGTGGTCCACCATCTAGCATACAAAATTTGTAAGATGGAGAAGGCCGAGAAGGCTGAGTAGTAACTGGTGATGATAACCCCAAAGATAAAGAATTTTTCCTTCCCACCTCATCTCCCGCAACCAATGCAGTATGAGTCATTAGTTTCTTAAGTTCCACTCTTTTTCCCAGGAATGGAATGTAGTGCCTCCATACAACTTCATCTATATCTTTATACTTTTCAAATACAACAAAACCAATCTATTTCAAGACTATTAGATCATTTTCCCCAATCCTTTTAACAATTTCATATGCATCAGTGGAGAAGTCCCAGCCAACATCAAGGCTTGTACTCCATGAGGCTTCCTCTAGAGACATCCTTGAATTCCAAGAGAGAGAAATTTTCCCTCTTCTTCAGAAGAAGATCAACACATTTATGAGAATGATAAATACTTGCAAAATGTAAACCTGAAAACTGATATGCCTCATCAACAACATCAACATCCACAGGTGTGAATTTTTCAGAACCTAAGAAAAGGTCGCAACATCTCATCAGAATCAAGCACACAAGCATAATGTAAAACTCCTTTTTCTAACTTCAAAAAATCATCAATCTCCATTGAACCATTTATGTTACAAAATACTAATAATTAAAGTTGTATTAAGTTATTAACACATGAATAAAGATACAAATGAACAGAAATAAACTTGTAAGGAGGTAATGTAACTATCTTAGTAACATGTATCTCCACATTCGAAGTTGAATCTGAACTATTTATATGCTTGCAGGACTTTTTCTAAACCATTTCCCAAGTCGAATTTGTGGCATGCTCAAATTCTTGTCCATTGGAAGAAGGGAATTGTGAGGAAGACTCTACCTAGAACTTTTGTGGAGCCTTTTAAACAATTTGTGAGAAAGATTTATCCATTGGAGAATTTCCAGGATGAGAAACAGGTTGCAAAGAAGATACATGTTTGGAAGTAGACAAACTGCCTGGAAGCATTGAATGAGTCCTGCATGATTTCTGGGAATGTGAATACTTGAACCTTGTTAAAGATTTCTTAATGGAAGAAAAAATGCAACTTTGAGAAGTTATAATATTATCACATGCTTCATCAAGGAATTCTTTATCATGTAGACTCAACAACACACTCATCTCAAATGAATGTGCAAGCTGAATAGGCTTTTGATTTCTCAAACCTTTTACATCTCTATTGGCTCCATGTCTGAGCAAGAGAGCAACACATGCAAGATGGTTATTGTTCACAACATAATGTAGAGGGGTCTCTCTTGTTCCTATGAGCATGTTTATACTTCCACCATTATTCTTTATTATTAATAGGATTGCTTCAAGGTGGCCACGACCTGCAGCTGTGTGCATAGGAGTTGGTCTTGTATTGTTTCCAGATGTTACGGTTGCACCAACATCTACAAGTTTTTCCGCAACCAAACAATTTTCACTGCATCCGTTGATAGGAGTGTCCTGTTTCAAAGCTCAATGTAGAGCTTTACTGTCATCTTGATATGTGTCATTAACTGGAGCAACAGATGCTAACAAAACATTTAGAAGTGCATCATCATTTTCCTAGACAACTCGAATTGAAGGAGGCAAATAATTTTTTGAATGAGCATTCCAACTCTGGACAAACTAGAGAATACATTCTATGATTTTTCTTGTAAGTCTACAGTTACTTTGTGGATCATAATTGTCCTTGCTTTTACCAAATACCTTATCACAATCCCTTGCTAGACTACCATTCTTTCAAGTTGTTTATGTTTGACTTGAATTTGTACAATATTTTGAATTTATTTCTTCCCACTCAACAATATCTTTCCTAGATTTTATTTTAGGTCCTAGGCACCCCAAATGTTTCTAGACATCATTATTTCTGACACACCATTTTCCTCTAAATTAATTGTTTTTACATTTCATAAACTTTTGAGATTTTTCATCCAAGCTCATAGGACGTGAAGAGGCTAGTACTCTTCCTAACATATAATCAACTATTGTTTCTTTAGACTGTATATCATATTCTGACCCTCTAATCACAACATTTATGATAGATCTCTAACATGGTTAAGGGAAACTAATGGAACTAATGCTAGACCTTTGGCAAGTTTGAGTGCAAGAGCGACAAGAGTATTCTTGCAATTGCACTTGATCCCAATCTGTTTCAAGACTTTTAGATCATTTTCCCCAATTCTTTTAACAATTTCAGATGCATCAGTGGATAAGTCTCAGTCAACATCAAGGCTTGGACTCCATAAACCTTCCTCTAGAGGCACCCTTGAATGCCAAGAGAGAAGGATTTGTCCCCTTCTTCCTTGGCAATTGGCACAACCATTGGCTAAGTAAAATATTGAGGCTATTGTTGACGAACTACGATGATGTTGCTAGTTTTTATTGAATGCAGGTTGCTAACCTTGTGGGTGATGAAGTATGTTGAGGACCAAGTTGAATCCACAAGTAACACTTGGCAATATCTGTGATAGCATTTGAAATAATTATATACATATATATACATGATTTTTAAACAATAATTGATGAAAACTAATGATAGCCTTGATGATAGTGAATGCAGGTTGGATTGGATAAACAGAAAATGATCAGACTCCTATTTATTTTTAATTGGTCAAAAATTTTGTGAAGATAAGCAATCACCCAGGTTCAGTGCAGTGGAAACACTACAACGAGGAAAGACTACCTGAAAATATGGAGATCATAGGTACGAAGGCATATTCTAGCCTATTTTGAGGGCTAAGAAACACCGAGGATGGTGTTTTGCTCGAGAGGGGGAAGATGTAACACCCCTCAGTAAGAGCTATAAATGTTCGTTTTACCCCAAATAACTTGGTAAAAATGAGGGCCAGATAAAGGCCTAGGTGGATGGTAAAACATAAATGCTATTTTATGTAATTAAATTTATTTTTATAAATATACAAGTATGGACAACCATAAAACTATGGGGAAAAGTGCTAAATGAGAGTTTCATTTACCAGGCAATTAAGACAGTTATTCCCCTCCCTAGAGATAAATAATCTTAGTTGGGACAAGGGAGCCAAGAGGGTGAGAGGGGAGAAAACTTGAGGCAACCTTGGAGACTTGGTACTTGGCAAGAGGAGGTCCAAAAGAGGAGTTGAAGCTGCAAGCTTTGGAACATGAAACAAGACGTTGTTGAAGGTAAGGTAGGAAACTGCCAGTTAGGGTATTCTTGAGTTTGTTGGTGGGCAATGGAAACCCTAAGATAGACTTGTGAGTCTATGAGTTCTCTGGCCAGACTTGAACAATTTTGATGCCTTTGAACAGACCTTGTTAGATCACTATCAAGCAATTGTCTAGGAAGAAACTGGCTCAGGGGGGTCTTATTGTGCAAACATAGTACTCGATGGTTGGGTGGAGCACTACTTTCCCTAGTGACTTTGTGGCGAATCCAGACAGTTAAAGAAAAGATAAGTCCTTTTTATGACTTGCTTTATTTTCTATGATGTATTATCTTTATTCTGAAAGGGTCTCTAGTTGTATCATAGTGTAAATGAATTTGAGAAAGGCTTTGTTTCACTAATAACAGATAAAACAATAGTAAGACAATCCATATTGGAGACTCATGTTAGATACCCAACTAAGTTGGTTATTCAGGTTTAGTAAAACACTGATTGGAAACATTTGGGTAGTACTGAGGATTGGTCCTACTCAAAATTGACAAACCTTGATATATAAAAAAAATGCTACAATAATAATTGTTGTAAATTGAAAGAAATGTCATAACAAAAATGAAAGATAACCGTAGAATTTTCGGGATAAGTGATGGCTAAGAAGCCTATTGCATAATGTAGTGATCATCTAGATTGGTGCAAGAGTTGTTTAAGGAAGATGTCGAAATCAAGGTAAGATGGGTATCCTTTAGACCTCGAACAAGAACCCAATGGCTATCAGAATCTAAGATTTATGATAGAACTATTGAAATTGCTAAGATGCTAATCTACCAAGGCCTTACTTCCTTACAAATAATAAGCACAAATCCATTCTTTTAGCGAGAACCATTGACTACGGCCTAGAAAATGCAAAAATTATTGTGATGGTAGTATCTAATGTAAGTAGTAATTATTTTATTAGGGTATATGGCATGCCTGGTATCAGTAGTGGGCTACTCGAACATTAGTTAAAACCTCATTTGTAATACAAGATTGAATCAAAATAGAAAATTCAAATAAGAAAACCTCCATGGAGCACACACATACTCGTAGTGCAATAAATACAAGAAAAAGAAATCTATTCAATGGAAAATTGAGGTTGGTTGAATGTATTTTCAGCATATTGTTGATAGGTTCTAGAGCAAACAAAAACAAATAATTGTGTGACTGGTTCAAGGACAGAATAGATCAGGACTCATGCATGTAGAAACATAATCGTATACATATGTGACAGTATGACCAAAACCAGTTATAATTGTGAAATCCCAACAATTATCTTGGCTTACTTACAACAAAACTTTCATAGCCTGGAGCCTCTCTATCAAAACCCTTCGTAAGGAGGCCCAACACATATGTTGTACTCGAATTGAACATGCAAACCCCCACTCCAAGTAACAAATGCATAGAGGTTGTAGTCAACATTTCCATTACAACTTAATGGAAGGCTCAACAAATTACCCTTGACGATAATCAAACTCAGATGAAAACCACGTTGTGCCAGGAACATCAATCTTGAAGCACCGAAAATATGAGGAATTAAATAGCTAAGATGGAAAACGAGAAGTAAGGTTCGTAAGTTGTTAAGGGAAGAGTCTAGAACCAAGCAACTGACCACGTAGTTATCCCTCACCTATTAACACATTTACAGTAGATCATTGTCACATATAGTCTCAAAAGAAATGGAATAACCCTACAATGGATATTACAAAGAGGAGGTCCAAGGCACATCACCCATTCAACCCTCTTTCAAAACCTTCGACAATCCTGAAAATAGAAATATAATTAAAAAAACAAGGTCAAAAAAAGGGAGACGAGCTAAGAATATTAAAGCATCATTTGTAATAACTTTAAGGCCTTGTAAACCCTACAAGGAGTTCTTAGAGAACACTCTCTAGTTAAACCCTATGAGCTTTGTACGAAAAATCTGCATAAATCCAAGCATCTAAAGAAACCTAAATTCATTAAAATTACATTTACCCTAGCATCAGATAGTTCGCTTCCATCCTTAGAACTCTCTAGCAAGAGAAAATCATTGTATAAAGAAAATTGACAAGATTAAACAAGCAGAACATAAGTTGCTAAGAATCACGATTATACTTTGTATTAAAAGAATGTCAAAGCCTGCTGGCCGGTTACATTCAGATAGCCCAAGAACCAACTGTCCTCAACAGATAGATAAACTAATATCGTAACCCTAATGTTCTGGATCTTCTTAACTCCGTTAGACGAGTCGATTTCCCGAATTTCCCCAAGCTTGTGGATACAGACAAACTGCTGAAGTAAAAGATAGTAGAACATGAGAAACAGAATTAAGGGATTGGATCCCAATCTTCAACCCCGTCTCTTATCCGAATGCCAACAGGAAGGAGGACAACTTTGTTAGCTTCTGCATCCACTTCCTTATTATTTTGCCGAAGAATGTGGAAAAAATTCACCTGAAGAAAGGAGCCAACTAGCTTTCTTATTCTGGTAACCACTCTTGCTAGCCGAAAGTCACGAGGGGATGTGTTATCCATGAGAATTCGAATCAAGGATTGGGAGTCACCAAGAATAATGGCTTTCTCAATACCAAGATCCTGTAAATGCTTTAGGCCCTGCAACAGGGCCATGGCCTCTGCTTGCATGTTGGTACTATGACCCAAACCCCAGGCATACCTGTTCTCTATGTTGCCATCCGCATTCCTGATGACACCTCCAGCCCCAGCAATCCCCGGATTGCCTTTGGCAGCCCCATCAAAAAACAAGGAGGAGCTAGCACGCTTTTGGATCCACATGTGGAATTCACCCTCAGCAAGCCTGATCTGCTATTCTTTCCTATTGTTGTACTGTCTCTCTTCATCAGAATACTGGAGACCAAGTTTTCTCCCCCATGCCAGTTCTTGAGGACTTATACTTTTATTCTCCAGCTTCTCAAACTTCTCACCGAGAGATTCCTTGAGCAAGCCATTGGTTTTTGACAAAACAAGCTTACCCTTCTACGCTTTCTCTTGAAAAATTTTGTGATTGCACTCAATCCAGATGTGCCAAAAAATGAATTTCGGATAGGCCAGCCAGGCTGCCTTGAACCAATTGTTCTTGGGGAACTTCCCGGGATAGAGGTGAGCCCAATCGGCAAAGAAGCTAGTAATAGAGTTGGGTATAGTAACAGTGGATCCCCATGGGGAAATCGCTTCTGCCCAAATACTTTTGGCGAACCTGCATTCTATCAATAAATGAGAGGCATTTTCCTCGTTTTCCAGGCAAAGGGTGCATCTAGAAGGGCCCAAGAAGCCTTTTTTCTTAAGCCTGTCATTTGTTAGAATGCTGTTGTGACACAATAACCAGTTGAAGAAATTGATTTTTGGCACACATTTCTGCCTCCAAAGTCCTCTCCAAGTCGCAGGGCAACAAGGAACATGGGGAATTTTTTTGAGCTGTGCATAGCCTTGTGCAACTGTGTAAGAACCAGTTTGAGAGCCCCAACCTCTCTTATCTTGTTTTCTGATATTAATCGGGCTCATTCCTTTCAGCTTAGTCAGCAGGAATGACCACCCCTGATCTAGAGCAATCGGCATTTGAGGTTTCTTCCAGCCTGCCCACGCATTGTCCTTCCAACTAGAAATATCCCACAAAGTTTTGATGTCATTGTTCAATGTCCAGCTTTGAAGCTCAGCGAGCTCTTGGACACCACCTAATGGTTCTTCGTTCATAATTTTGTCGTTCCAGATATTGATGAGCTTGCCATTACCCGAGATCCAAAAGGAATGCTTTTGTATCAGAGGTAAGGCCTGCATGCAAAGCTTGTGAATTTGAGAACCTTTAATGGTGGGGGTGAGATCATCCAAGCTTCGTAACCTCTGACCCCTGAAATATTTCTTCCATAGCGCCTTTTGAGCCCAACCCGGTTTCGGGGCTATTTGTCTCCACAAAATCTTAGCCCCCATAGCGATATTTTGTGTCCTCAGGTCCTTGAAGTTCAGACCTCCTTCTAGCAGAGGCTTAGAAACTTTGTCCCAACTGACTAGGGGGATCTTCTTGTCATTTTGCTTGCCGCCCTTCCAAAAAAACCTTCGAATCCACTCCTCCATCTTCTTGAGAATGCTGGTGGGAGCCAACATGGCCGAGAATTGGAAGATAGGCAGGCTGGTCAGAACAGACTTAATAAGCACTGTCTTCCCAGCAAGATTCAGCCACGAGAAACCCCAAGACTGAATTTTATTCTTGAATTTCTCAACCATTGGGAGCCAATCTTTGCTAGAGTGACTCCTTTGGAAGATAGGAAGGCCCAAATAGATGAAAGAATTCCAACTAGCAGAGCTAGCGAAGCCCAAACATCTGGATATTGAGGAGAGATCGCTGTTGGAGATATTCCAGCCATAGAAATGGCATTTCCCTTCATTTAGTTTACTACCCGAAGTACCACAGAAGTCATCCAACACTTTCCTGAATCTGGAGGCAGAGTATACAGAGGCAGCACCCAGCAGAAGAGAATCATCAGCGAACAATGCATGATTAATATCCTTGACACCTCTAGCAATCCTAAGACCCATAATCTCTTGATCCACCTGACACTTTTCTAAATAAAAACTCAGAACTGAAGCTTGCAAAACAAAAAGAAGAGGAGAAAGAGGGCAACCCTGGCGCAACCCTCTAGAGGCTTTAAAGAACTCCGTTGCTCTTCCATTCACCAGAGGGGCAATCCAGGGCTCAGAGATGCAAGCCCAAACCCATCTAATAAACTCTTGATGAAACCCAAACTTGTGCATTGCATCAAAGAGGAAATTGTGACGAACTCGATCAAACGCATTAGCTAGGTCCAGCTTGACCACCATACCTTTTTCTTTCCACTGCAAACTAGAATGAATAGCCTCTTGCATGAGGATTATGTTGTCCACGATCTGCCTACCCTGAACGAACCCCCCTTGATTTTCAGGTATAATGGAGGGCAAGAGGACCTTCAATCTGTTGGCAATCACCTTTGTTATGAGCTTGTAACCAATGTTGCATAGCGAAATCGGACGAAACCTGTTAAAAGTGTTGGCTCCCTTCTCCTTTGGGATGAGGGCGAGAAAGGCAGAATTCGTGCTGCCTCCAATTTTCTGGCAGTTTTGAGATTTTGAAACCATTCTATGCAGGTCCTTCTTCACTATTTGCCAACAGACTTGGATGAATCTGGCTGTGAAGCCATCCGGACCCGGAGCTTTGTCTGCTCCATTTCATAGAGCGCAACCTTTATTTCTTTTCTGGTAACTTTAGCTTCCAGCTGATGATTCATACTTAAAGAGATCTTGGAGGGGATAACATCCAAGAACCTTGTGTCCTGACTCATAACCTCGACTTCACTGTAGAGTTTCTCAAAATGGGAGAAGGCAACCCCTTTGATACTTGTGAAATCCTTGTGGGTAATGAGATCTTCCTTTATTTCAGATATTGTGTTAAAGGACCTTCTAGCTTGGGCTTGCTTGTGGAAGAAGGAGGTATTCCTGTCTCCCGCTTTCAACCATAGACTACGAGATTTTTGTCTCCAATATTCTTCCTCTTGCAAGCAAGTTTTGTGGAAGTTTTGCTGCAGGTTTCCTTCTTTGGCTATAGAATCCTTCGAGGGGTCCTCCTCTTCCATCTGTAGTTGGTGCTTCTCGAGGGAGGCATGGGCCATCTTCCTTTCATTAGCCGGACTGGGAAGAGTTTTAGCCCAACTCTTTAGAACAACCTTTACTCTTCTTAATTTTTCCTCCCATACAAAGAAGGGAGACCCTGTGACGGGCCGATTCCAACTTTCTTTAACCTTGTCCATAAAGTCTGGGTGCTTAATCCATAAAGGACTAAGTCGAATAGGTATGGACCTAAAATTTATGTGTGTTGAGAGCTCCAACCTTATGGGTTTATGATCTGAAATGCTGCATGGTAGAATGAGCATCCTAGCTTCTAAACCAAGGAGAAGATAGGAACTTTGACCAAGGAATCTATCTAATCGTGTAACAATATGGCCAGGACCCATTCTTTTATTTGACCAAGTATACTTACCTTTCAAGGGCTTGATGTCAAGCAGATCCCAATCTTGCTTGATGTCCTCCACCCATTCCCTCACTGGATCCCTTACTATGCTGCCACCTAAGTTATATTCAGATCCCCTGCGATGATAATATTTCCCAGAGTTTCTTCCTCAACCATGATTTTGATTAAGTCCCAACACTGCTTCTTTTCCCCTGCATTTACCTGCACATAAACATTAAAAAGGCTAAAGGTCTCCCTTGTTTCTCGGCTTATGAATTGCATAAACTACCAGTGAGTATTTTGCTTTCCATTGACCAATTCCAACTTGGCTTCATTCCAGAGAGCTCCCAGCCCTCCCAATGCTCCTCAGGCTGAGAGAGCCTACCCTCCACTTTTTCTCCAAAGGTTCCTGCTTACTTGGAGGAAGATCTTCTCCTCCAACTTAGTCTCCTGGATTAGTAGGATATCTGGGGTTTCTATCCTAATCAAACTTCGCATAGCTTCTTCTTTTTGCTTGCTCCCCAATCCCCTGCAATTCCAGGAGACAATATTCATTATTTATCTTTCTAAGATTGGGTCACCCCTTTGGGGCCCTGTCCCTGACTTCTTGTAATCTTTGGTGTTTTTGCTAGAAGCTTCTCCAACGTTGGTTGACTGCCTTGGAGCTTGTCTTTATATGTTTCTCGCTCTCTTTTTTCCCGGTCAGACTTCCTTCCTCTTGTCGATCTGCGGGACAATGTTTGGGAGTCACCTATTTCTCCTTCCTCCTTAGATTCTTCTGAATCTTGTTCTTCCTCTTCCATCTCTGTAGCCTTTCCCTTAGGGCTTACTGCTGCACTCTCGCCTTGCCTGGAGTTTTCAAGGATCTCTTTCTCATTTTCCTCCTTCTGCTGCTGTTTTGTTTCTTGCACTTCAATTGAGGCTGAGGAAAGGGGGGTGAACGCATTCTCTTGTGCCTTTGGATGCTGTCCTTGGCTACTAGAAGAAGGCTGCTGCCCTTTTCCCTTTGTAGCTCCAGGAGGGTTTGAGGGTTTGGGGTTAGCCCTTGATCTTTTGACCTGCTTCCATCCTTCTTCCTTACCTTGCACCGCCTCTTCATTTTTGGTACAGTTCTTGGCAAAGTGTCCATATTCCTGACACTTGCGGCACTTGAAAGGAAGCTGCTCGTAGTCAAGTTTTTGCACATGAGTCCAACTCCCTACATTTATCTTTATAGCCTCCGGCAGCCCCACTTCTAGATCCACTTCGACACAAATCCTAGCACAGTCATATTGATCCTTAGTACTTGCGCGATCTATGAATTTTCCTAGATCGTTGCCTATATGTTGGAGGGAATCCCAGTTCCAGCAATGTACAAGAAGATTTGGAAGTCTTACCCACACTGGAACTGCCGACGGAACATCTTCAACTGGATCAAAGTTGGGAGTCCATCTGTTCAAATAGAGACCTTGAGGGCCCATAAAATAGGGCCCATTCCTGAAGTTTAGATCCTTATCTTCTTTTGAAGTAAATTCGAACAGAAAATAGCCTCGCCCTAGAAAATACGAGGTGACACTTTGCTTGATTAACGGTCTCCAGTTCCTACAGATCCAGGTTTCTGTGGCTTTGGGAGAAGGCCAAAGGCCAGTGAACTGTCCTACCAGGGCCCTCTCTGCCAGTGACAAAGCTACCTTGATCGGCCCCTCCGGAGGAAGGGAGACCTCTGGTATATTTTCCAGTTTTTTTACAAACTTCGAAGCATTCGATTTTTTCTTGGCTGGCATCGAAGCCAGAAGGGTCTTGAACGCAGCATCTTCAACAGTAGGGGAGGACAGTAGGAAGATGGGGGGAGCCTGGGATGAGCCCAGCTCATCCATGGTAGAGGGGGCGCAACCCTAACGCGGCCAACCAGCCCGTGAGTGCACACAGCAGGTTGCAGAGCTCGGGGAGGTGAAAAAAAAAGCTAGTTTTTATTTAGTAACATTTATTATTAAGTTGCTAAGAATCTTATTCTCGTTTACAAGTTGAAAATTAATGTTAAGTATCTATGGCTATGTCCATCTAAGATATCCTTCTAGGAATTGAATAGGGTCGCAACCCTTGTGGTAAAATAATCAAGTTGTAGAATGGGTTCTTGTAGGCACAGGTGCAAATGGTCGAAGGTGGGCCGACGAGGGAGAGAGAGGTAGTTACCATGGTAACTCCTCCCATCAGAACCCTCTGATCCCAAACTCTCATTTGTTGGATTTCCTACGTGTGGAGCAAGTACAATACTTCTCGGTCAGAGTGGACAACTGGATTTCAAGAGAGTTCAATAGGAACCACCATAACAATAATTAATACGCAGTGAAATGTGAAATTATTGACAAGTGCATAATTTTAGAAACAATTTCACATCACGGAGGAAGGAAACCGAAAAATTAAAGGCCATGAGATTATGCGGATTAAAGGCCATCTAGGACGGGCGAAATCGACCATGAAATCATCTTAGCAGTAAGTGTTGAAAATAGCAACAAGAAACGATAAAAATAGAATCAAAAATATTCCAATTTTAATTTGTCCTTGAATTAAAATTGTGAATTAAAATCGTATTTAGTCTCACCAACTGCTTGGAAATAATTAATTAATTCATTATGGATTAATTAGTTGGAAAAATTCAAGTTAGAAGTCTTTCTGAAGTCATGCAACAGTTATCCCTTAAATTAAGGAGATTATCCCTTAAATTAAGGAGATTATCCCTTAATTAAGGAGATAAGATTGAGTTATATTTGAGTTGTAATTAGTTAGCTCAGTTTACTAAGTTAAGTCTAGTTAACTTAGTTCCAAACTGTTTGAGGAACTAATTGTGAGCTATCAGTCAGTTGATGCATGCATGCACTCAACTAGTGTACTCTAAATAACTGAAGATTCTCTCATCATTAACTCATGCATGTCTATTTTGAGAAAGACCCAATTGAATTAAATGTCAAGGATAGTGTACTATCAATTGCATGTTTTATCCTATAAAGGAAACTCATGCATGCAGAAGGAATAAGGTTCCTTGAGGATTGCGCAGTTCTGACAGTGTGTTATAGCAGTGTGTGAGAGCAATGTTACACTAGGTGAAGGAGATCATCCCAGAGGTAACTGCGCAAGGAAATAGGAGCCTCGAGAGTAAAGGAGAAGGCTTGTGAGAAGCTTTGATTGCCTGTGAGCATCCAGGAGGATTGTACTAAGAGCTGGCTAGCTGTGAGAGCTAAGGCTTTGTGTAATGCTGATATATTTCCACCTTGTATGATAATACAGATAGTGGGGTTTTTAGTTGAGGCTTTCCCCTGAGTATTTTCTATGTTTCATGTGCATTGATTCTTCTTCTTATGGTTATATGTGTTCAACTCTGATTCAACTAGATATTTAAGCTTCTGCAAAGCAAATTTATAGTAGAAGTAGATTATAGTATTTTGCTTTGGTATATTGCATTATCGAGTTAATCTACAATCATATTTTCTACATGGATCTCAAAGGTAGATTTGTAGAGAATTTGCAGGAAATTCTACATGGTATCAAAGCCTAGTTTATCGAAGCTGTGAACAATATACAGAGAAGAGAATTCGAAGTTTGAAGTTCGGGGTTGCAGGGGCAAATCGAATTCTTATCATACTTCAAGGTTGGCCAATGGTGTTCTATGGCTTGAGACTCGAGTATGCCTTGGATGGCAGCTCAAATTACATAGCATGGAAAGATCACATGGAGGCTATATTAGAAGACAATGGCTTGAAGGATTTCATTGATCAAGAAATCCCAAAGCTAGGTTCAACTAATGCACAAGAGTTGGCTGAGTGGAAGAAGTGTGTGGCAAGGGCAAGACAGATCATCCTTGAGGGAGTTCGAGACCATATTGTCTCGAGTCTCCATGGGAAGGATACTCCATATTCAATGTGGAAGACATTGAAGGACCTCTACCATAACAGTAGCGACCAGAGGAAATTGGCGCTCAAGGATAAGCTTCGAAGAATCAAGATGGAGAATGGCGATACTATTTCCACATATCTGAACAAGCTCACAACCTGCCGAGATGAGCTTGGTAGTGTGGGAATAACTATTGCTGATGATGATATGGTGAGCCTCGCTCTCCTCGGCCTTCCAAAGAGCTGGAATAGCTACCAGGACTCTGTGAATGGAAGGGAGAAATTGCCAGATTGGGAACGACTGTGGTTGGATCTCATGCAGGAGGAGATCAGGAGGAGCACTCGAGATGGTTCTTCATCCAAGGATGATGATGAAGAAAATCTGGCCTTAGCGAGTAAGGCAAGGAAAGGGAAAGGGAAGGATTCCCATTCCAAATCAAATTCTTCTCATGGAGGGAAGAAGGTTGACAAGTCTAAAGTGAGATGCTTTAATTGTCATGAAATGGGTCATTATGCGACTAATTTCCCATCGAAGAAGTCCAAGAAGGGATCCTCGGAAGGATCTGAAGGTGAGGCATTAACCTCTCAGTTCGAGATGGACTTCACCCTCATCGCATGCATGGTGTCATCAATGATGGGTTGTGGTTGGTATCTTGATAGTGGAGCCTCATTCCACATGGCTGGCGATAAAATTTTATTCAGTGCCTCGGAGGAGAAAGACCTCAAGATGCGCATCGAGATGGGTGACGACGAAAAGTTTAGTGTTTCAGGAGTGGGCACGGGTGCTTTTCAGAGGGAGCATGGAGCTCCTATCACCTTGACAAATGTGAAGTATGTGCCTGGACTGAAGAAGAATTTGGTATCAGTTGCGATGTTGGTGGACAAAGGCTACGATGTTGTCTTTAGTAAGGGAAAGGTTTTCCTTAGACAAATCACCACGAGACAGGTGAAGCAGATCGGTTCACGAGTTAAGAACCTGTATGCTCTTGAGGTTCAAGATGCATGCAAAGCCTTGAGGAGCAAGGCAAACGTTAGAGACTTGTTGATTGAGAGGGAGAGTAAATTACCTCTCAACCTTTCAGTCCCAAAAGAAGTCTCAGACAATTGTGGAGGAGCCACAATTGGAGATGCTGAGAGGAGACCGAGTGGAGGCATCCACTCATGCAGAGACCTCCAGTAGGGGGGAATTTTGAGCCAAGTGGGCAGAGGGATCACATGCAACCATACCTCCAGGTGTGAGGTGGGGTGATGTGAAGTGATAGTCCCAAGAAGGCTGAAATTGGGCAGGGTCCATTGAGAGGTTTTATCTCATGGATCGTACCTTGCTACGGGAGCCCAAAGTACAGAGTATCAGGAGAAATCAGTGGGATTGATGCAGTCAGATATCAAAGTGATAGAGGTTAGAGCAGTCAGATACTGAAGAGCGCAGAGAACGATTGACAACAGTGCAGAAAGGCAAAGTCAGCCGAAGCGCAAAGTTTTCAATTGACAGAAGCAATAACAGTCAGAGACTTTGATGGCAGATGCATCATATTGATTCAGGTTGGGTTTTTTTTGTTTCTGGAGTTGCTGGAGCAACAACACTAGAGAGAAGTGTTGCATGCAAAACATTCCAAATGTTTAGGATCGAGATAGAGTTGAATTCCTTTCTTGTTGAGAGGGAGTGTTGAAAATAACAACAAAAAATGATAAAAATAGAATCTAGAATATTCCAATTTTAATTTTTCCTTGAATTAAAATTGTATTTAGTCTCATCGGCTACTTGGAAATAATTAATTAATTCATTATGGATTAATTAGTTGGAGAAATTCAAGTTAGAAGTCTTTCTGAAGTCATGCAACAATTATCCCTTAAATTAAGGAGGTTATCCCTTAATTAAGGAGATAAGATTGAGTTATATTTGAGTTATAATTAATTAGCTCAATTTACTGAGTTAAGTCCACTTAAATTAGTTCAAAACTATTTGAGGAACTAATTGTGAGTTATCAATCAGTTGATGCATGCATGCACTCAACTAGTGTACTCCAAATAACTGAAGATTCTCTCATCATTAACTCATGCATGTCTATTCTGAGAAAGACCCAGTTGAGTTAAATGTCAAGAACATTGTTCTATCAATTGCATGTTTTCTCCTATAAAGGAAATTCATGAATGAAGAATGAATAAGGTTCCTTGAGGATTGCGCAGTTCTGACAGTGTGTTAGAGCAGTGTGTGAGAGCAGTGTTACACTGGGTGAAGGAGATCATCCCAGAGGTAACTGCGCAAGGAAATAGGAGCTTGGAGGGCAGAGGAGAAGGCTTGTGAGAAGCTTTGATTACCTGTGAGCATCCAGGAGTATTGTACTAAGAGCTGGCTAGCTATGAGAGCTAAGGCTTTGTGTAATTCTAATATATTTCCACCTTGTATGATAATACAGATAGTGGGGTTTTTAGTTGAGGCTTTCCCCTGAGTATTTTCTGTGTTTCATGTGCATTGATTTTTCTTCTTATGGTTATATGTGTTCAACTTTGATTCAACTAGATCTTTAAGATTCTGCAAAGCAAATTGATAGTAGAAGTAGATTATAGTATTTTGCTTTGGTATATTGCATTATCAAGTTAGTCTACAGTCAGATTTTCTACATAGATCTCAGAGGTAGATTTGTAGAGAATTTGCAGGAAATTCTATAGTAAGACAGATTGATACATGGCGCGGTGTCGTGTACAACATAGAGAACAAACACATTAACTAGGGCAATTGCGAAGAAGAGCATGCAGACCATGAACTTCTTGCCCACGCAGTTGTAGATAAGCTCCAACTTCAAGAATCTCGCAACCATGGAGGTTGCTAAACTTCCACCATAGGGGGCAGGTAACTACAAAGAACTACTCGACAAAGAAGTATTATGGATCTAAATGAGCAAACAATGACCTTATGTTGTTTCTTTGTAAACCATTTGCATTCTTGAAACTAATACACGATTCAATCTTCTGATCTTTTCGAAGTCTTTCCGATTGGAGAAAATGTTGTGGGCATTGTCCAATCTTTAAAATCAATCAAGGGAAATAAAAGGAGAAGATTTGCCAGCAAGTGTGGTGGGAGACGAGATTCATTGCGTGCAAAATCTAGCAGCGGTGTGTTGTGCATAATTTAAGAAACAGTTTCACATCACGGAGGAAGGAAATCAGAAAATTAAAGGCCATGAGATTGTGCGGATTAAAGACCATCTGGGACATGAAAATTGACCATGATATCATCTGAGCAGCCAGAAAAATTGGTACATGGCGCGGTGTCGTGTACAACATAGAGAACAAACACAACAACCAGGGTAATTGTGAATAAGAGCATGCGGACCATGAACTTCTTGCCCACACAGTTGTAGATGAGCTCCAGCTTCAATAGTCTCACAACCATGGAGGCTGTTAAACTTCCACCACAGGGGGCAGTTAACTACAAAGAACTACTCGATAAAGAACTATTATGGATCTAAATGAGCAAACTTTGACCTTATGTTGTTGCTTTGTAAACCATTTGCAATCCTGAAACTAATACAAGATTCAATCTTTTGATCTTTTCGAAGTCTTTCAGATTGGAGAAAATGTTGTGGCCATTGTCCAATCTTTAAATTCGAGCAAGGGAAATAAAAGGAGGAGATTTACTAGCAAGTGTGGTGGGAGACGAGATTCATCGCGTGCAAAATATAACAGCGGTGTGGTGTGCATAATTTTAGAAACAGTTTCACATCACAAAGGAAGGAAATCAAAAAATTAAAGGCCACGAGATTGTGCAGATTAAAGGCCATCTGTGTAAGGACCTGCGGTCCTTGGCATGCTCACCGAATGAAGTACGATGGCTGTTAGTGAACGAATAGCTTAAAACGAAGGAAAGTGCGAGCTCGGGCTTACGATGCAGAGGAGTCATGTGATAATGCACGCACGAAGGAGGAGAGCGAGTCATGTTTATAGCGTGGGGAGCATGAGCGCTCAACCCACGACCAACTTACAAACTTAACAAGCCGACCTCATACATTGTGAAGGAAATGCGATGAAGTGTTGGCCGAACAACACTTGGACAAAGGTTTGAACAATGCGTGAGGGCGTGGGCAGGTCGGCTGGGTAGCCAAGACCTTGCCCAACACACGGTATAAACATATGCAATGGAGCTCATTCGAAAGGCATCGCTCAAGCATTCAAGCAAGTAGTGTGCAGAAAAGGGCCGCAGCAAGGAGATAGGCGCAGGTCGCATGCGCCTAAGTCTTGGGCAATCCGCTTAAGGGTGCACGAAGTCTAAACGAAGGCGAGGGCGAGGAGCACCCGTCGGTTGAATGAAGGCAAGGATGCCCGGTTGTGCAAGGCGTGCACAGGTGAAGGCGTGGGTGCCCGGTTTGCGCGAAGACTTGACATGGGTGTCTCGGGTAGCTCGAGTGAGCGCCCGCCCGTCGTGCAAGGGTGCACGGTGCGAAGTTGGTGAACGATTGTGCGAAGGGGGTGTCTTTGTGGCTTGGTGGAGTCACCCACCATCGTGCATGAAGACAAGGTTCGGTTGTGAAGTGCGGAAGGCAGCTCGTGTGAGGGCGCGCCCGCCCGCCTTGGGCAAGGAAATCTTGGTTGTCACACGATGGTGTGAGAAGGTTGTAAAATTGGCTAAGTATGAATCTTGGAGTTTCCAAGTATACTTGTAAAGCATTGTAACTTTGTAAAGTTGTATAATATATTATTCGGGCAGACTCATTATTCAGGGAGTTGACCCTCCCTTTATACTGTGCAATGGTGTTCTCGTTTATAATTGCTATTGATAATGAATGTGTATGGGTGTTCATTGGTATAAAGGAAAACATAATAATACTTGGTTGCGAAACACAAACTAAGTAGGATAAGTGGTTAGGCGTAGTCCACGAACATAAGTATTGGTGAAAAAAAAGTGTTCGGTGGTGCCGCACCTCGCCAAGAGCGATTGAGAGACAACCGTCATCTCCGGCGTCGTGACAGTTGGTATCAGAGCAAGGTTGCTCGTGATGAAGTGGCCGAGGAGCTGGTGAACAGGTTCAGGTGTTGAAGCATTGAAGCAGATACACATTGACAGGTGGTCTAGAAGCTCACGGTTGAAGTTTGGAAATTGGTGACAGTGAAGCAGGTACTTGTAGGTGAAGGAAGTTGTTTCACATACAAGTGGAACAAGAGTTGGTTCATGGTTGCAGGCAACTTGGTGAAGCTGTTGGATGGTGGAAACTAGATCACAAAGAAGAAGGAAACTATTAGCAATGGCAGGTGAATCTCAGGTTGGGTCTAGTCACGATGCAAAGGATGCTACTATGGCATTCATTGAAAAAGTGTTGGAAAAGGTGGAGGACTTAGAGGCTTACTGGACTAAGAAGATGGACTTGGTCGAGAGAGATCAAGAGGCCAATTCGAAGATGAGGGAAGAGCTCGAGGAACTCCAGACTCAACACGAGTACACTGATCTTATGTGTACACAACTTGAAGTAAGGGTCAAGGAGGTTGAAGATGCAAGAGATCGAGGCTTGGCAGAGATCGTGGACTTGCAGAAATCTCTTGACGAAGCCAGAGATGAGATCGCAGTGTTGAAGAAGGCCGTGAGGCATAACTCAGGTGGAGGAGTGCCTCATGTGAAAGTCAAGGAACCAAAATCTTATGATGGTACAAGGAATGCGAAGACTCTTGGCAACTTTCTATGGGACATGGAGCAATACTTGGAACACTTGGGTCTATCTGATGATGAGACGAAGGTGAAGGTACCTGCTCAGTTCTTGACAAAGGATGCTAAGATGTGGTGGCGAAGGAGGATGGATCAAATTGCCAATGGCAGTGCTGATGACATTACTTCTTGGGATGATATGAAGAAAGCTTTGCAGGCTCATTTCAGTCCTCAAGATGAAACGTGGGAAGCAAGGATGAAGATTAAGTTCATAAAGCAGGCAGGGAACCTACAGACATATCAACGGGAGTTTGCAAGAGTGGCTCTGGAACTTCCTGACATGGCGAAGAGGGACAAGGTGTTCAACTTCATTATTGGATTGAAGCCTTGGGTACGCAATGAAATGAAGAGGCAGAAGATTAAAACACTTGAGGAAGCTTTTGTTGCTGTGGACAGGTTGGTGGAGCATTATGATGAGACTTCTGATGATAGGAAGAAGAAGTCCGATAAGCCAAAAGAGAAGAAGAAGGATGATGCTTCGAAATCAGATGATAAGTCGAAGACGAAGAAAGCCTTGAAGTGTTGGATATGTGCTAAACCACATACGGTGAAGAATTGTCCTTCTAGACCGAAAGTGGCTGCTATTGCACAATCTAATACGAAGAATGAAGAAGCTTCTGTGGGGATGATGCAGATACTTGGTGGTGGTGCTGCTACAAAGGTGGTCTCTCGGAGAGATCCTAAGAGGAACAGTTTGGAGTATGTTCGGATGAAGATTGGGGGTGCTGATATACTCACTATGGTGGATAGTGGGGCTACTCACAACTTCATGAGTGAAGATACTGCGAGAAGGATTGGGCTGAAATTTGTACTGGTGAAGGCACAAATGAAGACAGTGAATTCTCCTCCTGATTGTGTTCTTGGTGTAGCTGAAAAGGTGGACACAACACTAGGTGAGTGGACAGGGAAAGTCGACTTCACTATAGTGTGGATAGATGACTATGAAGCTGTACTGGGGATGGAATTCTTGAAATAATTTGATGCTATGATTGTTCCACATTTGAAGAAGTTGTACATTTACGATGGAAGGGAAGATGTACCCATTGGTGTGACAAAGCCTGATTGTAAACTGGCAGTGATGCAAATGGAGGATGAGAAGCACATGGAAGACATGAGTAAGTGGTTGTCTACTGTTGAGACAAAGCTTACCGAGCAGTCATTGGTCATCAGGACACTTTCTGATAGTATCTTGGATTTATTAAGAAGGCTAGAAGTGGTTGAGGATGGTGATGATGATGAGGAGGCATATGTGAGGTCGAATGTCCGGGAGGAGGATCGGGTCACTTATCTACAGAGGATGGAGATAGAAAATCCTGACAGATGGATTGAGATGATTAGTGAGGGTGAGCCTTCATGCTCTACTCCCTCCACATCTTCTTAGATGACATAGAAGATGGGGCTTATTGTTAGCTGCTCATGGCAGTGAGTCCTTAAAACAGGTTAAGCAAGTATGGCAGATGGTGCAGGGATGGCTTGGCATCAAGCATCATGACATGTTGTAGATGGGATGAAGTTTCCATGGACCTAAGCATGGGAGAGATTCTTGGTGAGTTCAGGATGTGGCAGAATCCAAGATAGACTGGTGAAGGCATAAGGATGGACATTCTTATGATTTGAGCGTGACAGTTGGACTGATCACCTTACTAGTTCAAGTCATGGGGGCTAGCAGTGTACCAGAGATATGTTGGCATCAGGCAGACAAGGAGGATAGTTCACAGGATGAGGATGACACATGATGGGGATGGGAGTTATACATATGTTGCATGGATGTTTGCAGTATGTGGAGGAGTCGATATCATGGACCAAGGATGAGACGGTTGTTGATGATGATCTTGGTGGATGTCTACTAGGATGGTATGTTTTCGAGGACGACAACGACTTCAAGTGGAGGAGGATGTAAGGACCTGTGATCCTTGGCATGCCCACCGGATGAAATGCGACGACTGTTAGTGAACGAATAGCTTAAAACGAAGGAAAGTGCGAGCTCAGACTTACGATGCAGAGGAGTCATGTGATAATGCATGCACGAAGGAGGAGAGCGAGTCATGTTTATAACGTGGGGAGCATGAGCGCTCAACCCACGACCAACTTACAAACTTAACAAGCCGACCTCATACATTGTGAAGGAAATGCGATGAAGTGTTGGCCGACCAACACTTGGACAAAGGTTTGAACAATGCGTGAGGGCGTGGGTAGGTCGTTTGGGTAGCTAAGACCTCGCCCAACGCACGGTATAAACATATGCGATGGAGCTCATTCGAAAGGCATTGCTCAAGCATTCAAACAAGTCTTCTATGAGGTAGTGCACAGAAAAGGGCCCGCAGCAAGGAGATAGGCACAGGTCGCACGCGCCCAAGTCTTGGGTAGGCCGCTTAAGGGTGCACGAAGTCTGAACGAAGGCGAGGGCGAGGAGCGCCCGTCGGTTGAACGAAGGCAAGGGCGCCCAGTTGTGCAAGGCGTGCACGGGTGAAGGCGTGGGCGCCCGGTTTGTGCGAAGACTTGACACGGGTGTCTCGGGTAGCTCGAGTGAGCGCCCGCCCGTCGTGCAAAGGTGCACGGTGCGAAGTTGGTGAACGATTGTGCGAAGGGGGTGTCTTGGTGGAGTCACCCGCCGTCGTGCACAAAGACAAGGTTCGGTTGTGAAGTGAAGAAGGCAGCTTGTGTGAGGGCGCGCCCGCCCGCCTTGGGCAAAGAAATCTTGGTTGTCACACGGTGGTGTGACAAGGTTGTAAAATTGGCTAAGTATGAAACTTGGAGTTTCCAAGTATACTTGTAAAGCATTGTAACTTTGTAAAGTTGTATAATATATTATTCGGGAAGACTCATTGTTCAGGGAGTTGCCCCTCCCTGTATACTGTGCAATTGTGTTCTCGTTTATAATTGCTGTTGATAATGAATGTGTATGGGTGTTCATTGGTATAAAGGAAAACATAATAATACTTGGTTGCGAAACACAAACTAAGTAGGATAAGTGGTTAGGCGTAGTCCACGAACATAAGTATTGGTGAAAAGAAAGTGTTCGGTGGTGCCACACCTCGCCAAGAGCGGTTGAGAGACAATCGTCATCTCCAGCGTCGTGACAATCTGGGATGGGCGGAATCGACCATGAAATCATCTGAGCAGTCAGACAGATTGGTACATGGCACAGTGTCATGTACAACATAGAGAACAAACACAACAACCATGACAATTGCGAAGAAGAGCATGCAGGCCATGAACTTCTTGCCCACACAACTGTAGATGAGCTCCAGCGTCAATGGTCTCGCAGGCATGGAGGCTGCTAAACTTCCACCACAGGGGGTAGTTAATTGCAAAGAAATACTCGACAAAGAAGTATTATGGATCTAAATGAGAAAACTCTGACCTTATGTTGTTGCTCTGTAAACCATTTGCAGTCTTGAAACTAATACAAGATTCGATCTTTTGATCTTTTCGAAGTCTTTCCGATTGGAGAAAATGTTGTGGCCATTGTCCAATCTTTAAAATCGAGCAAGGGAAAGAAAAGGAGGAGATTTACCAACAAGAGTGGTGGGAGACGAGATTCATCGCGTGCAAAATCTAGCAACGGTGTGTTTTCCACCCACCAGGAGACGTTGCACACTCTTCATTCCAAACAAAAGCTTCTTTTGTAATTGGCTTGGAAATGAGTTCGGTGTTACAAGACGCACACAAACCATGGTATGCATCTGCCAAGTCGTTTGTGTGGTTGGGAAATGAATGGACAATGAATTTCAAATCTTGGGATTGAGTAGCAACCATCATTCAATTCAAATCAGATAATCATAACCCAATCATCTAACAAAAGATCGAATGGCACAAATTATGACAGGAAGGCAACTAGGATATAAGATAAGCTAAGATAATTATATTTATGTCCAACTAATGACCACAAAGTAGGTCAAAGGGATTGTTGAGTACAATGATGTCCATAAAATGCAGGAGAACCAAACAATGTCCTATAAAAAAATACAATGCATGAATATAAAAGGTAAGATGCAGGGACATAAAAGATACAATGTATGGAATGCCCTGACGGAGAAGTTCCAGGGATTAATGAGTCTGAGGATTAGACCCATCTCTCCTAACATCTAAGGCTGACTGAAGAACACTGAAAAAAATTCCACAAAGTTTGCTGCTTTGATGAAGGGCCAGTGGGAGATACAGACTACCAAATAGTCTCCTATAAAAAATACAATGCATGAATCTAAAAGGGACAATGCAGGAACATAAAAGATACAATGCATGGAATGCCCCGACGGAGAAGATCCAGGGGCTAATGGGTCTGAGGATTAGACCCATCTCTCCTAACATCCGAGGCTGACTGAAGAACACTGAAAAAAATTCCACAAAGTTTGCTGGTCTGATGAAGGGCCAGTGGGAGGTGCGGACTACCAAACGGTCTCCTATAAAAAATACAATGCATGAATATAAAAGGTACAATGCATGAACATAAAAGATACAATGTATGGAATGCCCTGACGGAGAAGATCCAGGGACTAATGGGTCAGAGGATTGCACCCATCTCTCCTAACATCCGATGCTGACTGAAGAACACTGAAAAAAATTCCACAAAGTTTGCTGTTATGATGAAGGGCCAGTGGGAGGTGCGGACTACCAAACGATCTCCTATAAAAAATGCAATGCATGAATATAAAAGGTACAATGCAGGAACATAAAAGATACAATGTATGGAATGCCTTAACAGAGAAGATCCAGGGGCTAATGGGTGTGAGGATTAGACCCATCTCTCCTAACATCCAAGGCTGACTAAAGAACACTGAAAAAAATTCCACAAAGTTTACTGTCTGATGAAGGGCTAGTGGGATGCTAGGAGAATTCTTTTTAGAGGGAAACACCTTACAACATAATAATTAATAATTAAATCAACCAATATCTTTTTTAACTCCATATTTATTAAACAATTAGAAAGATCAAATCTCTTCATGTGCAAACTTATTTTAGAGTGAAAAGAAATTTTGACCTTTAAAAATAAAATAAATCTAACCTGGTTTTTCTAAAAATAAAAATTTCCAAATCCTATTTCGAAATTAAAAACACCTAATTATTTTTTTACAATGTAATTTTCAGTGACAAGCCGGTGACGCTCAACTATTTTTTGGGAAGATGAAGACGTAACCCTAATGCTCTAAATTAAAAGATCTAAGTCATAACCCTAATCTTCTAAATTGGAAGATGAAGTCGTAATCCCCATTTTATAAATCAGTGTTGGTGGCACGGCGGGAGAGTGGGAGGCTTTCGTCTGTGAACAGAAGGAGGGACTTGAGAAGGGTAGCGGAAGAAATAAAAGAGTTCTACTGTGCCCTGCTCTGAGCCCATCTGCTTCTTAGCAGACAGGGTATGGATTTCAGGGCTATAGCAATCTGTTTTTGTCAAGAAAAGCCCAGTTTTTCTGATTTCCCTTACATGGTAAGCGAATCAAGGGCTTCTCTTGGTACATTCGTCTGTTTCTGAAATAAATATTTACTTGCAATAGATTTTTCTTGTTTTTTCTTCCTCTATTACTGACATTGTAACAAAACAGGCATTTAATTGATTTTCACTTGCTTGCATTTGTGGTAATACTGTATCCTTTGAGATGCAACTGCGCATTATATATATATATATATATATATATATATATAATATGCGCATTTTCTAATCTGGACTGGTGTTTGTGGCCATAATTGTGTGTCGATAAGAGGATTCATATTTATGGTTTGTGTATTTGAAATTTTTAATATTTAGAATACCTTGGAGAACATTCCATACGATAAGGCTGTATTAGGGTTTGAAGATAGGGTTACATGTTCCCCTTCTTACGAAAATGATTTTTCCTGAGCTTTGAGGGATTTGCATGGATTTGGTCTAACAGAGCCGAAATAGTATCATAAATGCGGAGCTTTGAAAATTACGAGGAGCTTTGAAAATCATGACAGTCCTTATAACAGCATCAGGTGCGGCCTTTCGGTTTTCTAAGAATGCTGTTACTTTGATTAGAGTTCCTAGGTGGTTCCTTTGCCTCAGTCTTCTAAGGGCGCCTTCCTATTGAAATATGGTGAATATCTCAATGCTTGTTTTAGATGTCATACAATAATGCCTTCCACGATTAGACATAAATGCTCGGCGTGGCCTAATGGAATTAGGCTTTAGTGATTCCTGAACTTTATGACTCGTTTCGACTTTGTTCCGACCCTGATTTGTGCGACCCGTTTGCAACTTTGAAAAATCTATTAAAAAAGACTGAAAATCTTTGTTTTTGAATAAGGTCCTGTCATCTATGATTGGAACTTGTTGGACTTTTCTGGTGAGGATTGGGCTTCTGGTCCTCATTAGCATAGCCCAGTAGGTCCTCACCAGCATAGGCCAGTAGGAGAGAGCCTGAGATGTTGTTAGGTCATATAAACATTAATAATGTTTTTACCGCCATTGGGATTTCCCATAGTGTGTTTTTCTCTGATATAGCTTATTTTAAATTTTCTCAACATAGCTTATTTAAAACTTATTTTAAATTTTCTCAATGTAGCCTATTTAAAACTTATTTAATATGGCCTATTTAAAACTTATATTAATATAGCCTATTTTAAATTTATTTTAAAGAAATAAAACTTCAATGATATTTTTATTTTTCCTGTGTGAGTGCTATTTATCTCTGTTCTATCCCTCCCTGCCCAAAATGATATATGTCAAATTTACATCCTATTTGCTTAGTACTCGATTTAATTTCCTGCCCTGCCCAAAATGATATCTGTAAAATTTATACCCTATTTGCTTAGTACTTGATTTAATTTCAATTGGTGGGTTTTTTTTTCAGAAGACTCCAAGCTTAGGCCATGTTGAATAGCACAGATAATATCAACAAATTCAAAGGTTAAACCATGTTGAATATCACAGCTAATAGCAACAAATCCAATGGGTTGTTTTCTGCTAAAAAACTGAACTTCAAACCCTTCGTCACAGAGCACTGATAGATTTATAAATCTCAGCAAGCAATCGCACTGAGGGTTTGGCAAGTTTTTGACCAGTTATTTCGGAGTTTGGATTTGTTGTACTATTTTTTGATATCAAAATTTGCATTTACTAGGTTGTTTATTCTCAAGAATGGGTTTCAAATACCATTGGATCTGAGTTAGGGAGAGCTTATTTCTTACAAGTTTTAATGAGTTTTGGCAACGGACATTATCTTTTTCAAAAAATGTATTCAGGTAATCAAAAGTGAAATGTAGAGCTTAAGAAATGGCAGGCAACAGTCTTAGAGCTCTCACTGTTGTAGCGTATTTTCTTGTAATTTCCATGTAACCTGTAGCCTTTTCAGGCCAAGAGCATATAACTTCATCCAAAGGACCACATGCGTGCATTAGATAATCTCTCCAATATTGAAGCTTGGTGAAAGCCAAACTCGCTGATTTGTGACGTCGGAATAGTTGCATCATGCTGGCTTTTCCAGAAGATTCTCATGATTTTCATAAACTTCTTATTGCACGTAATGGTCCACTATTTGGAAAAGGCCATCTTCCTCACAGAAACGTTAGATTTCTTCGAATACCCTTCTTCTTTTTGGACCATCTCGGTTTTGAAAGCCACCACCGGAATGTTTTTAGAGAAACAAGAGACCATAGACGTCTGTGGGCCTTCACTGGGAAGCAAGATACTTTTATCCTATATTTAGTAACTGGTATGTCGGAAGAGATTATGGTCGCATGATGCATGTCCTGTTGAACTTCAGACCACTGGATAGTTTTGAGCTTGGAGTTCAAAGGACTGGGTAATTTTGAGCGCATGGAGCTATTACCTGTTCTTAATGGACATGTTACTATCTACTATTTGTTCTTGATTCTGTTAAGCAATCTAGTTTGAAAGATAATCTTCATTTGGGAAAGACAGGTAGAATTTTACCATCTCCAGAATCAGATCAACATTGTTAAGCAGCACAAATGCAAAATGCTAGCAGATGCAATATTATTTATTATATCAAATGCGTCGGCAATTCTAATACCTGGGAGATTTGAGGCATGGTTTCCATGAAAAATAAATTCCAGAGTACGTTCTATTTGAGCATATATTTTTGTTGTTGACATGGGAAAATGGCCTCTTGCATTATCTTCAAGGAGATAGTCAGTTATCCTTTGCACCTACTCATGAAAGGACCACTTATGCATATTTTCAGGGAGAGAGTCGCTTATTTTTGTGTTTGGCAACAATAATATGGAAATTGTGAGTATGGATTAAAAATATTTACACAACCCAATTCTGTACCTTAGAAATACAAATAGTAAGTTGGAGCAAGAATTGAGAGTGTACCATGAATCACAAATAGTAGGTTGTAGCAGTTTCAACAAAGCAAAGCTGAACAATGTCAAATGATCTCCTCTACATTGTCCCTTGTTCACACTTTATGAACAACCCTTATTCTATTCTTATTCTATTATCAGAATTCTCAATCTACATTGTGTGATTAAGCAACAAACACACTTTATAAACTACCCTCTACTATTATTAGAATTCTTATATTCAAACTTAACACTACGGGAGATATTTCTATGGTTGTGTGGACCAATACCAGTACGGTCCTACTCATCTATCAAAAAAAAATTCATAAACCTATCAAAAAAAAATATACATAAATATTTTATATTAACCTATTTATCAAAAAAAATTCATAAACCATAAAAAATGTACATAAATACTTTATATTAAGTTATATAATCTATTAGGCTCACATTATGATTGGGCTTAAACATCAAACTTTAACATCAAACTTTAACATTACAAGTTGACAAGACATAATGTCCAAGTTCTAGCTTTGAATTACCAAATAAGTCAAAATGCACTACAAAACATTTCATTAAACTCTATTAAATACTTTATATTAAGTTATATAAGTCGTATAATTTAGTTAAAAATGGGCCCACATTGATTGGGCTAACATTATGATTGGGCCAAAAAGTGTTAAACATCAAACTTTAACATTACAAGTTGACAAGACATAATGTCCAAGTTCTAGCTTTGAATTACCAAATAAGTCAAAATGCACTACAAAACATTTCATTGAACTCTATTAAATACTTTATATTAAGTTATATAAGTCGTATAATTTAGTTAAAAATGGGCCCACATTGATTGGGCTAACGAGTGTCAAACATCAAACTTTATCCTTAGAAGTTGACAAGAATTGACACCAAGCTTTTCAATTCAAGTATTAAATACATTAGTTTTTTTAATTCAAAAATTAAAAATAGAGAACCACAAAGGTCAACCATGAAAGATTATATAAGCCATTTGATCATCTAGAAATCAATTCACACCACATATTTGAATTTGGGAGATGGCAATACATGTTAGTCTTCCTTACCAATTAAATTCTATATCAAAAAACTATAAACATAAACTCTCACTGATTTTTATTTCAAACATTCATTTTAGTCATTAGTGGTTGGAGACATACAATTAGAGAGTGTTCAAACATTGTTACATTAATTCTATACATCAGTGGCTGGAGACATACAAATAGAGTGTGTGCATAGTGTTACATTCATTCTATTCATCAGCGATTGGAAACATATAGGCTTGTTTTTGTTGAATAATGTTATTATTTTTGTTGAATAATGTCAACCTTGTTGAGAGACAAAGGTAAATTAAAGCCATTATAGCCATACCACTTGTTAAATAGATCACAAGATCTAATAAGAGAAACATTTCTATATGAATAACGGACCCACTGATTTATAAACCAATTTCAATGTTATTGTAACTTCAAATCTAACCCTTGCAATTCAATATCACACTACTATAATAGCAAAGAATATCATTTCACAGTCTTGAAGACGATGCATATAAATTTATAATCCTGAAGATGATTGTGCAGGATCATGTTTATTCTTTGAAGGAAATGAAGCAACTTGGAGATCTGTGACCTCCTAGAGGGGAATGGCCTAGGAACTTTATGAATTCAAAGAGTAAATTTTGATGTGAGGAAGATTCATTGTTTGGTCAGAGAAGCATTTCTAAATGAATAACAAACCCTTCTTTGAAGGAAATGAAGCAACGTGGAGGAGATCTGTGACCTCCTAGAGGGGAATGGCCTAGGAAGTTTATGAATTCAAAGAGTAAATTTTGATGTGAGGAAGATTCATTGTTTGGTTAGAGAAGCATTGTTAAATGAATAACAAACCCACTGATTTAGATATTCTCTTTTAATTATTAGAATATCAAAGTAAGACAAGATAACTGCAAGATACAAGACTGCAGGAGGAGAACTACAAGGAATTAGACAATTGAGATGCAACAGATAATCATTTATTTTGTTATGAGGAATAATATGAGCAAGGTGTTTAAGATCCTACAGACCAGCCCATAGACATTAAAATGCTATTTAATCATGATGTTAATGTAGAGGTAGTAGATGACTTTATTTTGCTTGATTCCATTGGTCTGCTCATAATGGGGGAGGAGGAAGAAGTGTAGGAAGAGGAAGTGTACTTAAATGATGACCATCCCTTTTAACATGTCCCATACTCTGCTCAGAATGGTGTTTGATAATATCATGGTGGATGTGAGAAATAAATATGGCCCTCGTGGCCTTAAAGTTTTTCAGTTTATTCAACTAATTCTCTAATTTTCCTATGCTCTTATACTGGCCTTTTCATTCTCCTCTTTATCGAGGTTCATTGTGATGTGCTTTAATTAGGACTGTTTCAACGTCGTACTCCTTTGTCATGCGAGGTTCACTTAGGTGCATTGTTTATAACAACATCAAGTTTTCTTTCATTCTATGGTATCCTTTCCTCAGAGGTTTATACTCTCTTACCATTGGCCTGCTATCATGTGGTTGTATGGGTGGAATCGTAACAGATTTGTCTTTTCTTTCTTTTAGTCAATGAAAGGGATGCATATCTAGTGTGCATAACACCCATTTTCTCTCTTTTTCAGTTGAATGTGCCTTGTTTTCCCAGGCTTTCACTTGCAAGAACAAAAAGAACTAGTACTAAACCCTTAGACTTTTAGAATTTGAAAGGGAATAACTTCATAAAGAGACTATGACTAAGAACCCTTATTGTTTATAGCTCTTCTTGATAATCATATTTTTAACAATTATTTTTACGAACTAGGAATAGAATAAATGCCAAAAACAATGATTTGAGGACACATAAAGCTATTTGTGTTGAAGAAATTTGTGTTATGCCAAAACTGTTACAAAAAGAAAAAGGAATAACTTTTCTTGATAACTCATATTTTTACGAACTAGGAATAATATGAATGCCAAGAACAATGATGTGAGGACATAGGAAGCTAGTTCTGTTGAAGAAATTGTGTTGTGTCAAAGATGTTACAAAAATAAAAAGGAATAGCTCTTCCTCATAACACGTGTTTTTCACCAACTAGGAATATAATGAATGCCAAGAACAATGATTTGAGGACACAGAAAGCTAGTTTTGTTGAAGAAATTGTGTTATGTCAAAGTTGTTACAAAAAGAAAAAGGTATAGCTCTTTTTCATAACTCATATTTTTACTAATTACGAATAGAATGAATGCCAAGAAGAATGATTCGAGGACACATAAAACTAATTCTATTGAAGAAATTGTGTTATGTCAAAGCTGTTACAAAAAGAAAAAACAATAGCTCTTTCCCATAATTCATGGTTTTTACTAACTAGGAATAGAATGAATGCCAAGAACAATGATTTGAGGACACAAAAAACTAGTTTGTTAAAGAAATTGTGTTATGTCAAATCTATTACAAAAACAAACAGGGATAACTCTTCCTCATAACTCATATTTTTACCAATTAGGAATATAATGAATGCCAAGAAGAATGATTTGAGGACACAGAAAGTTAGTTCTGTTGAAGAAATTGTGTTATGTCAAAGCTGTTACAAAAAGAAAAAGGAATAGCTCTTCCTCACAACTCATGTTTTTTACCAACTAGGAATAGAATCATTGCCAAAAACAATGATTTGAGGACACAAAAAGTTAGTTATGTTGAAGAAATTGTGTTATGTCAAAGCTCTTACAAAAAGAAAAATGAATAGCTTTTCCTCATAACTGATATTTTTACAAATTACGAATAGAATGAATGTCAAGAAGAATGATTTGAGGACACACAAAGCTAGTTATGTTGAAGAAATTGTGTTATGTCAAAGCTGTTACAAAAAGAAAAAGGAATAGCTCTTCCTCATAACTCATGTTTTTTACCAACTAGGAATAGAATGAATGCCAAGAACAATGATTTGAGGACACAGAAAGCTAGTTTTGTTGAAGAAATTGTGTTATGTCAAAGCTGTTACAAAAAGAAAAAGGAATAGCTCTTCCTCATAATGCATATTTTTACCAATTAGGAATAGAATGAATGCCAAGAAGAATGATTTGAGGACACAGAAATCTAGTTCTGTTGAAGAAATTGTGTTATGTCAAAGCTGTTACAAAAAGAAAAAGGAATATCTCTTCCTCATAACTCATATTTTTACCAATTAGGAATAGAATGAATGCCAAGAACAAAATGAATGCCAAGAAGAATGATTTGAGGACACAAAAAGCTAGTTCTGTTGAAGAAATTGTGTTATGTCAAAGTTGTTACAAAAAGAAAAAGGAATAGCTCTTCCTCATAACTCATGTTTTTACCAACTAAGAATCAATAAAGAAGTTAAAATGCAAGAAAGGGTCAATGCCACTGTAACCTCAAATCTGACCCCTGCAATTCAATATTAGACTACTATAATAGCAATGTTTCAAACTTGATATTTTTCGACAGTCTGCAATAGGTCATTGTTGAGGAGAAGTAAGCTTACAAGTGATTGAAAAAATACACTCCAATCATCAATAACATGCAACAGACCTTAGAAGATCCTCACACCCTAGACAAATCAATCAAATAAAGCCCACAACCCTGCAAGAGAAATCTAGAAAGAATTTTTATGTGTGAATCCTCACTGTTTCTTTCTAGATTTCTTGTTTCTTTCTGTGAATTTAATTATTCCAAGCTTGTTGTAGTATGAAATTTTATGTGTGAAAACCCTTCCAATTATGAGTTTCAGATCCGAGATGTATTCAGTTACAATATATAGATAAAGCACTGATTGTTGTTGCTCATTGATTGCAAAGGCCAATGAATTATCTTGTTTTCTAATACAGTTTTTTAAAATCAGAATTTTGTGGTAACTCTGCAGGTTGTTGCAGCCATGCCAAGAGTTTCTATTGCAGATCGTACAAGGAATAGGAGGAGGTGAGGGCGAGGGGAGCCCAACTGTGATCCAGTGAATCAAATGAGGATAGGGGGGTGATGTGAATGCTCCCAATGCGCCCAGTAATGTCATTGAAAAGGACACCGTGGTTGCAGATCATTCTATTCCACCATCAACCACAGAGTCACCTTCAATCACAGTGCAAGGTGCAAGTTCAACAAAGAAAATCAGTGTCATCAGAGGCTGGACAAAGAAAGACATGTTAGCTGCAATTGATGACATCGAGTTTAAGGGACATTCAATCCGTGCCTATGCAAAAAAACATGGTATTGCCGCCTCTAACATACATTATTGGATAAATGGGTTGACTAATACAAAGTGTAGATAGTTATGACCGAAGAGGAGGAGGACGAGGTCGTTGAGTTGTGTAAGGAGATGGCCCAACTGGGACATGGGTTAGAGCTTACACAACTTAAATTCACAATAGCTCAAATATGTCAAGGGAGGCCAAACCCCTTCAAAGATGGGTTTCCTGGTAAATCATGGAGTGGATGAACTTGTGCAGGGCTTCCAAGGGAAGATCTGTGGATATCTTCCACCCATGATGTCCATGTAGTAGGACGAAGGATCCTTAAGGAAACATGACATGAAGAAGGAAACATGGCATGAATGAAGGCCAGATAGGAATTGATGGATCACTTTATGATAAAAGGAATAATGACATGACTGACCTGGATGAAAGTGATGGATGGTCTATTCCCTATGAAGAAATCCCAAAACATGAAGACTCCTGAATAAAGAAAAAAATTTCATGACATCGTGAGGAGGAGTTCTTCAAGCAATTGGTTGTCCCATCATCTCCACTTGAGGAGCCGTTATTGGTACCTAATTAAGAGGAAGCCTAGAAATAAGTTTCTTACTTGGTAGAAAATTGGAAGAAAAATTCCTAAGCCAAGAGGGAGCTTAGGTACATTCCTTCTGTAGAAATGAGTACATTCCTTCATTGGAATATATATGTCATCCCTAATTAAGAGGGAGAGATAGACACATCATTCTTGTCTTCACTTGGGAAGACATAATGGAGTATTGGGTAAACATCTGGCATCCGATGCTCTTTAAGGATGAGTTAGGGCATCCAAGATATGAGTAGTCATAAAGGACCAATATTATTTTAGGAATGGGAATCCAAGATAAGAATAGTCCTGGTGGAACACACCCTGAGAACTCGGGTGGGGTATGTTTCGAGAGAGACAATTATTAGGGTGTCTATACATCATTGGTCTATCCAACATCGAGCTCAGATCTTGTGGAGATATATAGTTGTTAGTCAAGGCCTTTCTATGTGACAATGTTGGTTGATATGATGCTAAACATATGGGTTCCAATGTGGATCTTCGTATGAGAATTATTCAGATTGAGAATGACCAAGTATCGTTATGAATACCTCCCTAATTAAGAGGGAGTGTTGGAAAGTATAACTAGGTTCAGTCTTCATAATGACATGTGTACATGTGATTTTATGTAATTGATGCAAAGAAGAAAAATAAAATTATTATTGTAATGCTTGTCTCATGGGTTTTACGAGAAAGGAATTTTATTTTTAGGTAAGGCTTCCATTGAGAGGCCTTAGGATTTGTCATATTGTAAAATTGAGTCAATGTCATGTATGAAGGACCCTTCTTGGGCATGTTATATATTTTTATATTATTAAAAGAATAAGATGTCCCTTCAAGACCGAGCTAAAGCATGTCCTTCAAGTCGGCTTCAAGATGGAGTAATAGATCTACACCTAAAGACATGTATGCTCACCCACAGTTCAGGTCAACTTATTTGATAGGAAAAATACTATAAATAGCGCAGCTCGACCTTATTTCAGAGACATAATTTTGGTTAAGAAGAGGTTTGCAATAAAAGGTGCGAAAAAATAGCCTCATAACCAGTGAAGAGGAGGAAAGGAAGAGCGAAGTATTTAGCATAGTTTTTGGGTCTGTTTTAGGCTGAATCACCATGCACATGCTAACTATATACGATGTCTTTTGTAGAAGAAGCTGAAGTAACACAGTTCCATTTGAAGGTCAAGTCAAGGAGAAGACTAAGAAGTATCTCAAGACAAGTTATCAAGGAAGTAGCCTCCACCAAGAGTGAGGATAATCAAGGGTCAAAGTTGGCCAAACTCATGTGATAAGGGTTTCTAAATTAGGGTCTAAGAGGTTGCAAGTCTGAAGCAGAGAAAAATGATGTTGAATTTTAGATGGTAATCGAGAAGGAGGAAGAAGCATAGGTTGGACTATTGTTGACTCAAGCAAGAAGGATTTCATCAAGGAAGTTGTGTATCTTGGTCTTGGAGTGGAAAATAGGTCAAGGGTCTTGGTCTTGGTATTCATCAATTGAAGTCTCTATAAGAAGAATTTGGGTTTTCCTCTCAGGTGGGAGAGGTTTTTGCCTTGGATGATAGTCTATATTCTGTCTCTAGTTTTTTTGTTATTTATGCATTGGTAGCTGTTTGATGAAGAAAAACACTATAATAATATAATGAAAGAGAGGATCCTAATATGAAGAAGTAAAAATAATTCACAAGCAGTTATCAATAGAAGATAAATAACCTAATTGCTATGCCCTAAATTTGTCAACATGAAAAGAATTGTGGGCGTTGTTGGTCCTATCAGGGAAGGAATAAATCATGAAGACAAGGGACAAAAATTCATACATCAATAAAGGATATCAAATAACGGACCTTTCCCTGGTAGAGTGAACCGTACTGGAGGACTTGACCTCTGTGCGAATGAAATAAGTTCCAACATTGATTTCTCTGTAATAGTTTAAAAAAAAAAAGGATTGCAACAATGCAACAGGGTGGGAAAATGAAACATAGTTGAGTGTTGAGTGAAGGCCATAAAGTGTTAAGTGAGGTGAGGTTTGTGTGAGTATGTGCAGTAGAGAGAGGTTGAGAGAGCCTATGGAGTATGAAGGCCAAGAGCTGATGATTGTGTAGATTGTATTATGGTCGAGAACAAAGAGCCGTTGGAGTGTTGAAGGCCAAGAGCTACTGAATGTGCTAATGAAGAGTGGGTAGAATGAGTAGAGGGAAGAGAATTGTTGGGTTGAGTAAAAGAGTGTGTTATTGAGGAGAACATAGGGATAAGGGTTGGATAGTATAGAGAGGTAAAACGAGGTTGAGTTAGTGCCAAAAACATAGTAGTGAATTCCTTATGGATTGTAGGTTGGTGCCTACAAAATAGTAAGTTGGGACTTCCATCTAAGTGGGTGTCTAAAGATGGCTTGGAGGCTGGTGCCTCCTGTAAGTTGTTGCTTGCAATAAATCCAATAATTTTGTGCTTCTGGTACGCTGGTCATGTGTTTTCAAAGAAGGGAGTTGGGGCTTCTTGCCAGTTGGTGCTAGTAAAACACATAAGAGTGTTGGTGCTTCCTATGAGTGCATGATGTAATAAAAGTAGTTTCTTTTGATTCACATCATAACAAAACATATTGGTGGTTTTTCCCTTTATGGGTTTCCACATTAAAT
Organism: Pinus tabuliformis; assembly: GCA_031772625.1. Classification (NCBI taxonomy): domain Eukaryota; kingdom Viridiplantae; phylum Streptophyta; class Pinopsida; order Pinales; family Pinaceae; genus Pinus; species Pinus tabuliformis. The sequence continues at coordinate 953,262,261 of CM062814.1, read as the reverse complement.
CTTTGTGTTCTCTTGCGTGTGATGTTCATGGTGTTGCGTGTTCATGTGCTTATTCATATTGCTGCTACATGATATGATGTTGATAACTCACATGAATGATTTCCAAGATTAAATAAAAATATAAATTGGCATTAAAATTAAAATTAACCTTAATACCGATTCACCCCCCCTCTCAGTGTTAATTATTGTTTTCAACACACCTTTCCTAGTATATAAACAAAGCCTTCATCTATAGCTAACCATATTAATTTTACATTCAAAACATTATTATATAAATATATTACTTGTCCTATTATGAATATTCTCATATTACAAATATTCTGATTATTCGTGTGTGTATGAACCTTGTTCGTTAGATTGGTATGGTATCCCCGTTCTCTGATCTTGTCCATTAGCCTATTTGATCTAGCCTTTGACCATAAATATCATCACGTTTGTTGTCATTTCAATTGAGGCTTTTAGGCACACATTTTTTTTTGGAGGTTCTGCATTTTGCTGTCAAGCCTTCGACCATTAAAAGAGAAAATAAAAAGTTAGCAAAACGTATATATATATATATATATATACACACACATGTACATGTACAGACACACACACACACACACATATTTTTATAGAAACATAAAGAAATAAAGAAATAGTTAAAAATAGGGTCAAATATAAAAAACAACATAAAAATAAAAATACAAAAAAAGATTATATATAAAAAAGATAAATATTAAAAATTAAATAAAAACTTTAACCCTGCAACAACATCTGCACAATTATCACCATATGTTGATGCTCTGACCACCACATCTGCGCGTCATCACCCTCGCATTAGTTGTAGTGATCATACAACCACCATCATACATCGATGCCTCAACCACCACCTTTGCATGCCATCGGCCTGCTTTCATCATTGTAGTTATGTTTACATTATCAACCACCATCTCCCTTCCCTATCCATTGCGTTGCCCCACTACTAGGAGAACACTCTTGCCACCAACAAAATGTTTCCACTACATGCCCAATCCAGTAGCCAAATGTTGCCGCCGCACACTGCTACTTCTGCATACCCCTACCAGTTGTTGAATATTTCTACCTGCTTAGCCACTTTGCAAGGCAACCAATTTCATACATTGTCGTCATACAATACACAATTGCAAATCTAACTAGTCTCTACAACCATACTTTGCATTCCATTGCAGTGGTGTCATTTTTTCCACACAAAATTAACATTATTTTTCAATAGTTTTTATGTCTTCACAGAGGAAGCCATGAAACCTACCCAAAAAAAAATTATAAGCTATGTAGGAATTCGTGTGGGGGGTGACGATCAGACCTGGAGTGGGAGAAAAAAACAATATGTTAAAGTTTATGTGTCCATATGGCTATGGATTGATGTTCATACAATATTGTACACACATACCAACATTTCCTATGTGACTATCCATACCATCACATCCCACAACTTTTTATTTTCTATGGGTATACTCATAATTAATATACTAGCATTTCCACCAAGAGGTTCAAAGACACACCAATAGTGTTTTGGGTTTTCTTAACCCTTCAAATATATATTAAATAACATTTAAAATAGAAAAGTTTATAAGAAAAGAACCTCATGCCATATTACAAAGAACCTCAAATAAGAAAGAAGTCAAGCAGGGTTAACTCATGTGTCTACATTGATAAGACACTTCAAACAAGCCTCTGCCTACCTCAAAATATCATGATCTATTGTCACTAGTTAGTAATTTCTAAGTACTTTATATATAATATCAGTGGATCAACTATTCTTCCATATACACAAACTTAGGCAAAATTCCTTAGAAATTATCCCAAAAAGTGAAAACATAACATGAAGATGAGTAAATGAAAGAATAGAGTTGTTCTTACTGGATCATAAAGTGGTTGGACGAAGGAAATCCAAACACTCTAGATATTGATAAGTTCAATAATTTTACCATCTATTCATTTGAGTCAAACCTTTAGGGATCTTGGAGACTGAGTTTACTCTTAAAATACCTTCCGCCTTTGGCCTCCTTCCCTCGTCAAGTGTCTAATCTCACTCCTCCATTTCCTCATCTTCTTCTTCTTTCCCTGATTGAACCAAATCATCTTGTTCCTCAGAGGCATCCTCACAAACATAGCCCTAGGAAGAAAGCATCTTCCCTCCCCGCATTGTGTCTGATATGATAACATGTCCATTTCATAAAAAGGGTGCATTATGCTCTCAAGCATCATATTCCTCACGCCATCACTAGTAGGAGCAACATATGAGCACCCATTGACTCTGTTATTTTTATTCAAACCTCACGCCATCACTAGTAGGCATAGTTTTAAAATTCGGCCGGTTCGAAACCGAAACGGCCGAGTTGATCCGTTTTGTTGCCCTCAGGAGTGACTTGGTAGAAGAAACGGCTCGTTTGGCCGAGTCAGCGATGACTCGGCCAACTCGGCCGTTTCCATACTGACTCGGCCGAGTCACAAACAACGGCCTGTAACCCCAGTAAAACGACGATTTAACAAATTTTTAATGATTTTTTAAGGTGTTTTCCAATTGGTTTGGACTCCAATGCGTTTTATGAATTACTTAAATGTTATTTGGGGTCCATTTCCCCCTCCCAAACCCTATTTAACACACTCAAATGCTCTCTACTATTGATATGCTATTCAAATTTCATGGTAATGTTAAATTCTTAAAGTAAAAGTGACATTCTCCTTAATCTTCATTTTCATCCTTTTACTTAAACTTTTAACATTACCATGAAATGACTCAGGATGTTTGAGAGTGGTTTCGGCCTCATTGGATTTCATATGGAGAAAGTAGAATTTTAGATTTCATTCAAAATCCAACAAACTTATCAGTTTTTCAGGATTTCAGGATTGGAGGATTGCAATGTTTCCATTGAATGTTGTCATGTATTAGGGTATGGAACTCGTATTTAATCAAGAGCACCATTCCCTCTATGTACCTTGATGTTAGTGACATTGGTTGTCGAACTCCTCTGGGATTTGCTCCCAAACCAGGAGCTTCTGAAAATGTCGCTCCCGCTCCCCACTTTCGCTCCTGCTCCCAAGTAACACTGAGCCAGATGATGTTGGCAACTCTAGCAGTAGCCAGTAGTACTGTTCACAAACTTTTGTTGTAGAGGCCATTTATAGCCTCCTTGTTTATGTGTTTTTGTTTTGATCTCTATATCATCATCGTTATGTATTGGACAATGCATTGGGTGCGATTTTGATATAATGGATATATTCATGAGCCTACTTTGATCATATGTTGTGTTCTATCTATATTCTAATGCTGTGTGTTTGGAAACATGAATGAAAATCTTCAAAATTATGTGTTTTTATAAAAAATAAATATTTAATGTATTTTTTACAACGACGGAGTCATTGAAATCGAGCCGGCCGAGTCGATACCGAGTCGGAGTCGGAGTCGGAGTCGACCCTTGGCCGAGTCAGAGTTTTAAAACTATGCTAGTAGGAGCAACATATGAGCACTCATTGACTCTGTTATTTTTATTCAAACCTCTGTAATAAGTAGAAATTTCTTCACGAGATTCTAAAATATTGTTCTCTAAAAATCTGTTAAGATTTTGTTGAATCCCTAAAAGAGGACCCTTTCTGTCTATAGTGTGCTCATTCCCATTTGATTTTCTTTACGTTGCAGGAAGAGGTGCTCCAAAAGAAATTATATGGTTTTCACCTGTGAACACATGGTTATGGCATACAACTGCAGTTGGAAAATATGAATTGAACCTATATTTGTTTTTGTCAAGTTAAAATTCACCGCGATTAGTGAACATTGGGTGAACCTTATCTTGCTCCTCTTCAACAACAAGAAGGTTTGGTGGTTGCACGATTATTACAAGAATTCTTAATTTATCTTTTCCTTTAGGTTTTCTTTGTTTGTCTTTCTCACTGTCATTCTTTTCATTGTCTTTATTCACCATCCTGCAAGTTGTAACCTTTCTTCCTCGAGATCTAGGTTGGAAATTGTCAGATGAAGGCGAAGTAGTTTTCACACCAATGACTCTCTTGTTTCGACCTGTTCTAGCATTTTTTGTAGCTATTTTTTCTACAACAGAACCATATGCAACATCATGGTTGAACCTTGGTTGAACCATATGCAACAACATCATTAGTGAACATTGGTTGAACCTTATCTTGCTCCTCTCAGCAAGATGAAGGTTTGGTGGGTGCATGATTATTACAAGAGTGCTTACTTTATCTTTTTCTTCAAGTTTTCTTTCATTTCCTTTCTCACTGTCATTCTTTTCCTTGTATTTTTCCACCATCCTACAAGTTGTAACCTTTCTTCCTTGAGATCTAGGTTGGAAATTGTCAGATGAATGTAGAGTAATTTTCACACCAATGGCTCTCTTGTTTCAACTTGTTCTAAAATTTTGTGTAACAGTGTTTTCTACAACAGAACCATCTACAACAACATCATGGTGTGTCTTCAATGCAAAAACATCTAACTCCAATTTCATAAGCCTACTATGATATGTAACAATTGCTTTGCAGTTTTTGAATGATCAAACAACGTGAGCAGTGAACACAAGAAACGACATCAAAACAGCAGCAAGTAAAGACACCTCTTCAGTAGAATTTTGTTGGCCCCGAATCTGATGATGAAGACCATGTAATAGGAGAAGAAAATCACTTCTTTACTCCTGATGATATGCCCACATTTATCACTGAAGATGATGAGTATGCAAAAAGTTCAGCGGTACAACATGATGCAGATTTTATCTTGTCGAATGACACAGCTCTTGAAGAGGAGTTGTATGAGTATCAAAGAGGGTATATGCATGCCTTGTCCACCCAGTAGCGTCAGTATTCATTAAGAAACATAAATTTCCCCATAAATCCTATCCAAAAGAGAAAGGAAGGTCCAGCATCTAAGAATGAGCCACCGGTTGCACCAAATAAAGGCAAAGAAGTTGTTGATCCAATGCCTAACAAATCTCCATCAGCAAATGAACAAGTCAATCAGCCCATTGTACCGAAAGATAAAGTCGAGAAGAAAGAAGTTCCAGCCAAAGAGGTAGAGAAGACTTCCACTTTTAGTTTAGAAAATGAAATTTCTAAATTGAAGGTGTCTATTCCTTTGACAGAGCTGATGAGGAACAACGATTATAGAGGGCAGGTTTCCAAAATTCTGAATTTTGATCCAATGTCCGACATAGTGAGTGTGCAAATGATAAACCTGAACTGATTTTTGGACCAACATTGAATGGTGAGTCTCCTGACAGTGATGTCCCTCCTTTTTATATCAGTTTGAGAGTGCATGAGTTTGTGTTGCATAATGCTATGTTCGATTCCGGCGCCTCCCACAATCTTATGCCAAAAGCTATCATGGAGAAGTTGGGTTTGTACATTACCAGGAAGTACCATGATCTCTATTCATTTGATTCCAGCAGGGTGAGATGTATTGGGCTTATTAAAGATTTGGTGGTCAGTTTGGATCAGATTCTGGCTAAGAATATTTTGATGGATGTTGTTGTGGCAAACATTCCTCCCCGATTCAGTATGCTTCTTTCAAGGTCTTGGGGAGCAAAGATCAAAGGAACTATGCAGCTTGATTTCTCCTATGTGACGATTCCAGTGTTTTTCCAAATGAGAAAATTGTATCGTGAACAGAAAATGAAATACATGATTACAAGCAAGGAGAAACCAATTAATCATCCGATTAATTATGTACATACAGATCTAGAATCTTTTGTTTTGTATTCAGATAGTTTCAATGATATTGATAGTCAGTTAGTTGTAGCAGATGATATTCCATAAATAGTAGAAAATTTCAGAGAAGTTTTGAAGAGAGAAGGACAAGAACATGGAAGTACCGTTCAGCAATAAGAAAAAGATGATGGACAGCAAGTAGAAAAAATAGAGGAAAAAGAGTTTTAGCACTTAGAAGAAGAGGAAGATGGCCTGTGGACCATGGATTTCAATGGCGTAGTGGGAAATGATGGTGCTGGAATTAGAATTTGGGTACGCAGTCCTTTTTCTACTCCAAACAAAGTGCCGAGTAATGTGCGGGTATGTTCTTACAAACTTGCTTTTGATTGCTCAAACAATGAAGCTGAGTATGAGGCTTTGATTGCTGGCCTAAAGATCCTAAGAAAGCTGAATGCTAAGAGGATTTCTGTATATGGCGACTCCGAATTGGTGATTAAGCAAGTTAAAGGCGAATATCAAGCAAAGCATCCTCGGATGCGGGCATACCGGAATGTTGTTCTAGACATTTTGAAGCTATTTTCAGATTACACTTTGATGTGTGTGCCTCGTATTCAAAATAGTATAGCTGATGCACTTGCTAAGGCAGCAAGTAATTTAAAGATTCCTATGAACTCAAGCAATAAATTTGAAATCCATGTGAAGCATCGTCCGACTGTCCCGGACAATCAGAGATATTGGCAAGTTTTCCAAGATGATGAGGAGATTAATGATTTTCTGCAAAACAAAGGTAAATTCAAAGATACCTCAATTGATGTAGAGCATGATGATGGAAAAGATGATGTGCAGATCAATCAAATGGAAGTGTTGCAGCTCAAGGATAATGTGATTCCTAAAGGCTTGATACCTTTAGAAGAGCTCTTTGATCATGATGACGTAGCCCGTAAACCAACATTGTAGCCAACAGAGAAGGGAGTCGAAGACGTGAATATTGGAACAGTCGAGCATCTGAAGATGGTAAAGCTGTCCAAAGCATTGCCACCGAAGGTAAAGGCCAAATATATCAGTTTGTTGTCATCTTTTGCCGATGTGTTTGCTTGGGACTATTCTGATTTGAAGACATATGATACAAATATAATTCAGCACACTATTCCTATTAAGCCTAATAAAAAACCTTTCAGACAGAAGTTAAGAAGGCTTAATCCAAAATTGCTGCCATCAATTGAGAAGGAAGTTAACAGGTTGTACAAATCAGGAATCATTGTTCCCATCCGTTTTTCTGATTGGATATCTAATTTAGTCCTCGTGCGAAAGAAGACTGGTGAGATTCGTTTGTGCATTGATTTTCGAAATCTCAACAAAGTCTCATTGAAGGATAATTATCCGTTGCCCAAAATGGATCACATACTTCAGCGAGTAGTTGGAGCATCTCACATGTCACTACTCGATGGTTATTCCGGATATAACCAAATTTTAGTCCATGAAGATGACCGAGACAAAACAGCATTCACCACTCCGTGGGGAACCTTTCATTATGCCAAAATGCCTTTCGGTTTGAAGAATGCGGGTGCCACTTTTCAGCGGGCAATGGACTTGCCTTTTGTAAATGAGAAGGATGTCTTCTTGGTTGTGTACCTTGATGATTTGACCGTGTTTTCCAAATCAGACGAAGAACACTTGTATCATTTGAAAATTGTCTTTGAAAAGTGCAGAAATTATGGTGTGTCGTTGAATCCTAAGAAGAGCTTGTTTGCCATGGATGAGGGCAAATTACTTGGGCACATTATCTCAAAGGATGGCATCCGTATTGATCCAGCACATGTGGAAGCGATTCAGCAAATTGACCTGCCCCGAAATAAGAAGGAGATACAATCGTTTAATGGTAAGATGAATTTTCTGTGCCACTTTGTTCCTAATCTTGCTGAACATCTAAGGGACATTACAAACATGCTTAAGAAGGACAGCCAAGTGTCATGGACGGAAGAGGCTGTAAAATCTTTCAATTTAGTAAAATTGGCTCTTTCTTCAGCTCCAGTTCTAATCAGCCCGGATTATATTCAGGACTTTATATTGTTTTCATTTGCTTCGGAACATACTATGGCAGCTGTATTAATGCAGAAAAAAGATGAGCATGAAAGACCCATTGCTTTCTTCAGCCGGACTATAAGGGATGCTGCTTTGAAATACAATATTATTGAGAAGCAAGCCCTTGCACTTGTAAAAGCACTGAAAGATTTCCGTGTATACATTCTGCATTCCCATATTTTAGCTTATGTTCCTAACGCTGTTGTCAAAGATATTTTGGTTCATACCGATCCTGAAGGGAGATGTGGCAAGTGGATAGCAGCTTTGATGGAGTATGATGTGGAGATAAGGCCCACAAAGCTTGTTAAAGGTCAGGGATTGGCGAAGTTGATGGCTGAATGAAATCTGCACTTCTTAGACATAAATCTGATCGCTGCTATGTCCGATGAAAATGAGGAAATTTTTTCACTTCAGGTATCAGAAATGTTTGTTCTTTCTCCATGGTATTCAGATATCATATATGTGCTTCAGAATTTGCCCGCGCCACCGGGTATGGCTAAAAACAAAGCGAGAACTCTTAAGTTAAAGGCTGCCAAGTTTTGTATTTTGAATTCTGCACTTATTGGAAAGATCCCGGTGGCGTTTTGTTAAATTGTTTGGTGGAAGAAGAAGCGAAGCAGGTCATGGAGGATTTCCATAAAGGAGATTGTGGCGGTCACCTTTTTTGGAAAACAACGGAAAATAAAATTCTGAGAGCTGGATATTATTGGCCGACATTGTTTGCTGATGTGTTCAAGATTGTTAAGAGTTGTCATAACTGCTAGATTTTTTAAGGAAAATAGAAATTACAGCGTTTTCCGCTTAAGCCCATTGAGGTGAGTGCCCCTTTTCAGCAGTGGGGGTTGGATTTCATTGGTGAAATTCATCCTTCTTCTTCAGGTCAGCATAGATGGATCCTCACAGTGACAGATTACTTCACGAAATGGATCGAAGCAATTCCCACTAGGCAAGCTACGGATGCGGTAATAATTTCATTCCTTGAAAATAATATTTTGTCTCGTTTTGGTTGCCCGAATAAGTTAATCACTGATAACGCAGCAACTTTCAAGTCAAAAAGGATGGTTGAGTTTTGTAGTAAATATCATATTACTTTGGGGCACTCAACCGCCTATCATCCGCAAGGCAATGGATTGGCGGAGTATTCCAACAAATCTTTGGTTAATATCATTAAAAAGATGCTGTAAATAAACAAGAAGAGTTGGCATAAGAAGCTGGTCCATGCACTTTGGGCAGATCGTGTGAGTCAAAAGAAATCCATTGGTATGTCCCACTTTGAGTTAGTTTATGGAGTTGATACAGTGTTTCCTACCTCTCTTGCAGCTCCGGTAGTCAAACTTCTTCAAGAGGCTGTAGTGAAGAGGATCCAATGCAGAGAAGACTAAATCAAATGATCCACTTGCATCAGACACGGGAAGATGTTTTTCAGAACACATTCAAGTTGCAGGAGAGAATTAAAAATATTTATGATAGAAAAGCAAAGGCGGACACATTTCAGTGGGATGATGTGGTTCTAAAGTGGGATGCAAGGAATGAGGAAAAGGGTAAGCACGGTAAGTTTGACAATCTCTGGAAAGGTCCTTTTAAGATTGCAGCATATAAGGGTCAGAATGCTTTTCTTTTGAAGGAGATGAACGGGGAAGATTGTCCAGGAGGGCCGGTCAATGGTCGGCTGCTCAAGCGGTACCTTTTCTGAGTTATTTCTGTTGTCATCATTGTCATTGTAAATACCATTTTATTTCAGTTTCACTGCAAGTGTGTGCTGTGATCTTTTCTTCAGTCTGGGGCCCGAACTGAAGGCTATAATTCTGAAGAAATATTTCAGTTTTGAGTTTAGTTTGTCGAGTCAGTTTTTCAGTCATTTTAGTGTTATTATCGAGTCATTTTGAGTCAAGTTTCAGTCAAATAAATTGAGTCCGAAGTCTTGTATTGTTTGTCGAAATAATGACTCCATAGCCCAATGGACGAAGGCACTGTCTAGCTCTTCGAGAGATCTATCGTTCTTGGCACCTCCAAGGAGCTACCATCCCCATTGGAGCCAATGTTCGAGTCGATCTGGTCATCCCTCCGCCAGAGATCCAAACCCTTTTTGCATTTCATGATTAGGTGTCCCATCTCTCTCGATCAGTTGCATTCCGTTAGGAGCATGCCATAAATCTGATGGAAGGGATTTTGTCATGCATCCCCCTCATGCCTTGCACTTCTGGCTCAGGTCTGTTCATCAAAATCAAGTCTTAAAAGTCATTTGCAGTCATGTTTTAGTTTCTAGGTCATTACAGTCATTTTAATCATTAGGTCTAGGGTTAGTCAATTTGGTCTTCGACAAAGTCTAATAAAGCCAGCATGCCAGAGGGAGGTCCTTGATAAGTTGTTATTTCAAAGATTTTTATCGTCATATGGATGGATTATGACTTTTCTTCAAAACTCTGTTTTGAAGACAAGTCGACATTTCATTTTTTGTAATAATTTTCCAAAATTTTCAATTCTTGAATTCTCCAGGCGCAGCCCTGGTCTCATTTGCCAAATCCCATGTCAGCTATCAATGCAAAAAATTGCTAAGAAATTCATCATTTCAACCAAAAATCAAGGAGGAAACAAAAAGTCAGAGTTCTATTAATTGTGAAAAAGTGTCAACTGCAAAACATTACAAAATGGGTTTTGAAGAACCAAAAAGCAAGCCAATGCCTTTATAAGATTTTTCCATGAAGATCAAAGTCATTTTGCATGCCAAGGTTGGAGAAAAACGTTTCAGAGCGAATTGGGTGAGAGCAGTGCGTGTTTTGGAGAGAACTTGTTTGCAGCTAGCCAGCGCAGCACATATAACAGGTGGCGCAACGCACTGGAAGCGCGCGACGCACTGGGAGTTTCCACCCAGCGTTAATTTGAACGGGCGTGGTGCACTGGGTTCTTGGCGCGGTGCATATAGCCCAAAGCTCGAAATTGTTTCAAACTTCTCCAAATTGTTCATTCCTTGCGTGGATTTGCCAGGTAGGCTTGCTATCTTGATGTTGCATCAAATTTTATGATAAGAGATGGTGGTGTAAGGGTGATAAAGGTTGAAACAAAAATTCAAACCCTCTTTCTATAAACACAAACAAATTTGCTGCCAGGGTTTCAGAATTCACAGTTTTGCCACCAAAATCATTTCCCCTTCCCCTTGTTCCCTTATCTTCACTAATCCCTAATTCCCTATCACCTAGATTCATTACTCCCTTCTTCTACATTCTCTATCCCAAATCCTCCAACCTCACACCTCAAAACCTATACAATGGTCCCAAGCCCTAAACCTTATTCCCATACATAAATCTCTCAAACCCACTCCTATATTTCCCTATTAAATTTCTCCCAATAATTCCCATTCCTCACTATTGTTTCCCCTTCCTAACAATCCCTAACAGTCCCTGTTGCATTTGTTTTTTCCCTTTGGTGGCAGACTTTGCTGGCAGACTTTGCACCCTAAAGAACAGTCAAACAGTTTTCACATACAGCAGCATCTTGTCTTCAAGTTATTTTGTACAGTAGTCATGGCATCTGAGCATTCATCGGACTATGAGGTAGAAACCCAAAGTGACTCTCCCTTGGAAGAACAGGCACCCCGGAGGCCTCATAAAAGTGGCAGACATGTTAGGGAAGAACTGATCACCCTTACAGAATTGCAGGCCTGCCCTATTGCTATGTAGTGTTTTCAGCATCAGTCATGCTATGAGTTTTTTCAAAAGGTGGCTAGTGTCCAATTTCATCATGAGTTGGCTCGTCTTTTTGTGTTGCACTTGCACTGAGATCAAGCTATCTTGGCTGGTGTCACCTTCACACTTACACCAGAATCTGTCTCATTAGCAACCAGTATACCGAACATTGGTGAACCATGGCACAAGAAACAAAAGACCGGCAGCATTATGAGCCACACATCAAAACCAGTTTCTTGAGGTAGCTCAAGGGAGTGTTCCCGTTCCAGTATCTAAAATATGAATATGCTCCACTAATGAGATTGATCATGAAATACTTCAGCTGTGGGGGACGGTTCTCTCATCTTTATGCTTATCACATCAGGTTGCTCATGCATTTCACCAGGGTATGGATGATGAACATTCCGTATTTCATTTATCAGAACATAGAGAGGATGACCACCTTTATACAGCAATTTTGTTCGCCAACCTCAATGCCCCAATTTGCTCCACAATTTGGGGGCCGAATTTTGTTCGCCAACCTCAATGCCCCAAGTTGCTCCACAATGGCTTAATGGTAACAATGGTAAAAAATTATGGTTTAACCTCCCTATTTATGGTAATTTTGTGAAATTAAATATTACATTTCATAAATGTTGGTTTTTCTCATGGTTTTTGCTATATGCATGGTCAAAATATGGTTTTTAACTATGTCCTTATGCACATTGTTCATATTATCTTGAACGGGTTTACGTGTGCAGTGTTCTTTGTGCAGGATCTCAGATGATGGAATTACGACAGTTTTATATGCACTTGATCCCGAAAAGTCGTCTTTAAGCTCTTTTCCGACTTGAAACATGAAAAGATGGCCGAGTTTCCCTCTTGACTCGTTAAAAGAAACGAGAGGCGGTCGCCTTTAAGCTCTTTTTTCGACCGTTTAAACATAAAAAGATCGTCGGGTTTTTGTCGTTTCAGACTCGTTATTGGTTACGAAACGACGTGCTTCTGACCGCTTTTTTACTTTTTCAGGTTGAAGTTACTACTTACGAAAATTACTCCTCGATCATAACGGTCGGGCGGTTCTTTCAAGTATTGTTTTATACTTTTTCGGGCTCGAGAGACACAACTCCACGAAAAAGGACGCCCCTGGAGTTTTATTTTCCGTGTCTTTTTCAAACTCTCTAAACATGAAAAAGACTCCGAGTTTTACCTATGTCGGATTCGTTAAAACCTGATGAGATTGGACTCGTCACCATGACAAGACTCGAGCTTCTCCTTCCTAGGGCTCGTTAAACTATTACTAGGTTGGATTCAACAACAGTTTTATCATTGATTGTCTATGGCAGCTAGTCACTCTTGAACATCGACACTTTTGCTTTTTGTCGGGTTGGGACATCCATACATCGTCATTTGGCCTTCTGCGGGTTTGGGTTATCATTCTAGCCTTATTTCATGCGATTCATGCTGTCTCCTTCGTGCCTTTGATTCATCGGTGCCTGAATGCTGCCACACCCCCTTCCGGAGTCGTGTCGCCGATATGTTCAAGAGTATAATCCTTCTGCAGTTTACACCCTCGCCTTCTCCTCTAGTACTCTGCTCCGCCATCTACCACTTGTTCCTTATCTCGTGTCGTTGATGGGGGAAACATTATGGCCCTCCTGCGACGGGTCGTCTCCTGTCGACATCAACTCATTATCCAGGAGATTGACCTAGAGATCCCTTTTGGTACCTTAGAGCTTGCATGCCTCAATGGCAAGTTCTTCGCACCTGACGGTCGACTTTCATCATTGGTCATCGATTGGGTGATTCCACGAGTGTTCGACTTCAGCTCCTTTTTCACACTTCGTGGATTGTGCTAGACAGTACCTTGAGAGCCATCGGCATTATTGGTGGTTTCTCTCGCACTTGTTAACGGTTTTCATCATTGACCGGTAATCAAGTGATATTCTATCATGCTCGACCTCAGCACCTCTATTCGCATGTTAGGATTTGTACTATGATCGGATGGGTTCAAGACCCCGAACTCAGCTTACACATGTTCGGGCTGCGTGGATTGGTTTTATGATTACATGACTCATTGATGGATGGCTGCGACCATACCTGAGTCTTCATGGATGGCTGCGACCATACCTTTATTATCATCATGGTCTCATTAGCTGGGTGGCTGCGTCCATACCACAGACCTATTTCGTATGTCTTTTGGATGGCTGCGCCCATGCCTAGACTACATGTAATTCATTATCAGAGATATCAGTTGTACTTGCGTGCAAGTTCTTCCAGGTGGTGTTCCAGTTCAGTCAGTTTCGTAAAGCATTTCACCCCTCCCACTCTCTTGGGCTTCATACTTTAGGGGGCATCTGTTACACAGTAATTTGTCACTGCCTTCATCCCAATCTTCCTACTGTGTCATGAGTCCAAAATCATTCATGCTCATGCTCTCGGATGTTTCCAAATGACCCACTGTGCCAAAGTTTCTGCATCATCTCGACTGTTGTCAAAATAAACGCGCTGATGGGCTCTCCAAAACAGTCCATAAGCGCTGCCATAGCAGAAGTACACGTGATTCCCGCGATGGTCGATTTTCATATGACAGTGCAACTGTTGCTTGTATTTTCCCGCGATGACATGACCTTCTCCGTTATGAAGTAGCGATGTCAGCACGTCAGACCAATTATGTACCCGCGATGATCCAGTTTGGGCGAGTTTGTTCTAACAGTCGGCCTTCCAGATAACTCCAGACCTGGTTGTTGGCCTTGTTTATGTCGCCCTCCCTTCTCTGGCATGGCTGTTCCATCATTTGTGCTACCTTCCTTGGAGATAAGCTCATCTTCCCACCATTCATGAAGACTCCTTCTCCAATTTAAGCTTTCACCATTGTTATGAGATGCTAGTTTGGAATTCTTAGTCTTTGGAGTGTTGCTGATAGTATTGTGAGATTGATAGGTAGCTGGTGTGACAAGTGTGGGATTGTTTGAGAGCTTGAGGAAGGTTGTGAAGTGCTTTTGATCTTGTGTGAAACTTGTGAGTGAGAGAGACTTGTATTGGGAGATCCATCTTCAAGGGTGAATGCTTGAGGAACATGCTGGCTGGACCCTCCTGAGAAGGCTTGTGACGTCAAGACCTGGGTTGTAAGCTTACTCTATTTCATATTTAATACAATCAATGATGTTTTCCTATGTCTCATATGCAATGTACTAGATAGCTCATGATTTCTTGACTTTATGGGTAAATAGTTCTTTGTTGTATCTGGTTATGTGCTTTGTTGTATTTCCTTGCTTTGCTTCAGGTTGATTACTCATTAGGAGAAGGAGGCAGAAGTTGGAGCAGCGCAACGGAACTTCATCAACCACTGGTTGAGGTAGGCCTCTAACTTGAACTATTTAAGGAGAATTGATGTTGGTTTGTCCTTGTTTGTGACTAGACCCACTCTAGGGCTAGAGGAGTTGCCTCTGTTCGCAAAGGGAACACTTTCCTGCTTCACAGTTGTTTTCCTTCTTGCAGTTGAGTGAGACACTGGATTGGCACCAAAGTGCGTGCAGTCGCCCTGACTTCATCAAACTTTTTTTGCATTTCCCGGATATTTGTGCCAAGTTTCTGCAAGTTTGGGTCCTCCTGCAGAATCGTCCATAGTTCCACTTCTTGTTTGAAGATTAGTGTGTAGCCTGTGATTGTTGCATCCAAAGTGGCCATGCTCTCCCTGATAGCTTCTCCTAGATTTCAGGTGGAGAGGTTGGCTGCAATTTCAATTCGAGCTCTAAGATCTTCATTTGGAACTCAAATGTTACTCGACTGACCTCATCCTTCGATTCTCTGACTGTGACAACCAACTTCTGAATTTCCGTTGTTGTTGTTGCATCTTCTGGAATGTGAAGTTCTGATAGCACTTGACATGCCTATGTAATTGTTTCCTATAAGCTATGGCTTCGCACGGCCAGTTCTTCCTTTTCCTTTAGCACCTGAGCGTTTTTGGTGAAGATCTACTTATTTTTCATCTTTACCTCACTGATAACTTATAGCACGCATTTCTCCTTGATCCTGAGCTCATCTCATACCCCCTGATGAATCGAATGGAGTGTCTGAATAGGAAGCACGGCTAAGTTGATACCCACATCCTTGATCTATCTGAGCTGGGTGTTTGCTTCATCGGCTTTTGTGCACAGTGATACCTCTAGTAATGGAATGATTCTAAGGTCCAAATTCCTATCTATTTCTAGCACAGTCATGTTCGTTTGCTGCAGGCTCACTTGAATCCCGCTCGCCTATCCCACGCTCACCTGAAGTTGAACTGTTTGAATCTATAAGTCGTGCAAATCCTTCTACACATTCCCCAACGTCTACATGTACTATTTTTCGAACTGTTTCCATAGATCTGTCATTGTGTTGCGAACCTTGTCTTCAATCTCATCCAAGTATCCCTTAGTTGGGACCATTGGATCCACACGTGCATGCTTATCATATTTTTGTTTATTTCTGGGCCAGGAAGTGGTCTCCCTAGTCTGCTTCTGCAATTTAAATGGAGTTCTCTACTCCTCGCCACCACCTCCTTCCTCCTCAGACCCTTCCTTGTCTGTATCATGTTGAGAAGTAGAATCCTCAACCTCCAATGTGGCCTCCTTCACAGCACGCTCCTTGTCAATAGTTGCCTTGGCAACAACTTCCCTCTTTTATGTGCTACTTTCTCTTGAGTGCCAGCATTCTCAGCTTCCTTTTTCTTCTATGTTGTTGTAGCCTATGCAGAGGAACTTTCCCTGGTATTTCTTGTTCTTGCGTCGAGATTTGATGGCTTCCTCCACTCACCTGGCCATTTTCTCACGACTTCCTGTACATCTGTGTCAATGACTAAGTATGGAAACCTGTACCATACTCTCTTAGGATCTCGCCTTGCGCGGATGGATACGTTGTGAAAATCCACTTTAAACTCTGCATAGGCCTCCAACTGCTCAAACGGGGTCGATAATAGCCTTGGCCTTTAGCTGATCACCATTCAGAAGTACATCTCGACCAGTACCCAGAATAGATTCGTCTCCATTTCCCTCTCTAGATCCTTTGTTGCCCACAACGAAGTGAACTTCGCAGCCTTTAGTAAATCAACATCTTGCAAAGGGAACTAACTGTCTTCTGGCAGTCTCCACGCAACTAGGGTGATTAACAATAGCATCCAGGCATAGTGGAATCCCTTTCCATCATCATGTGCTTCACGACAATTCAACAAAATATCTATGGAGAGATACTCCACCCAGTTGTACTACACCCCCTTCGCACATTGTGCAGCCAATGAAATGACTAGCACCGTCACCTCATCCGCGCAACACTTTCTCATGACCTTGCAAGCCAAAATTTGGGGGGGAAATTATACTGCCTTGTTTGTGATGGAACGGATAGAGTATCCGTGCAAATTCTTCACTAAGCCAAATTTGTTCTTCATTCTATCCACGAGTTTTTATTGCCTCCAAAATCCTCGGCTGGATCCACCCCTTAGTAAGGAAACCTGGTGATAATCCGTGATGGGGATGGGCTCTCCCAACCAAAGACACCCATCATGAACCAGTGTAATAAATTGGCATACGCACACCATGTTGATAGCGCTTCTGCTAAAATGTGGCACCCATAGCATATTTAGCAACCCAGCCTTTTCAACCCCCACGACCCACTTCATGGGTTCTAGTCGCGTGAATCTGGTCTCCTCATAATACATCTTCGCCAAATATTTGGTTGTCACCAAAAGTGAGAATTTGTCATGATCATCTAGATCCTAATCCTCCATTTTTAGTGTGGGAATGCACCCTAAGAGCACGCCTTCAAATGGAACTTTCTCCAGCAATAGCGATGTAGAGACCATAAACTTGCCAAAATCAGGATCCTTGGGTACCTTCACTTTTCCCTTTCGTGGAGGGATATACTTCAGGAGCCGAGTGATAGGCTCTCCCTCCTCAACATCCAAGTCTTCAACCCTTTCACAAAGCTCCTCTTCATCAAGATCCAGGGGTTTGTGTGGCTATTTTGACTTGTTCATATTCCCTTTCTACTGAACCTCCGTAGGGTTCTTCCTTAGTGACTGCCTCACTGGTACATCCTGGGGTTTCTTCTACTTCTCCTTAGCAGTGGATGGTTTAGGCCTAGGCGACATCAGCGTCATAGGCATAGACAATGTAGCTTCCATTGTCAATGCAATTTTAGGGGTTGCAGCTTTAGAGACATCTACTTCTGCGGGATCAATCATTTTCTCAAGGAGGATCTAAGTTCCTCCCAATCTTCTTGGTTCATAGACTTAAGGCAAGAAAATTCAAAAGCAATTTTCACAAGGCAAAGCGTTTTACTGTAGGCTAGCATGCCAGATTTATTGGCAATTACAAATTCAAATCCAATCATTCCCTCCAATTTCTGATCATAGATGCATCTTTGGTGGTGGATTGCCAAATATTTGCACCATAAATGCAGCCTACCCGCTCCTCCTAACAATATTTTCACCATCCAATCAGCTACAGTGCATCCAACAACTCTTTTTGGACCCTGCTGCGTGACACCGTCCTCCATGGCACAACTCCTCCTAGCGTACATCTTGCTTCCCTCGCGTAGGCCCCTTACATCGCTTTCCCCATATTCGGGCAGTGTATTTTATAGTCCCGTACTCCCTTGCAGCTCCGTGGAGTACTAAGATTTCCTGACCATCATGTAGTCATTACACAGGGGAAATATCCCCTTGATATAACTTTAGTCGACTTCCATTCACTCTTCCTGGAAATAATTCCCCATTCAACTTCGTGTGTTGAACTATGCCACCATCTATAATTTCCTTGACTACATAGGGTGCCAACCAATGCATTTGAAACTTCCCAGGGAACTTTGTGAACTTTCTATCATAAATGAAGACCAAATCATTCACCTTGAAGTTGCGCAGCTTAAAATGTCAATCATGTCATGCCCTTTCACGCCCCTTTTGCACATGTTGGTGAAATCCTGCTAAAAACTTGTCTTCTTTTAACTCCAACAACTACACGAGGTGCTCCTCCATAGTCTCGCGGTTTTCCATATCAGTCAATGCTGCAATTCACAAACTCGGCACAATATACTCCATGGGCATCACAACCTCTATCCCATAGACCAGCTTGAACGGGGTTTGTCCTGTCAACTTATTACACATCATCCTATATGCCCATAGGACCGCTGGTATGCACACATCCCAATCATTCCTCTGCGTGTTGAATGCTTCAACCTACCATTTGCCTGAGGATGATAGAGCATACTCTTTTGATGATAAACCTGAAATTCTTCGAGCATCGTGGTAATAGTTTCATTTAGAAAGTGCGTACCCCTATCACTCATCAGTATCTTAGGACACCCAAACCTTGTCAAGACATATTCAAATAGGAACTTTGCGGCTATAGCAGTGCTACAGTCCTTCACCAGTTGTGCTTCTTCCCATCTTGTCAAATACTTTGTCGCAGTAATAATGTACCGCGCGCCCATATTTTTCCCCAGTGGTTGTATTGGACCCACAAAGTCAATCACCCATTTTTCAAATACCTGTAATGAAATTTGAGGATTTAAGGGAAATTTATCCCTTCACAATGGCTTTCCCGTCCTCTGACATGCATCACATGCCCTACAATACGCCTTAGAATCCTTATGTATCATCAGCCACCACAATCCTGCGCGTAGAATCTTCTGCGCAGTTGCTCTGCCTGCATAGTGTCCTCCCACCACTCCTCCATGTGCTTCGGCAAGGATGCTAGATCGTTCAAATTCTAGAACATATTAGCGTAGTATTTCATCAGTTCCCATCTTATATAAGTGTCCTGCAATCACAGAAAAGTCAGCTGCGTGGACCACCAACTCCTTTTTCTGTTGTGTAGAGTATCCTTCCGGGGTTGTTCCAGTAGTTAAAAATTTGATTATATCAACAAAATGATCATCAATGACATGCACAGCAAAAATATACGCATCTGGAAACCCTTCTTCCAAGCTAGTAGGTTCTTCACCTATCTCAATTCTGGATAGATGGTCTGGTCCCGCATTCAAGCGTCCAGGCTTTACAATCACTTCAAAATCATATTCTTGAAACAAAAATAACCACCTATAGATCTTCCCCCCAACACAGGCTTGTTGACCATCTACTTGAGAGCGAAGTGATCTGTATACATTTTCAAATGCGCGCCTAACAGGTAATGTCAAAACTTCTGCAGCGCGTAGACCATTTCCAATCCTTCGCGCTCTGTAGTTGAATAGTTCTTTTCCACCTTTGATAATTTACAACTTGTGAATTCTATAGGGTGATCTATCTCGCCTTCTCCTCGCTGGGTCAATACCACACCCAACGCAATATAGGAGGCATCCACATGCACATGAAACTCTTTCTTCCAGTCTGGGAACACCAAAATGGGCGCAGTCACCATCTTTTCCTTTAACACGTCCAGATTGCGTTGACACTCTTCATCCCAGCAGAAAGTCGCGTCCTTCTTTAGTAATTTCTCCATTGGCACAGTTATTTGTGCATAAGCCTTAATAAACTTTCTATAGTATCCGGTGTGGCCCAATGTTGCACGCAGCTGCTTTACATTCTTTGGAGCTTCTAAATTGACAATCACTGCTATCTTTGCAGGGTCTACCATTATTCCTTTCTTACATACCACATGGCCTAGAAATATCCCATAAGGCACGCAAAAGATACATTTCTTCAAGTTTAGAGCAATTTGGTATCTATGATAAGTATCCAACATAAGGCGCAAACTTGTAACATGGTGCTTTACCAATCCAAACACAGTCCAATCATCAAAATACACTTCTAAGAATTTATGGATGAATTCTTTGAATGCTGCAATTACAACCCTTGAAAAGATCGCGAACACATTCTTCAGTCTAAATGGCATCACTGTGTACTAGAAGCATCCCCACTCTGTCGCGAAGGTCATCTTACTGTGATCCTCCAGCACAATCTTAATCTGATGGTACCTTAAGAACCCATTAGTGAACGAATAAGCTTCATGTCCTCCAACATTCTCCAAAACTTCATCTGTAAATGGTGTTGGAAATGGGTCATGAACACATGCATCATTGAGCTTCCTCAGGTCTACACATATTCTGATTTCACCCTGCTGCTTCTTCTCTTGAACAACCATAGGGCTCACCCAATCAAATTCTTCTACTAGCTCAATAATTCCAACTTCCAGCATTTTGTCTAGCTCTTTGTGCACCTTCTCCTTATACTTCGGATTTAGGCGGTAGGGTCTCTATTTCACGGGCTTCGCATCAGGCTTTAAAGTGATCTTCATCACTCCCAAATCCCCTACTATTCCTTTTAGGTCCGAGAACTTGGTGGGAAACAAGTCCTAGTACTCACACAGCAGCTTCGTAACTTTATCAACTGTATCTTCATCCCAATAATCACCTATCTTTGCAAACTTAGGTTGTGTGTCAGACCCAATGTTTACTTGCCTGGTCTTCAAAGGTTCTGATATATCAGGGTTCGCTACTTTAGGACCTTCAACCTCGTGCTGTCCTTCGGTCTCCAGAATGTTGATTTTTTGTGGATCTTCTTCTTCTTCTTTTACAGTCACATTGTAGCATTCCAACGCATGGCGCAGCTAGGTACTCCAATCCAATTGAACCCATTCTACTGGCTCTTCACGCATTCTAAAGATAGCGACCTTAATTTCATGGAGTGCTTCATCAATGCACTCAAATCCATCCTCAAATTTGAAGGTTAATAAGAAACTCTCCCTCAAGATATACCATTCGGTCGTCCCATGGCGTAGCTCTGTTTCCAAGTACCAATTCATCGGAATATTATCTAAGGTGTGACAGAAGATATGCACCCATTTCGGTTGTGTCTCTTCTCCCCAAGCTTTACTCCACTGCGCCAAATGCTCACGCAGATTATCCTTCCCACTGTATTTTTCATTCATCCGGGTATTAGCATACCCAAACCTCAGCTTCATCATTCGCCTATATTCCTTCCAATTAGTGAAGCTATCCTTATGTGTACCCCACCAACAGGCAGGCATAGTGCGCAGTGCCAACTCGAGCTCTTGGAAATGATGCTCTTCGGGCACCTCCCTTTCAAACTCAACCAAAAATAAATTAACATCATTTAAGCCATCATAATGCGGAGATTCCTTACCTCTGTAGATACGAACTGTAGTGATTTTCTCATCATATTGCAACGTAGCATAGAGACTTCATGCAACTTATTATGCTAGTGTTCGAGCTCTTCATCTAAGTCTGAGGCACAGGAGTTGTCTCTATCCCACATGATTTGCCCATATGCAGTGAGATTTGTCCAATCTTCATCATGCACAGTAATATTGTATATTTGATCCAATTCATTGTCCTCCACATAGTCGCGGATCGGTTCAGTGTAGCACGCTCCCTCTATAAGATCTAATGGTACAATAACTTGCAGTGCCTTCCTTTCAAATGTCATCCTTCGCTTCTTCAAGTTAATTATGGCATCCATGTCGAAGGCCCAATCAATCCCTAATAGCACAGGGTAAGGATTGTTGTCATCCACTATTTCAATTACTTCAAAATCGGCCAGAGCGCTTGCTCCTTCAATGTATATTGTTACCCCATACAGGCGCCCCATAGGAATGATCTTAGCTGATTAGCCATGCATAGTTGTATAGGAGACCATTGTAGTGCAGACCTCCCCATCCTCTCCCATGTCTGTTTAGGTAGTATGTTCACATTAGAACCCAAATCCAGGATGACTTGATCCATTTCATATTATCCAATCTGCGCGGTCAGCCTCATCTCGTGCCCTGTTCACTTCTTATGTTTACCCAGTTTCCTCACAGTGCGTTGTTCTGAAGGAATCTTAATTTTTCTCGTACAATTGTCGATTAGCTCCTGGAGCCCTTCCACTGCCTTCTTATCCCTCAACAGCTTCATACAAGTTTTTAGAAAAGTGGCTAATAATGAGGGATCCACGTCCTGTACTTCATTGTTTCCAGTTGATTTCTCTTGACTCTCTGATGTAGAAGCTTCAGCAAAATTCTTCTTGGCCTCCATAAAAGTTTCTTTAGCTCAGTTGAGGTCAAACCCAACTTCCTTTTCAGCAGCCTTGTGCACCCATCCTTCGGTTTCTGGTTGCTTTCCCTTATCTTCTCCTGTGGCCATACCACTGCACGTTACGATATTGATGCTATGATCCTCTTCGCGAGGCTCCGCCCTCATCATCTGGATATTCTGCGTAGGATGTTGCATCTTTTTCTCCTGCATCTTAGCTATCAGCACCGGGAAATCTTCTATCACATGATCAAACTATTTACAATATTGAAAAGATGGATGCGTTGGGTTCTCACAGTCGCGCGCAAAATATCTAGCTTCGCCACAGTTATAACAAATAACTTGTCTACGACCTCTGCTAGCCCCTCCTCCTCTTTCTCTTCCATGGCCTTGAAATCCTTCACGCATTGCACCCAACCCATGATCCTAAGGCTTATTTTTCGCCTACATTTGATAGGTAGGGGTCCTTTCCAATATAAGTTTGTAACTTCGGCAGTTTCATTCATCATGTCCAACCGATTTACTAAAAGTACAAAACAATTGTTGCGGTGTCTAAACAAACTTTTGCAAGCGATGACAATTATCAGTCGTGTGCTTCCCAGCTATCTAAAAGATAGTGCACCATAATGGTACTCCAACGCTTGGTCCCACAGTGTTATCAGGTTTCAAAGGCACAAGACCTCCTCCAATCAAGTAATTATAATAAACAGGGTAGTGATCCTTATCATGTCCCTTGTCTTTGCATTTTATACACCAGACTTCAGCGCATACCTCTGGCTGAGCTTCCTTCCTTATCTTCAAGCTCTGCAACTCCATGTGCAGGCTTTCCATATGTGACAAAATCTGTTGTACTCCAACATTTGTATCTTATACTGGAAAGGCTTCCAACCTCATTGCGATCTCCACAGCCTCTTCTTGTGTTCCTATATTATGTTGTGATAATGGTAATCTTAGGTGAGGAAACAACGAAGCAATGTTCCAGTCTCTGTGTTGATCATCTATGATGTTCATATTAGCCTATCGAATCAATCATTTTAGCCTCTGATCGAAATCCCACAAGGGCTCATTTATCTTTTGTTGTATCTCCTTAAACTCTATTACTGACTGCGCCTAAGACTTAGGCTTCTTAAACTCATTGTTCAACGCTTGTTGAGTCTCTGCCAACATCGTGCCAGGTCTATCTTGACAGCATTTAACATACCAAGCCAGTTCCCTATCCTACAACGTCGTGACGACCTGTGCTTTCTTTATATTATCATCAGTAATCTATTGCGTTGTCCACACAACATTCGCAACAAACCAGAATTCTTTGGGGTCTTCACTTCCTATCCCCTTAAATATTGGCATATTCATTACGTTCACCATGTTGAATGGTTGATACGGTGATGGAGGTGGAGGTGAAGGTGTAGGTGTATGTGGCAGAGGTGGAGGTGGAGGTGGAGTGGATGGAAGAGGTATCCTCAGGATACCTTGACTTACTATCTGCAGCATGCTTCACGGTGTGCTCAGAATAGCCCCTTCATTGTCGCTAGAAGAGGATCCTAACAACGGACTGTATTCAGAGCCTGATTCTCTGTTCCTTCTAAAGGGTTTTCTACTTCGCGTAGTCCCAAACATCAAGGTAATGGCATAACCCTTTTTTCACATAACAACATCTTAATCCAAGTTTTCAGAGATTTTAAGTACTTACCTTGTGGTCCCTTGAAGAGCCCACATTCGGCTTCACTATAACTGATGGTTCTATCAATTGCAAGTTCAGTGACAAATCCTCCTAATATGCGATCAATCCAGTGATCAACGACCCACGTGATGTTATTTTATGAAGCTTCCAAGTGCCTCACCAACTCTGGAGTCCACACAATAGGGTCGTCAAGTCTCCACGTACCCTGACTGTTTGCTAATCTAGACAGCCACTCGTGTAGTTCACAGGGGAAGAAACAGAAAAAGGCTTTAGTTTCGTCTATGTACATGTATTTATTCAACCACTGCTCCTTGGATAACCACGAGTTTCTGTTCTCCTGAGATGCAAACGCGTGGAACTTCCAATCAAGCCACTTTTCGATTTCCTTCTTAGTAGGGAACCACTTATTTGACATCATACATTCCTCAGATATATCTCGGTCCCTGCAACGGAACCATTTGTTGGCTTGATGGGGCCTGACCGAGGTTCAGCTTTAACTATGCCACACAACAAAACCCTAATTGCTGGCCCTTTCGGCAACAACCTGCAAAGGGTAGGCTGCAGTTGCACCCGAAGCAGTAGAACCAAGTTTCTGCATCTAGAGGCATGTGTGATGGTTTCCTGCTATACCTTCAGCTTAGATCTACATTCGCGCAATTCTAATCCTTTTGATCTGACAAATACTGCAAATTTATCTAACTACTTCCAAGTCTTTGCGAAGGTACTTAATTGTACTTATCATGCATAAATATTACAGATCTACCAGTGTCGCGCAGTAAATAAGCATTAATTTACATAAAGCATATCATAGAGAGAAGATACATAAACTTTGAAAAAGTAAAAGATAAGATACATATGCATCAATTTCAGCCCAAAATAGTCTTTATTAAGTGTAAATGTTCAATTATAGACTTCTTCTCCCTGCACTCTCAGCTGCAGGGGCCCGTGCACTTAGCCTACAGACTTACCAAAGTCTCTGCGCACTTAGCTGCCTAAGGGAGCCTTCCCCTTTCACCTAAGTACAGGAAACAAACATTTCTTTCCCTAGCACCTAGCCCTTACAATGATTCTTCACTAATTGATTGCTTATTTAGACTTGCTATGACTCATCTATTTATAGCACCTGCTTTACAATACCATGGTTTGTGGACCATGGGTGTGTCTCAAAACAACTATATCACCTACCCAACTAAGGGACTAAAGCCCCTCTAACTTCTACTAGCTTCGCGCTCTGCTTCCACATTTCATGGAGACTTTACATTTATTACAAAAGAAACTACAAATTTACTCAATTGACCCCTTCCCAACATCACCTCCCCTAGCAGGGGTGCCTCTTGTTGGCTTGTTGGGGCGTGACCCAAGTTCGGAGTTAATTAGCTAGACAAATCCTGGTATTTCTGGCCCTTTTGGCAACAGTCCGTGGAGCGCAGACTGAGGTCTCACCCGAATTAGTATGGGAGGGTTCTAGAACTAGGTTTCCACACCCTTGAGATGTCTAAGAGGTTCGACTAGTCCCACAGTTTGTCCCTGTGCGCATGTCACTCCGCACACTTCCCTGTCCCTTACGCCCTGATACACTGCCTTCGCGCAACCCTAACTAGGGACTGTGGAGCTTCCGCGCTGCTAGAGCCATGCTCTGTGCTATTACTTGCGATCTTACTTATCTTCTTATACCAGTTAATTACCTTCACGTACTTGGATGTCTTATGTTATAATTAGTTATACAAAACATTCAAATAAGTTCGCGCAACATATAAACAGTAATACTTGCAAATTATACCCAATCATATATTAAACCAGAAAAAGATGCACATAAATATGGTAAACTTTCTCTTTATTGATTCTTCCAACGGTTACAGACTCGACCTGCCCTATGCACTCAGTTGCAAAGCCTTCCCCTACTCTACGACCCAAAGACACACTTTACACAGCTTCTCAATCACTTAGACCTCTCATGCTCTTCTATTCTATCTTCTCCATTCGTTATCTTATACACTTAGAGCCTCGCTCTATTTATACAATCCTATGGTCCACGGACCATGGGTAGGTCTATCCAACCAACATTACATTATAAAACTAGGGCGGACAACCCTATGACTCTATTATAATTTCGCGCCCGCAATTCGCGAAGCTTTTACAAAAAGATTCAGTCAAAACTTGGGCTTTAAGCCCCAAAACCTGCCTTAGGAGGATTCTATGCCCAACAGGCCCCCAACACAAACATCCTGACTCGCCCTCGAGTCATTCTGTCAACGCAGAGATCTTTGCATGAAGTCCTTCCAACTCTGATCGAACTGAGGCAAGGTCGGCAGCGCACTAAGCTGCTGCCTACTGGATCTGTTGCATGCGTTGTTCCGAGACCACTATGTTGGAAGTGCTTCTCTGCATCTCTACGTGTATCCCCTTCATGTGTGCGAGCTTGCCTTCAATTTCTATTGTGATGGTGAAGGCCTCGTCGATCCAAGGCTGAACATGTGCCTTCAGATTTGCTTCCTTGTGTCGTGCTGCATCCACCTATTCTTTCAGCGCTTTGGCCTGTTGCATCCGCGGGAGCCTCTGAGTGAGGGCCACCATTTGTGTAGTTCCTTTGACACTATCATACTGTTTTTGGAGTTCTCACGCCTCTGTCTCTAAGCGTTGGATGTTGGGATCGTCCTGCAGATTTGTGAGGACCTCAAATGATTCTTCCAACATGTTGGTGCAATCTCGCACTGCACTGCCAATTTCGTCCAATTCCGTTGTAATAGCGCTAGTACGTTGTTATCTGAATTCTGGAGGGGTGGATGGCTACACCTTTAACCGCAGCTTGGCGATCTGAAGTTTCAGCTCCAGCTGAACCTTTGTCATTTCCTCCCTCGCCTCACGCACCCCTGTTGCTAACCTGCGAATGCGCACCTCTACTAGTGTGTCTGCTGGGATGGCCAGCTCCGGGACGTTTTGAAAAGCTTTATCTGCTACCTGTACCAGCTGTCGATTCTGTGACACCACTTTGTTTCGCTGCAAGCTCAACTGTACGATATTGGTTTTCTTCTCCTTGAGGACTTGTAGTGTGCGGCTCTCCCTAGCCCACAATTCTACAGTTAACCCATCTTGCAGAACGTATAAGGTCTTCCGTGGGAGTGCAGCCATGTTGATTCCGAGACCCTTCAACGCATTAACCGTAGGCCTGTCGGCCTCATTTGTTGTCACTAGTGCCCCTTCTAGCAGCACTATGGTATTCGTCACCCGGGCACACAACATCTGTTCTACTGCCATTGTTTCGACTACGAGGCCAGTCGAAAGGGTACCAACCTGAGGAGGGCACACCTACAACTCCTACAATTGTGATCTGAGGGACCCCAACGCAATCTGGTTCTCTTGCATGAAATTTTGGAGGGCCTCGGAGGTGACATCACGCACTATCTCACCGATGTCGTGCAGATCACCCCTGGTTAGGGTGATCGGGTCAATAGACAACTTCGATGCCTTGACCTTCTTGCACAGCCCTGTCCGCTCGGTTGGATGCTGGCGCTTCAACTGTGTTGATGTGGTTTGTGGGTCTGCACCTCCCTCTTCTTCCTCTACTTCCTGCCCCTGCGTTTGGCCCTCACGTGCCTTCGTGGATGCCTCCTGCGTTGCTGCTACTGTTGTGGCCTTTTCCTATTCAGTTGTTGTCTGTGCAGCATCCTGCGCTGCCCGAGCTTCTGTTGTCGCTGCCTCCTTCCTTATTTTTTCTGCCAACTGTGAGATGCACAGTTTGGCCTCTTCTTTATTCCTTTGTGTCGCTGACTTCTCTATCTTCGCGATGTTTAGGGTGCGCCACTCCAGCGGCCATGTCTCTGGGACGTTAAAGATGACATTGTTTGTGGCTACAAAGGGTAGCTTCCTCCATTGTTTGGCTGAATCCTTGCATGCTCAGATGTATATTCTATGGATGTCTGCTTTTAATTCCGCAAAACTCTACAGGTTGTTGTAGATAGTGGGCAACAACAACGGCTTGCGGTTGATCCCCATTCTGAGGTTCATCTCCATGAACACCCAGAATATTTTACTGTCACGGATCCTATTGGCATCCTTTGTGGCCCAGAGCGAAGCATACTTCGCGGACTCTGGAAAATCCATGTCAATTGTGGGGAATTGACTATCTTCCAGCAATTCCCCTGCCACAAGCACTATGGACAGTAGAAGCCATGCCTAGTGGAACATTTTGCCTTGTTTCTAAGCTTTGTGACAATTTTCCAAAAATTCCTTGCAAAGGAACTCAGACTAGTTAAACTGGACCCCCTCCGTGCATTGCTCAGCAAGTGCTACCACCGGCGCAGGTACCTCATCCGCATGGCACTTGCGCATAACCTTACCGACCAATATTTGGGTCGCCACTCTCACTACTTTATCATTGATGTTGGCTATGGCATAGCCCCTTTTCTTCTTTGCTAGCTTGTACTTCTTCTTCATGGCCTCCGCAATGGCCAAGTCACTTATCTTCCCTTTCGAGATGTCCGTGGGGTCCTCTCCTTTGCATGGAAGTTAATAAATATAGTGAATCAAGTCTGTCGTGACGGGGATGGGCTCCTCTAGCCACAAACACCCATCATGCACAAGGCAGAGCAGTTGCCTGATGATGAAAATCGAAAGTGGTTGCGCAGAGTGGAAAAGTTTGGGCTACTTAACCTGCTCTTGGTGCCTCACCCAGGTTTGGAGTTAATTAGCCAAACAAATCCCGGTACTACTGGCCCTTTTGGCAACATTCCACGGAGCGCGAACTGAGGTCTCACCCGAAGTAGTATGGGAGGGTGCTAGAACGAGGTTTCCGCGCCCTTGAGATGTCTGAGAGGTTCGACTGGTCCCATGATTTTTCCCTATGCACAGGTCACTCCGCGCACTTCCCTGTCCCTTACGCCCTGATACATTGCCTTCGCACAGCCCTGACCAGGGACTGTGGAGCTTCCACGCTGCTAGAGCCACACTCTGTGCTATTACCCACGATCTTACTTATATTCTTATACAAGTTAATTACCTTCGCGTACTTGGATGTCTTATGTTATAATTAGTTATACAAAACATTCAAATAAGTTCGCGCAGCATATAAAGAATAATACTTGAAAATTATACTATGAAGATACGTACCTAAATTTGAACGAAGTCAGATTCTTGCGAAAGCGCATGGGGGCGTTGCAAGAGGACACTATGCAGGGCAAGAAACTACGCAAAATATTCTCTGCGCAGGGTTGTGGTGGCCAACCCTTCTTCAGGATTTAAAAGCACACTGTAAGGCCTGTGATATATGTCAAAGGATAGGAAAACCATCATGGAGGAACGAGATGCCTTTGAATCCACAAATAACACTACAGCCCTTCAAAAAGTGGGCAATCGATTTTGTAGGACCTATCAAACCTCAAGGAAAAACGGGCGCTCGATACATTATCACCGCGACAGAGTACCCGACTCGTTGGGCGGAAGCGCAGCTGGTCAAAGATTGCATGGCCGCCATGACTGTGAAGTATTTGTTTGAAAACCTGTTGACTCGATTTGGTTGTCCAAAAATCTTAATGAGTGATTGCGGTACATTGGTCTGGACTTCATTCCCTACTCCCTTAAAGACTGGTAGCTCTATCGCACTTGCCATACTGGTTCCCAGTGGTGGCGGGGGTGGTATTGGCAAAGACGGGGGTGAAGATGGTGAAACTGGAGGTGGTGTGGTTGGGGGTGGTATGTGTGGAATTCTCTATCTTATCATATTGACAACCCTGTGACTCTATTATAATTTCGCTCCCCGCACCAGCAATTCGCAGAGCTTTTACAAAAAGATTCGATCAAAACTTGGGCTTTAAGCCCCAAAACCTGCCTTGGGGGGATTCCATGCCCAACACCTTTGTATTGTCAGGTCAAGCACTCCATCAATCTAACCCCAAGTACGTCGTTGCCCAATGGACCAATCTATCGGCACTCCGTTCTGGAGAATGATGAAATAAAGAGGCAAATTCAGGAGTTGTTGTAGAAAGGTCACTTACAATCGAGTTCATCACACTGTGGGAGCCCGATCGTGTTGGTACAAAAGAAGGATGGGACTTGGATACTCTATATTGACTCTCAGATGTTGAACGAGATCACTGTCCGGAATAACTACCCGATCCCACAGATTGATGACCTTCTGGACCAACTCAGGGGGTGGAATATTTCAGTAATCAGTAAGATCGACTTGAAGTCTAGATATCACCAGGTACCAATTGAACCCTCCGATGTGTGGAAGACTGCCTTCAAAGCCAAGGAGGGCCTTTTCGAATGGTTGGTTATCCTTTTGGGTTAACTAGTGCTCCTGCAACCTTCATGAGGCTCATGGATGACATCTTTGTTGGGTTGTGTTATATTCTTTCCATGACTAACCTCTGTAGTGAAACAGGGGGTTAGAGGGGGGGTGGAGCCCCCCCTTTGTTGTGCCAATTGCGCAGCGAGGGGGTCACAGGGGGGTTTGAGGGGGGCGGGTAGCCCCCCTCTACGGGCTCCGGGCCAGTGCCTCGGGAAAAAAAAAAATTGGACCCTATATTAGGTTGGGCGGACCTACCTATGATTTTCGGTCCATGGTTTTGGACGTGATGGTTTTCGGTCCATGGTATTGGATGCTTCAACAAAGGAATATAATGAAAAATCAAGCTGGTAGTCCCGGTTTTGGGATCCAAGGGAAAATCTCTGTGTATATATGTTTTATGTGTTATGCTCTCGCATTGTTTATTTTCTATGCTTTGGAATTCAAATGCAGGTAATTTATGTCCGAGGTTCAAACCTACATTTGGTATCAGAGTTGTTTTGGCTTCAAGGGGACGCCTTTGTTGCTGAGGGGTTTCGCTCAAGCCTATGGTAGACCCTATTCAGTGGGAGATCTGCGGGATCGATTCTGGTGGTGAAACAAGATGGTGAGTAGTGGAAAGATAGAGATCAATAAATTTAATGGTCAGAGTTTTGAGTTATGGAAACTCAAGATGGAGGATCTGTTGGTGGATAAAGATCAGTGGATCACAGTAGATCCAGGTACTAAACCAACGGGAGTTCGATGAAGAATGGAAGAAGTTAGATCGGAAGGCAAAGAGCACAATACGATTATGTGTCTCAAATTCAGTATTGCTAAATGTATCAAGGAAAGCTACAATGAAGTCTTTGTGAGACAAGTTAGGGACTTTGTACCAATCTAAGTCTCTGGTGAATAAACTGTTCCTACGGAAAAATCTGTTTAACTGAGGATGAAATATGGAGACTTGGTGATAGAGCATCTGAACGCATTTAATATTGTGGTAAGTCAGTTATTATCTGTTGATATTAAAATTTCATATGAAGATAAGTGCATCAGTTTGTTGTGTTCTCTACCAGATTCGTGGGATAGTCTGGTTATTGCAATAGGTAGCAATGAAATTGCCTTGCAGTTTGATGAAACAGTCTTATCCTTCCCAACGGAGGAGATGAGACGGAAAAATATGGAGAGCCAGAATGGCGATGCCTTGTCTGTATGAGGACGGTCCCAGAATAGAAACAAAAATAAGTCATCGAGTGGGATATCTAAATCTCCAGGAAAACCTGTAAAGGTGGTGTGTTGGAAATGCGAAAAGGAAGGGCACTACAAAAGGGACTATAAATCTAAAGCTCCTGATAAAGGAAAGGGATCTGATGATGCTTCTTCTGCAGAGGCGAAAACCACCTCAGATGAAGGTGGGGATGTGTACTTGGCTTCTTCAAGTACACATGTAGATCATGAGGCATGGTTGATTGACTAAGGTGCATCCTTTCACTTCACTCCCCATAGAGAGTGTTTCTGTGAGTATGACAAATACGATGGTGGTGATGTCTTCTTAGGGGATGATAGGAAGGCTAGAATCGTAGGTCGTGGAAAAGTAAAGTTGAAGTTGCAAGGTGGAAGGGTTTGAACACTTTCGGGTGTTCTGCATATTCTTGCATTAGCCAGAAATCTGATTTCTGTAAGCAAGCTGGATGATGCAAGTGAAAAAACAGTGTTCAAGAAGGATACCTGCAAGATGGTTCAAGGAGCATTGGTATTGATGCGGGGAGTTCGGACTGGAACTTTTTACAAGCTGCAAGGTAGCACTGTTGTTGATGGGTGCAACAGTTCTGTGGTTCCTGAAAGTGGATCAGAAAATCTAGTGGTCTCCGGAGAGAAGACCATGCTGTGGCATCAAAGGCTTGGACATATTGGAGAGAAGGGCCTTCAAATACTTCATGGTAAAGGTATGGTAGAAGGTATGAGTAATAGCTCTCTGGATTTTGATTTCTATGAAAATTGTGTTTATGGGAAGCAGAATCGGGTGAGTTTCCCCTCTGGTGGTAAGAGGGCGAAATAGATTTTAGAGCTTGTGCACGGTGATGTGTTTGGACCTGTGAACGTTCCATCACTGGGTAAGTCTGTGTACCATGTATCATTTATAGATGACTTCTCAAGGAATACATGGATATATTTCCTTAAGAAGAAATCTGAAGTCTTTGACAGGTTTAAAGAATTTAAGGCTCTGGTGGAAAACCAGACAGAGAAGAAGATAAAGGTGCTGAGGACAAATAATGGTGGAGAGTTTCGCAGTAAGGAATTTGAAGAATTCTGTAAGAAGTGTGGTATAGCACAGCAGAAATACTACTCCATATACATCTCAGTAAAATGGAGTTGCAGAAAGAATGAACAAGACGTTGATGGAAAGGACAAGAAGCATGCTCAGTGGTGCCGGGTTAGGACAGGAATTCTGGGCAGAGGCGATGGAGACAGCATGTTACCTAGTCAATAGATCACCTTCATCAACATTGGAGGATAAGACCCCACAAGAGGTATGGACTGGTAAGAAACCCTCTCTTTCACATCTGAGGGTATTTGGATGTGATGCATATGTACATGTTCCAAAGGAGAAACGAACCAAGTTGGATAGTAAATCTGAAAAGTGCATTTATTGGGTACAAGGATGGTTTAAAGGGTTATAAGCTTTGGAACCCAACAACAAGGAAGGTTGTGTACAGCTGAGATGTGGTGTTCATAGAGGTGAAAGATGTTATTAAACATGAAGTCCAACCAAAGGAATCTGAGAAGATAGAGTTTAAACTAAAGGAGGAAGAATCAGACTCTACAGCAGAGGAGGAATCAGAAGATGAAGAGCCACAAACTCTGGGTGTAAGAAGATCAGTTCGAGAAAGAAGGCAGCCAAAAAGGTATAGTCCATCTACTTTCTGTTCAAATTTTGCTTTATCTATTACTAATGATGACCCCAAAACTATGAAGGAAGCAGTAGATTTAGAGGATGGAAAACTCTGGAAAGAGGCCATGGTTGATGAAATGGAATCTTTGCACAAAAATGAGGCTTGGGATCTGGTGGAGTTTCCAGCTAGAAGGAAACCCATTGGCAGCAAATGGGTGTTCAAGAAGAAGACAAATGCAGAAGGAAAGGTGGAGAAATACAAAACTCGGTTGGTAGCAAAAGGTTATTTCCAGATGCCAGGAATTGATTTTGGTGATATTTTTTCTCCTGTTGCCAAGGTAACTTCTATTAGATTACTTTTATTTATTTCTGCTGCTTTTTATTTTGAGGTAGAATAGATGGATGTGAAGACAACATTTCTTCATGGGGATCTGGAAGAGGAGATCTACATGAAGCAACCTGAAGGCTTTGCGGTGAAGGGTAAGAAAGAACTGGTATGCAAGTTAAAGAAGTCTTTTTATGGGTTAAAACAGTCACCAAGGATGTGGTATCAGAAATTTCATACATTTATACGGGGACTTGGCTTCACCAGAAGCAAAGCATATCACTGTGTATATATTAAATTAATTGGTGACCGTTTTATTTATCTGGTCTTGTATGTGGATGATAAGTTGCTGGTTGGAAATGACAAAGAAATTATCCAGGATTTGAAGACCCAATTGTCCTCCAAATTCGACATGAAAGATCTTGGTGTTGCAAACTATATTTTGGGCATGCAAATTAAAAGAGATCGTGCAAAGAGGAAGCTTTGGTTAAACCAGAGGAAGTATGTCGAGACAATACGGCAGAGGTTTAATATGCAGGATAGTAAACCAATGATGGTTCCTATTCCTGTAGGTGTAAAGCTATCTGCTGAACAGTGTCCCAAGATACAAGAAGAGGAAGAGGATATGTCCCGTGTTCCATATGCAAGTGCAGTCGGTAGCCTGATGTATGCAATGGTCTGTACTAGACCAGACATTGCACATGCAGTGGGAGTATTGAGCAGGTTTATGTCAAAACCAGGGAAGGAGCATTGGACAATAGTGAAGTGGGTTTTCAGGTATTTGCGTGGCACTAGTGATTATGGTTTGTGCTATCAAGGAAGACCAGGACTGGACAGAGTCTTGGATATTCGTGGCTTTGTTGATGTAGACTGGGCTGGAGATTTGGATCAGAGAAGATCTACAAGTGGGTATTTGTTTAACCTATTTGGAGGTGCTATCAGTTGGATGAGTAAGAAAAAATCTGTAGTGGCACTATCAACTACAAAGGCAGAATACATGGCAGCCACTCATGCAAGCAAAGGAAGCAGTTTGGTTGCAGAGAATGTGTTCAAGTATGGGGTTAGTACAGAGAGCTATAAGGATAGACTGTGACAGCCAAAGTGCAATTTTCTTGGCAGAGAACCCTGCTTATCATTCAAAGACAAAGCACATTGATGTTCAGTATCACTTTGTGAGGGATATGATAGAAGACAAAAAGGTGTTGCTGGTAAAGGTGGACACTTTGCAGAATACTGCAGATGCATTGACAAAATCTATGAGCTCTGAGAAGTTCACCTGGTGTAGAGAAACAATGGGCGTTTCAGGGCCGAGAAAATGACTAAGCTCTCCTGTGACCCCCTGTGGAAAGAAAACAACAAGTGGGAGAATGTTGGGTTGTGTTATATTCTTTCCACGACTAACCTCCATAGTGAACCAGGGGGTTAGAGGGGGGGGGAGACCCCCCTTCGTTGCGCTGATTGCGTAGCGGGGGGGTCACATGGGGGGCAGTAGCCCCCCCTATTCGGGGGGTTTGAGGGGTGCGAGTAGCCCCCCGAGAAAAAAAAAATTGGACCCTATATTAGGTTGGGCGGACCTACCTATGGTTTGCGGTCCATGGTTTTGGACGCGATTGTTTTCGGTCCATGGTATTGGATGCTTCGGCATGTATAAATATGTATTGTAACATTGAAAGGAATATAATGAAAAATCAAGCTGGTAGTCCCGGTTTTGGGATCCAAGGGAAAATCTCTGTGTATATGTGTTTTATGTGTTATTCTCTTGCATTGTTTATTTCTTGTCCTTTAGAATTCGTATGCAGGTAATTTCTGTATGGGGTTCAAACCTACAATCTTGCGGCCATTCACCAACTCATTTGTTGTGGTATACTTGGATGACATCGTGATCTTCAGCCAGAGTTGGGAAGAGAACCTCCACCACATTCGACAAGTTCTCCAAACACTGCGATAACACAAGTTGTGTGCAAATTTGGAGAAATGAACTTTTGGCATGACCCAGGTTCAATATAGGGGATACATTATTGATGAATGGGGGGTGCATGTGGATCCATCCAATATCTAAGTCATTTGGGATTGGCCAGCCCCAACCACTCTGACAGAGCTCCACAACTTTCTGGGTCTTGCCAATTTCTACCGCAGGTTTGTGTTGGGGTTCTCTCATATCACTTGGCCCTTGGGTCAAGTCACCGAGGTAGGAGTGAAAGAAAAATTATTTTGGTTTGAATCTCAACAGAAGGCATTCGTAGAGTTGAAACATCTTCTCTACTCTGCACCAATTCTCACATTACCATACTTGCAACAACCATTTGAGAACAAGACAGATGCCTCTGACTATGCTATTGGGGAAGTCCTTATTCAACGGGGGCATCCAGTGGCATATCACAGTGAGACACTTTCAGACACAGTCCGGAAGTATCCCACTTATGACAAAGAGATGTATTCCATTGTGCAGGCCTATCGACAATGGAAGCATTACATTTGGGGAAGGAAATGGTCATCCACATAGATCATCGACCCCTGTAGTTCATACAGATGCAAGTGAAGTTCTAGAATGATCGCCATAAAAAGTGGTCCACATACCTACAACAGTTCCATTTGAATATCAAGTACAAGAAGGTCAACACCAATAATTTTGCAAACTGCCTCAGCAGACCACCGATCATGGCGTTAACCACCGTGCTCAAATATTGTGGGCACGAGACTTATGATTGGCCACTTCTCTACAAAAGTGACCCAGAATTCGGCCACACATACAATATGCTCTTGGAGGGTCAACAAGTTCCATATTTTCAACTCTAGTATGCTCTTTAATGCCACCTGGGACACCTTTGTGTTCCTTCAAGTGAGCATGCCAAGATGATTTGGGAAGCACACTACAGTCGGGCCACTGGGCATTTCGAGGCGAGAAAATGATGGCAGTACTACAGAAATTTTTTTATTGGCCAAATCTTTGACAGGATGTCGAAAAGTACATCAAATCCCGAACTTCCTGTGCCATGCCAAATTGACCATCAAGAAGCAAGGCCTTTCTACTTCGTTTCCTAGCCCTAGTCGACCTTGGGAATCTATCTCCATGGATTACATGTCGGGCCTTCCTTCTACTAAGCATGGCAACGACTATGTTTTTGTGGTCATCGACAGAT
Source organism: Pinus tabuliformis (assembly GCA_031772625.1). Lineage (NCBI taxonomy): Eukaryota > Viridiplantae > Streptophyta > Pinopsida > Pinales > Pinaceae > Pinus > Pinus tabuliformis. The sequence continues at coordinate 953,225,533 of CM062814.1, read as the reverse complement.
TCTCGAATATGGCCATTATGGCAGCCTGCAAGAAGAATATCACAGCAAAAGCCACTATTAAACTCTTATTTGAATGAGTGTGGGTACACATTGGGATCCCACAGTCTATCATCTTAGATCGGGACAACAGGTTCCTCAATACATTTTTGTGTATTCTTTGGTTGATGTTGGACACCAAGCTCACTAAGTCCACAACTTTCCATCCCCAAACTGATGGCCAGACAGAGGTCATCAACAGGATGATCGTACACATTATGCGCATGTACAACGCAAGGCACCTACGCACATGGGATGAGAGCCTCCCCTATGTCCAACACAGCTATAACAGAGCTATCCATAGCTCGACTGGCCATAGCCCTTTTCAGGTGGGATTTGGATTCCAACTACTATGTCCCATTGATGTGGCCATGCCATTTGCAACGACTCAGGCAAATTTGACTCATGTCCAGTCCGAAGCCAACAAGGCAAATAACTTCATTGAGCACATTCAACACATCCACCAACAGGTCCATGACATATTGGAAAAATCCAATGTTAAGTACAAGTAGTGGCATGATTAGCATTGAGTGCCACACAAGTTCTAGGTGGGTGACAAATTTTGGCTACATTTGTAGAAGGAGCGCCTTGCTAGGCCCCACCGCAAGATTCACCCACTTTGATATGGGCCATACACCATCACTAAGGCTATGGGAGATAATGATTTTGAGCTCAGTATTCCCCCATTCCTTGGCCTACACCCAATGTTCAATGTGGATCGCCTTCGGCCATATTATTCACCATTACTGGACACATCCAACATTACAGAACAACTCACAGCAACAGAGTTAAATCCAGACTACATGGAACAAGTTGCAACTGATCGGATCATGGACACACAAATCAAGAACACTCGCCAGCAGAAGATCCAACTATATCGAGTTGTCAAATCCAGCCAACTCCTGCACCAAGGCAATTGGCTCCGCAGGGACCAAGTTCAACAGAAGTTTCCTCGTCTCATGGAGGAACTCAACACAATGGAGACCATTGCTTCCTAGGGGGGAGGACTAATCCAGGTGGATATTGGTGGCCACCCGCCTATACCACTTGGACCCTCACTATTGTTCTTTCAGTCTTTTTTTCAGTTTCCTTAATTGTAGCATAGTTTACTATTTTTGGAAAGTTTTCACATCATGAACTTCCAGATCCGTTTTGAGGCCCTAAACGACGTTTTTTTGGTAATATAGAAATTTGGTGATTTCTATGAAAATCACATCAGAAGTTGTAGTCTTCAGAGAGATATTTCCAACGAGGTATCATACGCATCAAATAGAGATGATATGACCAAGTTACGACCCCGGGAAGTTGGCTGCCCAACTAACCCCAACGGGGCTCATAAACTCTTGGTGTTACATATCCTCAGGTTAGTGTTTTGGTTGCTTAGGGTTTTCTATTATTGTTCAATCATAAAAAGGCCCTTGAGCCTCATTGTAAACGCAGTTCAGAGGCATGTAGCTCCCACATCTCTTCTCAGAGATAAGCTACCATTGGCCGAGCTAGTCTTATTTCCATTCTGTTTGTAAGCATATTTTAGTATTTGATATTAATGAAATGAAGTGTTATTTCTGCTGCATATTTGTATTTATGGTTATATATATAATTTGTTGTGTTCCTGTTTAAATCCGAATCACTTTCACTTTTTCCCCATTATTTCTAGTGAGTACGCCAATTATTTTTAATCACATGCTTGAAGGGGATAGCATATGCTTGTCGTATAAGTTCATTCTTCAAATGAATCCATCCTAGTAAGTTTTACGAGCCCTAGGAAGGAGGAACTCAATCTCGTCATGGTGACAAATCTTTCGTTGTTTAATTTTTTACGAGTCTGGTGGAATATTAACTTGGTGTCTTTTTCATATTTAGAGAGTTTGAAAAAGAGACGAAAAATGAAACTCCATCAAGTCCCTTTTCGTAATTTGTCTCTCAAACCCGAAAAGGTAGAAATCAATATTCGAGAGAACCTCTTGACCCTATTGACCAAGGTGTTCCTTTTTCATAAATAGTCAATCTCAGCGCGAAAAATGGGTAAACTTAAACTGAGACAACGTCAATTCATTTAATTTAACGAGTTCGAAAACACAAGTACTCGGCTATATTTTCATTTTTTGAGAGTCAAAAAAGAGCTTAAAGATGACTCCTCCCAAAGGAACGAGTGGTATAAAAGGATAAAAATTGGTTCCGATGATTTTGGAACTACTGAAAACATGTAAAGGTCAAGAGGTTAGCTAATAAGACCACTCATCGGAGATGTTCCTCAGGCAAGGGTAACACAACCAAGCAAAAGTGTATGATTAGCCAAAGAGATAGTGACGATGGAATGAAAAATCAAAGGCTCATCTAGCAAATACAGGTTGATAAAATGACAATCACGAGAGGTAAAAAGGGAAATGGTTTGATTTTTACACAAGCTTGAAACATGGGAAACTATGCTTGAGGATACTTGAAAATTGTTTCATTTTTTCACAAGCTTGAAACAGAGATAAACTATGCTTGAGATAAGTTTGCATGCCCCCAACATAATGACTCAATTCAAGGTACATGCCCCCCAAGCTTCATTTCATTCACCTAAGTACACTACTGGTACTAACAGGTGGATGGAATGAAGGTTAACTGATGAGATCAAGTGAAAGACTCGACTGCGATTTTACGAGATCTAATCAAAGACTCGAATTGGAAGGGGATTTGTTTCATTTTTTAACAAGCTTGAAATAGGTAAAATAAATTTGCTCATGGGGACCTATTTCATTTTTTAACGAGGTTTACATAGTAAACAAATTATCCACATAGCACTTATTTCATTTTTTAACAAGGTTGACATAGTAAAAGAACTATCCTCATGGCCCTTGTTTCATTTTTTAACGAACTTGACACAAGACAAGGAACTCTGCTCTAAATACCTTTGTTCACATACCCAAAGAGGTGATGGCTTCCAAGAGGTTCTCATTAGATGGGAGAACAACACTCTGGAAGGAATACATGTCCATGGATCCAATCGAAAAATCGGGTTCCAATGCCCCCAGTACATGGCATACTACATCACCTACTAGATCATCAATGGATGTGGGCATGGAACAGGTGGCCACATAATTAATCTGTGATGGTGGATTGCATATGAGAACCATTTAGGGATGATGGTTGATTGGAATTTGATTTAGGACCAATGAATGTAACCTGATCAATGATCACAATTCTTCCTTCATGTGAGAAACACATCACACGAAAGAGAGAAGAGGCTAGAGCACCCATGACATAAACGTAGTCACGACCAAGGAGTAGATTAAAATCTAAAGGGCCTTGGACAACCATCATGTATATATAAATAGTCTTTCCTCCCAAAGTAACAGGAAAATTAGGAAGGATCCCTAAAGGTTGACAGGTCCCTCTGTTAAAAGCTAACAGATTCTAGGTGACGGGGACAAGCTGAGGAGAACCTAAAGCTTTCCATGCAGTTGAGGACTGATGCTAATAGATGTGCCCTCGTCTATGACTATGCTAGGTACGACCATATTGTAAGCATACACTGTAATCTAGAAAGGCACATAAGACGCAAGACGATATCCTGCTAGTCAACTCCAATAAAAAGAAGTGACTAAACTACTCTGAGAGGGTGTCATAGGAATGTGAGAGTTGCTCTCTTATGTTATGGGAATAGGAGAATTGTTCTCATGCACCTCGGGAAAGGGAGGATTTCCCTCCATTTCATTCGAAACTAAAGAAACCAGAAAAACCTAGGCAGTATGAGGTTCACTCTCTACCGGAAAAGTACGATTAACTGAAGGTGGAGCTAAGTCTACCATTTTCTCAACCAATGGTTGGTCGAGAATGGACTTACGAGACTCGGTTTCAGAGAGAACGGGGTTGACCAAAGATGGCTTTTGATCAATCCCTGGATCAACTAGTGAAGGATCAGAGGAAATATTTAGATAACCAAATGGAAGACGAGGTTGAGAAATTGTAAGGTTTTCCGTTGTGCACCAGGTGGTAGAGGAAGATATGGGTCTCCTATGAAGTTTGTGCCCACATAGGCATAGTCATCTACCATGATTAGTTGTTGGTGTAACCAACCAAAGAACGCTGGAGGGAAATGCATCCGTTGACCTCCTCCACTCGCATAATCTCACTCCATCTAAGTAACCTCAGATCTCTCGGAGATGGATAGTGAAACAAAGGCACACGCTCCAAGAAGAATGTGACTACGATCGATCCAAAGCCAAACTGCTTCAAACAACCTATTTTTCATTTGGTCAACTGTATTTTCATGTTAACCAACAATTCTTCGCACCAATTAAATATAGTTGGAGTGAGATATTCCACTGCGTATTGGAACTGATATTTCGTTGCCTCATGCAACGCTTGAACCCCAACTATACGGGCCATGGTATGTAGAATAATCCTCAAGGGTAGGTTTTCGATGGTTGCTATCTTAACCTTTCCACTCACGGTTGTTTCTGTATTCGGGAAATTCCTTCTCATCAATGTATTAGTTCTCTCTCCTCCAATATAAGCTCCAAAGAGTTGGACCCTCTCTCCTCTCCTGGAAAATCCAATGATGAAGTAGATGTCAGATACCTCTAGTTCCAATTCTTTATCTCCAATGATGAAGATCTTGTGACCGACATCCCATAATCCTATGAGATACTGTAGCAACTCATTCTGAGCTCTGAGTCCCAAGGTTTGAAATAACTTAAGCAACCCACAGTCTCTCAAAGTGTCAATACATGTTTCGCTTTGAGCAGCTTGGTGGTCTTCCTCCTCGTGACCTCTCTCTTTCCATTCAATGGCCATATTCATTGAAATCTCTTGCAAATAATCCATAAACAATATTTAGAATCCTTTCAATGGATTAAAATTTCGAAAAAAAAACGATTAAGAAAGAGGATTTCTCGTTTTATTTTCGCTCTGCGGCTAGCATGACTTTACAAATTGTTTTCAAGTTGGTAGCACGATGGTCTTTTGGGCTATGGGGTGATCAACGCGGATCCGATGATCGACTTGCGTTGATCACCCCCAATAATGAAAACGAAAATCCTCCTCTTAAAATAGTAAAAACTTCTAAGGAATGGTGTAAAAATGGTATGAAAAGCAAGAGAAAGGGAAGATCTCTTACCTGCAACTGATGTTTCACGAAATGGTGTCTCAGATCTGCCACACCACTTGCTTGAAGAATTAGAGAAAAGAGGGTAAAATGCACTCTCCAAATTACTCAATGTGAAATGGTAAAATGTTTTTTAGTTTTTGTCTATTTATAAGTTTTCAATACATTTTTACCAATATTTTATTATTTTTCTCGATAGCAATGATGTGTGGTTGTCTTTGTGTAGTTATAGGATCTTTTGGTAGTAACAATGATCATTCTTGACCGATTCAACGAGTTTTGTTTTATCTCTTTTTCGGACTCGTTAAAAATAAACAAAAAAGGAATCCCTAGTGGAGTCGCCATTTTGTTGTGTAGGTAAATCCTCTCTACGGACAGAGATGATCCCTCTAGCCCAATTAGTGGGTCCAGAAACAAACGAGACAATCTAAAAGAAACTTTCCTAGATTACAATCGAAATAAGAGAAGAGGAAGGAGACATACCTCGCTCTGATGCTATAATGCACTCCTTTGTTGAAGATCTTGATCACTTTCTCCTCAGTATCAGTCCTTTTTGTTCATTGTGTTTGAATACTTGCACAAGCGGCCAAAGACATGACAAAGCATAAAAATGCAACAAGCATAAGCAAATGTAACCCACTTAACAGATAAATGAGCATTAAGATAAATGAATTATTGACACGATCAATTATGGAAAACCAATAGTTGTATATATTAATAAACAAAAGAGGAAGCATACAACTCAAGCCTTGATATTAGCACCGCTCCTTGAGTGAATGTCCAAGTCCAAGCTCAAGCTCTCCAAGCCAAAGTGAATAGCATGTAAGCACTATCTCAGAATAAGGGTGCAAATATTCAGAGACCATCCATTTTGGAATGGAAGGGGATTACTATATAGGTAGGGAGAGGGAGTTAGGATCTCACCAAAGATATGGGAAGGTCCTCATCTCAAGGAGGAAGCTCATAGGGATAAGATCAAAGGGAAATATTGGGAGAATTCAACCACATCCACAATGAAGATCATCTAGATCGTCGTGCTGGAAGCCTCTATATCACAAAGCTTCTCCTCCTCTTTGGGAAAAATTTCCTTTTAGGGATCAATGTGAGTATCCAGGCAAAAACCATGCTGGCAGTGCAAGGCTCATATGGTGCAACCTGCCATCAGCACGAGTGGGCAGTGTCACAGTCTCATTGACCAAGAAATTAGGGTTTTGAGCTCATTTTTCTCAGGAAAATATCAAGGCAACTTTTCATTAGTTCTCTAGGGAGGATCTGGACTGCATATCAGGATGGGTACACTACATATTTTTCGAGGTTTGGCACTCTAGGGTATGACACAGGGAAGTGTAGGAGGTGTGACAAAATATTGTGTAACATCTCTAGGCTTTCCCAAGGTAACCCAAGGATAATCATACACTTGGATCCACCTAAGATCCATAGGGTACCAGTATCCCAAGGTCACACTCTCCCGAAGTAAGTTCAATAGTCATAGGGGTCACACTAAAATTAGAATGTGGAAAGAATGATGAGAATTACATTAAACTCCAAACTTTTATATGCATGTGCCCTTTTTTATAAGTGGCACCTCAAGAATCTCCTTTTTACCACTTTTTGAGGGCATAGTATAAAAACATGAATTTAGGATTATAATATAATATTTGGCTTAAGCCCCCAACTTGGCACATAGCCCCCTTTCCCATGTGTGGAGTCTTGGCCTCTTGTTTCTCTTGTCTAACTTGGTCTACAACTATGGTGTAATTTTACTAATTTAGTTTGAATGCATATTTTTAGGCACATAGGCTCACCAACGTAAAATCACATAGACACTTTGACTTTTAAACAGACGTACTTAGGCACATAGGCCCCAAAATATTTATATACGCATGAGCATGCAGGCCTAAGACGTCCTATCTTGCCAACCTAATAAAATGTGTATAAATACACACTAAGGTCATCCTAGGGGTGTAACAACTATAATGCCACATTGAACTTACCCTCCTAGTAATACATGTGCCACGCATTGAATGCTAACTTGACCATGCTTATCCATGCAGACACTTCCACTTGTTTGAAAAAGTCATATTATGGGATTTTAAACTAAAGAATGAAATAGGGTATGTGATGATTTCATATCACCAGTGATTTTATAGGGTTTTCTTTTGTATGGGGCTTGTAGCTACAACGAGTTCCTAAATTCTATTCCAAAATTCTTCAATCTTTGCAACTCCACATTAGCCATATACTGAGATTATCCTTTCATTTTTTTTGTTGGTTAAAGAAGGAAACATAAGGTAAGAGTGAAAGTTGACTAAGGTTCTTACTAGCTTCTAATGTTTTAATACCCAAAGTGGAATGATAATTGCACAGCTACCAAAACAACTAAAACACGAAATGGAAATAAAGAACCCAAAATAATGGAAACATCTACACACCCATGGTTGGATTCCATCCACAAATCCAAGTAATGGAGGAAACATTTTCAATAACAACTATAAGTTGGTTTATTACATTAATAATAAGATGTGAGATACATCTGAGATAAGCGAAACACTCATTTATAACAGTAACAATGAAGAAACTCTAACATAATCCTAACTTTATAATTTAAATCGCTAATAAGTTGAATACACCCTTTTATATATATATATATATATATAAAAAGTGTTTAGTGCATATTAAATATATTGTGTTTAGGTATACAACACATTCAAATGGTACATAAACAACTTATAGGATAAATAATTAGTAAGCCTAACGTTAAAATTATTAAGATGTCTTATAAACATTTTAAAAATTATCTGAATATGACATGTAAAGTGTCTTAGAAGTAGTTTTAGAAGTTTATTACTCTCTCATTTTATGAAGATATGAATAAATACAAGGAGAAATACGTAGTTAAGAGAGTTTTCATGGCTAGAGGTAAATGAAAGTTACTAAAGTAGTTTAAAAGGAAAAAGAAATCTAAAAGATCAAGAGGATGTAGGTTTGATTCCCATTCTTCATGTCAAAAAAATATAAGAGCTAGTTTTATGTGTGGTAAAATAAGTCGCTTAAAGAAAAGTTGTTGGAAGAGTCTAATGATTAAGAATTATAAGAATTAGAGGTTTAATTTTAATAGTGAGAATAGCAAGGTACAGGGTAAAAGGGAATATTACTTCTTTTGGTTCACAAATAAGTAATCCAAAAATGCAAGAATATTGTTGCTTGGATTTTAATGTCACAAATACATTACGAGGTGCAACAGTTGATGATTAATGTAGAGATATAGTGATGTAATGGTGACACAATTATGATTGTAGATGATGCCACCTGTGAGGCTAAAGGCAAGGGACAATTTGGAATAAGGATGCTAGATGGATATATATAAGTATCAAGAATATATGGTATTTACCTAGTTTCAAAAATATATTTCTTTCAATATGTGAAATTATTAAACATAACTTCAAGATTGTTTTAGATGGTAGACATTGTGAAATTCAAAACAAAGCCAAGAAAAATGAAGTTCATTAAAAGAGGTTGGAGAAGAATGGAATATATTGGTTGGATGCAATACTAGTCGTATAGGAAGCATTGGTGGGAATGATAATCAATTGCAATAAATTATTATGTGACTTGACAGGTATGGACATTTGTGTTTTGTTTCAAATGATCTTCTATGCTGGTGTTTATAAGGAGCTTAGTACTTTGACACTCTCTTTCAAAGGAAAGTCTTATCCAACCCTGATATGACATTTCTAAAGATGAATTTTAGGAAGGGTTATTAGTATCTTCTAGGACTATCCATCTACATGATTATTAAAATAGCATTTGTGGATGAGATATTATCCACACTTATGTCAATACATGAACAATGCTTTGAATTTCCTTTTGTTAAGGTTAATACTCGATGGTTGCTTATTAACACACCAAAGTTGTATAGTCAAGTACCATTCTAGGAGGATGTTCCTTTTGTAGTGAAAAGCTTTGGAAGCATATTTTCATATGCAACATACTCAGACAGTTTATCACTATTGTACTTTAGAGATCTGTGCATATCATGCACAACAAATATTATATTTTGGATTCTATTTGGAATTAAAAATACCTTTTCCCTTGAGGAATAAAAGGGCATTTGCATTTTACATATATTTGGATTTTATGTAAGTTGCAAATGGTTTCTATACTAACAAAGGTTAAGTTATATATGAAGTACTTGAGGGACCACATTGCAAGGGAACATCACATGGAAAAGTTTGATGTAGACAGAGCTTGGAATGCAAAATGACTTCGAAGCTAATGCAAAATGACCTATGTGTAGTGATGTTAATTAAAGCAATGGGAAATATAAAGTACTTTATGGTTTTCTTAGAAGAAAGCAAGAATATTTTTGAAAGATAAATCATAGAACTTTTATTTATTTAAAGACTTTAAGAAGGGGCATAATTCCAATGTGATATAAAATTGAGTGTCCTTATTATAAATGGTAATGGTAATATACTTTTGGATATTTTAAAGGTTTCGTAAGGTGAACAACACAAACAAGAAACAAACCAATACCTATTTTTCACAACAAAATGAGTGGCTAAGAGAAAAAGGCACACTATAGTTGAAATTGCTAGGTGCATGTTGAAACGATTACCTAATAGTTTTGAGAAAAATGATTTAAAAGGATAATGCATATGTTAAACATAGAAACTGATGAATTCAAAGGGATGTATCCTTAAAAAGTATGATAATGGTAAGAATTGCAATATTTGATATTTTAAAAATTTTGGACGCAAGGCCTTTTGGCATAAGAATGGTATGAAATGCATCTTTATTGGCTACAAAAAGGTGTCAAAAACATACAATTATTTGATCAAGTTCAATATAGATGTTGTTTTGTATTGAACTCGAGTAGTAGTGGAGGAGATAAGTAATAAGGATAATAGAGTTATCAATTTTCCATTTGGATCTTGAAAAGTTATTCTAGAAAAGAAAGTGCCCATGATGGATGAAAACAAATCAAATGAGAAAATGCTACATGAAGAGAAAAAATATGTTGAGTATTTCAAACCTTATGATATCTACGAGGAATGTAACAAAAATGTAGGAAAAGGATGTAAATTATACAATATTTTCCTTTTGAATGAGACTATTAATTTATTTTCATATGAACCCACTTCCATTCATGAAATAAATAGCATAAAAGAACAAAGTGATGCGATGGATGTATAATTAACATCATTGTAGAAGAATATTAACAAAGAATTGGTCTAGTTACTTAAAGGGAAAAAGTAAATTGGTTACAAATTGTTCTTATAAATGATCACAAATAAAATGGCTCCATAGACAGGTATAGTATCAAGTTAGAATTAAAGGAGTACACATAATCTCGAGGGATCCAACTTGAGGAAACTTAAACACAAATAAGAAAAGTAGTCATGTTTTAGATTGTGGTTGAATTGGAAACATAATTTGGTCGGGGAATCCAACCAATTGAATTAGAAGAATATGCTTTTAAATTAATATCTCAAGTTAGAGGTGCATGTGGCTCAATCATAAGGGTATGAGGAGAAAAGTAAATTTCAATGAATTTATAGATTGGTAAAATATCTTTATAGATTGAAGTGGGAACCAAGGGCATGGTACTCAAAAATTAATAAGCATGTGAGATCAAGTGGTTGTTAGAGGAGTGAAATTGAATTTGCATGTCAAAAGAAGTGGAAGGATGTCATTATTCAAAGAGTTTCAAGAAAGGCATCAAAGCAAGGCGAAGGTTATCGAAGAAAAAAAAAAAATCACAATCTACATTGAAGAATCAAACCCTAGATCGAAGAGGTAGTCTACAACAACATAATTTTTGGATCCTATAGTCATCATCAAAAGACCACAAAGATCCTCATTAAGTTATCTCAAAGCAAGGTAGCTCGAAGTAACTTTAAAGTTGAATATTACATCATCTTGGAGAGGACAGTGATGAATTCAGACTCCTAACACAATCACACAGTAGTTCGGATCTTTGTGTTGATGGATAGTTTTGGATGTCATATCACAGTATACAATTTGGACTAAACAGAAGTGACAGTGAGGTTTTGTTTAGGGTAAAGTTCAGATCTCCATAGTGAAAGAAGTTTTGATATGTCTCTCTATAATTTCGGCTAGATGATGTATAGAAGCCACGGTTTGGTGATGTGAAGGAGTTGCCATTAAGAGAAGCATTACAATGTCTTTCTAATGTTGTAGAAAGGACACTTTGGTGTCAAGACAATAATATAGTTCCATCTCAAGTGTGTCAACAGTTTGTTGCTATCATATTATGCTCAGAAAGGAAATGATCTCAATGTGTAAGAAGAACCAAAAGGAGGAAGGAAAAGATAATCAATAAAGCTATATCTAAAGGCATTGTCATTATAAAAGGAGCAATCTCCTCTCACTGAAGAAGGGTTTTTCATTTGGAAGAAGATCATTCAAAAGGGAGCACTAATACATCTTCTTCAACCATCAGTAAAGTGATCAACTTGAAAATTTCATCTTCACTTATCAAGTAAGTATCTTTCATTATTTAACCAAATTTGGTGAAATGACTTCATGTTTGCAAGGAGATCTATAAGCTGGTTGGGTCATCGAAATTCCTTGCATGAAAAAGGAGGATATGCATAGTCGTCGAAGAAAGTGAAGTAATTGAACACATAAATGAAAAAGGTCTCCTCTGAATTCATGGAAATGGATTCTTATGAAAGTTCCCCCAATATAGCAATATTGGAGACATCAAAGAGATGTATATGATAAGCTCGTAAGAATATTCTCTAAAGATGTGATAAAGAATGTCACATGACTTATGCTAGTGTAAGTATTTGCATACTGCCATCAGTGAACAAAACTCCTCTTTTCATATTCATATTAGGGTCTCGCTCAGAAATTTTTGTCATTCCACTAGGTCATGCAAAAAATTAGTCACTCATGGTAGTCCTAGTCCAAAAACATCACTCTTCCCTAAATGTGATTACTTGCTAGCATAGTTTCATATCTTGTTGACTGTACATCATCCATAAAGTTAATTTTATCATGCCATTTGTATCAGTCATGAGGTCATCATGTCATCTTGAAATTCAGTCCTTCAAGGTCTCATTAGGTCTTTTAGGGATTTTCAAGGTTTCATTAGTGTTACAAGTCTATTTGGGTACATCACTCCCGACATTCAGACCAGTACAATTAGTGCTCATCAAACCCTAATTCAGTTGTTACATGTCCTAGACAAGTCATCTCATTGAATGCTTCCATCCATGAAAGTTTCCTAGCCTGAGGCCTTGCTGAAATGCCTACTTGGGACACCAACGCAGCGTTAGGGGTAACTGCACTGCAGAGCAGGCAGGCCCATTCAGGCCTGCACTTAGGCCCTCTTTGACCTGCATTGGGCGATATTGAGTGAAATTTGCATAGGGTTCTGGGAATATTCCTTGATTTTAGATCATTCTAGAAGGATCCCAACTCTTATCTCCTCCTATGAGCTCGAATTTCGATAGGCTAAGGAGAAATTAACCTCTTATCCTGTCATCCCTTGCTCCATGGAAAATAACTCCAAGTTTGGAAGGCCATTCAATACCCTCATTTATGACAAATCCACCTCCATTTCCCTATAAATTGGGCACTCATCATAGTGATCAGGGGCTAGAAATTGAAGATTATAGAGAAATTATGTTGGTTTGAAATTTGAGTTCATGTCAAGCAATGTTATGTTGCTGAATTGGTGTGCTTTTGATGTGGTGAGGATTGGATTGAAGCTGGATGAGTGGCACAGGATCGAACTGTATTGGGTGAAACTCTTCCTTCTACATTAATAAAGTTCTTTATTCCTTTTCTCATATTCTTGTTCATATCTATGATGATTATGTGTTTCAATGTCTTCGATTCCATTAGTTTATAGTAGATAGATCATGTATGATTTGATCGTTGTTGTTTTTGTTTATGTTGACACAGGTACCAATTGAGCGGATTCAGTTCAAGTGGGAGCGACAGGAGCAATTCAAAGGGGATCAAGGAAGCAAAAGACTACAAGTAAGTTCCTTCATCTCATCTACCTACTATAGGAAAATGTTAAACTACTTTCTTTCTGTTGTTCTAGGTATATCTACCCACCTAAGGAAAATGTGTTTATACAAAGATTCAAATTCCATATAACAAATTGGCAACTCCAATGGGGAACGACTATCATTCCTGGTAGTTTATCCTTATCATATCACATCCTATTATACTTTGCTTGGTTTCATTGATCTTATTTCAGTCATTTTGAAGTGTTTTTGGTCAAAAAGTGTGCTTAAATGTCTCTTGATTTGACTCTCTAGCACCAGCGCAATGTTGGTCTTGACATAGTGTGTTGCAGAGCAGTCTCAGGTTAGAGACAGTGCATTGCATCGCATTGTCTCCCACTCTAGCCTGCACTGATCCCTCTTACACTAAAAAGCTCACCTTTGTTTTGATTTTTCCAAAGTTGCTTATGTTTTTATTTGCTGAAAGATCAATGTTCTCAATGGTTTTGAAATCAATTTGTATTTCTCCTCCTAGCCCTACTTTGGCCTTGATTGTTTAGTGTTTCTTAAGCGATTTATTTATCATTATCAATTCATTGTCAAAGTTATCTTATAATCAATTAATCTTTTTAGAAAAGGAAGTGTCGTAAAGTCTTCATTTCTTTGAAAAGGAACTGTCGTAAAGTCTTCGTCTCTTGCGAAAAGTATTGATTAATTGTTTGTTCATTTACTTTCCTTTTGTTCATCTAAACATTAAGGGAAATGAAAAGAAAAACTTGCATTATGCATTTAGATGTTTGTGTGTGCTTGCAGGAATAGTATAGGGAAAGTTAGATTAGATGTGCTCTATGCTCTTTGATTAAGGATTCTAATTGCTCTATCCCTTGTAGTTAAGGTTTTCATTGTTTAAATAAAATGACAAGAATCTTTCTCATGATAGTTGCGTTCTAGGAATTTCAAAGACATCATGCGGTGAACCTGAAAGACAAACTGCTAAACAAGATCAACTTAAAAGTTATCTCAATTAACCTAATGGAGCATTGTAACTTAACGCATAACATTTAGAGGTTCTAGGCTAGAGACGTGTTCTGGCGTTGTTAAACATAGCAGCTGTCGCTAATTGTCTACGATACATTCTGAGTGTGATACCTCATTCCATGTACATAAGTATATCATAGCTCGTCCACATACCTTTGGGTATATAGGGTGATGTTATAGTACGAAAAGTATAAAGGAATGCTCTCACTGTGCGGTTTCGCATTAGATAGCGCTAACACGGATTGGGCCTCCACGTACTTTCGGGTATATATGGGAGGACTACATTAGGTTGCTATCCATCCTTAGGTAACCGAGTCGGCCGCCTTGTACACTGTGATACACCGAACACAGCAATCGAGGAGATTGCTTGCACGTGTGTTAAGTCCTTGGTTTACTGAGGCAGTATATTACAGTTCATAGTTGCTTGGTAATCCTTTTGCCTAGATTACCCTCTTTTTTTTTTTTTTTCTTTTTGTAATAAAATAAAACAACAATCGTGGAGGAACATCAACCTTTACCCCGTCGTTCGTGGAGGACAGCGAGTAAACCACCTTTACCCCATGAAGCTACACCTAACCGGAAAAAGTGGTCTCATTTAACTGAATCCAGTATGTTAGCGCTTGGAATTTCACCTCAAGCTGAGAAAGGTAAACTCCAAGGCAACATCAAACCACTTAGCCTCGTAGCTAGCCCTACGGGGTAGGAGAGGGCTCTCTCCGGTCTATCTCAGTAAAGATATTCAATGGTCGAGATGACCAATAGGGAAACATTGATTTTAGGCTAGTAAACTAATCAAGAGGTTTAATTTGGGATTTTTAGGTTTTTGGTGGAAAATTGGGGAATGGCAATTTTGGGTGCGGGGATTGGACACAGTTTCTGCAGGGGGTTATTTGGGGCAAGGTAGGAAACAGTATTGATGCCTTTGATAGAGGTGGATGGATGGGAATGACTGGTGAGGAGTTAAGGAGATCAAGCAATAACCTTGAATTCCCCTTAAACAGTTGAAAACATTGATATTAAGCAAACTTAAAAGTAGAGCATGACAGTCATGAATTCTACTTTAACACTTCATTTGCCTAATTTGCAGAAGGAAAAGTAAGGAAATGATTCACATAACACACTTACAAGTACAAATAGAAACACACCATCAATACATGTGACCACAAGAATCCCAAAAAGGACTGCAAAACCCTGGTCTTCCTTTGCCAAAAATTGCAGAGATACAGTGAGTAATACAATAAGAGCTTCTCCCTCAAGAGTCCAACCATGAAAATGAGCCAGAAAGTACATAATATAGATCATCTAACATCTTTCCCTGCCTCTAGGGGTCGAGCTCACTATCCTAGGAGCTGTTTCAACCACTTCTAAACTAAGCACTGAAAACTAGGCAGTCAAAACAACTTGCCTCTATAAACTAGGAAACCAATTCATTCATTTAATTTTCACCTATTTCATGAATGAATCTTCTAGAAGAGATACATGAGTGTAAAAGTGTAAAAAAAAATTACATTATTTACATCAAGGAGGATAAAAATCCACTCCAAAAAGTCAAACATGGTCAAAACTGCGTTTTTCTGGGCTGTACAGTGAAATTTTGAGAAACTTGCCTGATAGGTCGCGCGCCATTCCCTGACGGGTCGCGCGCCTTTGAGGGCACTTTTGGGGCACTTCCAGGTGTCCAAATGGGGCAAGAGTAGGCTTGTTGGAAAGGTCTGTGAGTCTACTTTCCAACCCAACTAGAATTTCTGAATTTGGTGGTCATTTGCCCCTCCAAAATTGCAATCTCCCAAGACTGCTTTCTGTGTCTCAAAAATGTGGCAGAAAGTCATTTTTTGCTTGTTTTTTGACCTTCTGGAGGCCCAAAACTTCATAAAATCTCTTGGCAATGGATGAGCATGTGTAACGTTTCATGAAAAATCTGGAAATGCTGAGTTTTTGCAAAATGGAGTTGCCAAGTGAAAGGGTCGCGCGGGGGTGAGACCCGTTAAAAGGACAAAACCTGTAAATTGCCTGAAAAAACCAAAATTGACCCAAAATGTTCAAAATTTCTTGGGATTTGTGCTGTGACTGAGCTATTTAATGCCTTGCTCCTTCAAGGAAGCCTCAGCCAAGATGTGGAGGGGATCGGGCCTTTTTCTCCTTTTTTGTGCCTTGGCCAACCGCCTTTGGAACATCTTCATCTTCGCCTTGCACACGTGCATCCGCGCCCAATAATGGTTCTTCATGTTTCTCAACAATTTCTTATCTTGGTTGGCCTTATCCAACAGCCTCTCCAAGTGAGCATTGAGCTGGATAAGCATGGACTCTCGCTCAGAGGGCAATAGATCATCGGGTCTTCTTCGATTCAAGTTGCGGTCACTACGAATCCTCCACAACTCATCAAGAGCTTGCTCATCCTCCAACTGTTTGTTGCGCTGCTCTAGATATGAGATTGTCCATTGTGCCCCCTCTAATCTCCTCTGCAATGCATCATTTTCAGCTCTAAGGTGCTGAATGATCTCCTTCGACTCTAGGCTAGGAGAACTGACATCAAGATCAATAAGCTCTATATCTGGAACACCTGATGGCCCCTCATCAATCTTGGGTTGTTTGCCTGTCTGTGCTGCCTGTGCTGCTGAAGAAAGCGAGGCCCCTTCCACCTGCTGTGGAGATAACACTCGCTGAGCTGATGAAGAAGGCGAGACCCCTTCCACCTGATGTGGAGAAAATACTCGTCGAGCTGCTACAAATAAGGCCCTTTGGCCTCTCTAATAAGTGACAAGCGGAGGAGAGCTGACATGGCTAGTCCCAGGGATATCATGCTGCCGTGATGGTCCTCCCTCCTCATGAACAATCTCCGGATGTGGTGGTGGTGGTGTAAAGAACTCACGAGAGATGAACTCCTCCCATGAGATGCCCTGCTGAGCCAACTGATGTAAGACCACAAGCTGAATCAAACCATAATGGTAGAGGCTCCTATACTGCTGTGCTGGGCTCTTCCGCTGCATCACGGGCACCATCCTCTCAATGTTCTGGCAGAAGAAAACAGGGATGTTCATCATCCGTACCCGTGTGAAATGCATCAATAGGCGAATATGGTACGAATATACCTGTGAAAATCTGCCCTCACAGGTAAAATAGAGCATGATAAGCCTCATCATGGGAGCATACTCACTCCTGAGAAATCTGAAGGGAAACACACCTGTCAAGTGTCTCATGAGTGCGGGTCTAACGAAAGGCTCAAACTGAACATTGTCCAACACCTTGCGCTTATTCCATACCTCTCCGACATTAGGTATCCCTATGGCCTGTGCAATCATCTCGGGTGTCAATGTAAAGTCCATCCCGGCAAGGTTGACATGTCCATCATGCAAATGTAAAACAAATAGGCGAGCCAACTCTCTGTGATGCTGAATCCGAGAGATCCTCTCGCAAAACTCATAACAAGACATATACCGGAAACATGAGACTGCCATAGGACAAGCCTGTAAATCTGTCAAAGAAGTGGGCTCCTCTCTCTTATGATGACCACCCTTTCCACCCTTATGAGGCCTCCTCTGTACCTCAAACTCTGAAGCTGATGCCTGGTCATCACTTTGCTCGTAATTGGTTTCGGTTTCTGACATTGTTTAAGGAGCAAAGTGGCTGAAATGTACTGTTGTTTCTGCTTGGTAAAATGCTGATTAAAATGCTGTTTCAAGGGGACAAGGAGCACGAGGGGAATGTTAGGGGAGGGACACTTTAAAGGGAAAATGGGAATAAATATATAAAACAGGGATTTTGGGAAAAATCATTGCAAAATCATTGCATATACACCATTATACAAACTTATTAACATGGATATTATTAGAGGTAGGGTTAGGGTTTGATTTTTACTTGTTAGGGAAGAGGGGTAGGGTTTAGGGCTTTTCACTAATTTTGCAAGGGAAATTTACATGGAATGTCAAGGAAAAAGAAATGGGAATGGGGAAAAAATGATTACAAGGGAATACCTTAAAACAGCATTAAACCCTAGCCACTTTTACAATTTCAAACTACAACAACATGGAGTTTTTCTCTTGCACATGGAGATCTTTGAAAATGTACTCATGATTTCTTTTAACCATAACAAGCAACAAATTTTTAAGCTTGAGGGCCTACCTCACACAATCCGGCGATTTTGTGGCTCCTTGGTGAAATTTGCAGGCGGTTTTATAAGGAGGGCGCTGACGGGTCGCGCGCCTCACCCAACGGGTCGCGCGCCACTGACGGGTCGCGCCCGTTAAAAAATTGCATTGTCGGAGGGCGCTTGACGGGGGCGCTCTGACGGGTCGCGCGCCTGGTCTGACGGGTCGCGCGCCTCTGCAACTCACAAATTCGCCTCGAACTCACTTGCAATCACTTGCTCAATGACTTAGATGCACAATGAGGCTCGATGGAGGGAGATTGGGCTTTTATAACCTTGATTTGAATTAATTTCATGCCCAAACCCACTTTATAATGTTTTTCTTTGACACTTTATAAACTTGATGTTTTTGGTTTCCTTTTATCCTGAAATTGACTAATTTGATGCTTTTGCTCGATACTTTTTGCAGGGATAACATCTGAGGGATCTTGGCAAGGGAGCCAGGGTTACATGCTGTCCTTTGAAGCCTTTTGAAATTTTACCATTTTTTACAAAATTTTGAAAAATGACCTTGGCTTTAAAAATAGGGTTTTTTAAATCCAAGGCGAAATTTAACTGTACAAGATAGAATTTTCGAAGAAATACTTTGAAAATCATCCTCTGGCTTGCTTGGGCACTTATTGACCTTCAGAGACATGACCTTGAAGACAATCTTGACCAAAAACCCTAGACCTAAAAATTTGATCTCAAGACAATAGACAAGTAACCTTGACAAAGTTTAATGACTGAAACAAGCTGATACAGCAGTGCCCAGAGGGGGACAAAGACACCAGCTCCTCCATCAGGGTTATGGCATGCCTAACGGAATGCAAAGAATGACACTGATGAGACACCTACCTATGCAAATGCAAAGAGCTTTGATCGTTGATGGAGGGCTACTAGACCGACTCTAACACAGTACATCAAAAACTTCTGGTTCTTCATCTAAATTACCAAAGCCGCCTATACCGGTAAGTATTGTGACCCCAGTTACCCCTACAATTACTGGTACATCTGTTACTGAAAAGGAACCTTTACAATTACCTAAGGACACTAAAAATGAGCTTAGTGAATCAGTAACCCAAGTTGTCCAACAAGAAGTTGATTCTCAACCCAAAGTTGTTCAACAAAAAATTACTTCTGAACCTGAATCTATTCAACCAGAAGTTGATCCTCAACCTGTTAGCGCTTGAAATTTCACCTCAGGCTGAGAAAGGTAAACCTCAAGGCAACATCAAACCATTTAGCCTCGTAGCTAGCCCTACGGGGCAGGAGAAGGCTCTCTCCGGTCAATCTCGGTAGATCTTCAATTGAATGAGATGACCAACAAGGTAACACTGATATTAGGCTAGTAAACTGATCAAAAGGGTTGATTTGGGGTTTTTTGGGTTTTTGGTGGCAAATTGAGAAATTGCAATTTTGGGTGCGGGGATTTGACACAGTTTCTGCATGGGGTTCTTTGGGGCGAGATAGGAGACCGTATTGATGCTTTTGATTGAGGTGAGTGGATGGAAAAGACCGGTGAGGAGCTAAGGAGAGAAAATAATACTTTGAATTCTCCTTAAACAGTAGAAAACATAGAAATTAAACAAATTTAAAAGCAGAGCATGGCAAGCATGAATTCTTACTTTAACACTTCATTTGTTTAATATGCAGAAGGAAAGAAAGGAGATGATCACATAAACACACTTACAAGAACATTTAGAAACACACCATCAACACATGAGTCCACAAGAATCCCAAAGATGACTGCAAAACCCTGGTCTTCCTTAGCAAAAAATTGCAGAGATACAAGTGAAATAATACAATGATAGCTTCTCCCTCAAGAGTCCAACCATGAAAATGAGCAAGAAAGTACATAATATAGATGATCTAACCTCTTTCCCTGCCTCCATGGGTCGAGCTCACTATCCTAGGAGCTGTTTCAACCACTTCTAAACTAAGCACTACAATCTAGGCAGTCAAAACAACTTGCCTCTATAAGCTAGGAAACCAATCCATTCATTAAATATTTACTCTTTACATGAATGAATCTTCTAGAAGTGTTAAACAAGAGTAAAAGTGTCTTAGAGTTACAATAATTACATCAAAATAATCATTTTCCACCCCAAAAAGTCAAACTGAGTCAAATCTGCGTTATCTAGGCTGTACAGTGCAATCTGGCAAAAAACTGCCTGACAGGTCGCACCCCCCCTGCCTGACGGGTTGTGCACCTTTGGAGCTCTGTTTGAGGCACTGGAATTTTTGGATTTGGAGGTTCATTTGTCCTGTCAAAACTTAATTCTCCCAAAACTGGTTTCTGCAACTCAAAAAAGGGGCAGAAAGTCAAATTTTGCATGTATTTTACCTTTTGGAGGCCCAAAACTCCATAAAAACTCAATTCCATCCATAGGCATATGTAACTTTGCATGAAAAATCTAGAAATGCTGAGTTTTTGCAAAAAGGAGCTGCCATGACAAAGGGTCTCACCGGTGAGACCCGTTGAGGAGCCAAAACCTGTAAATTTCCAAAAATTGCCAAAATTACCAAAAACTTTCAGAATTTTTTTGGGATTTGAGCTGTGGCTAGGCTAATGAGTGTCGTGATCCTTGAGTGAAGCCTCAGCCAAGATACGGAGGGGATTTGCTTCTTTCTCTGTTTTTGGGCCTCGGTCAACCTCCTTTGAAAAACTTTCATTTTGGCTTTGCATACATGCATCCTTGCCCAATAATGATTTTTCATATTCCTCAGCAGCTTTTTCTCTTGGTTGGCCTTAGCCAACAGCCTCTCTAAGTATGCATTCACTTGGATGAGCATTGACTCTTGGTCTGCAGGCAATGGATCACCGGGTCTTCTTCGGTTCAAGACTCTGTCACTACGAATCCTCCATAGCTCATCAAGTGCTTTCTCCTCCTCCAGCTGTTTGTTCCGCTGCTCCAGGTAAGTGATAGTCCATTGGGCACCCTCAAGTCTCCTCTGCAAAGCATCATTTTCAGCTCTCAGATGCTGAATGATCTCCTTTGCTCTCGGCTAGGAGAACTGGCCTCAAGATCAATGACCTCGGTGTCTGGGACTCCTGATGGACCCTCATGAATCATAGGATGTTTTCCCCTCTGTGCTACCTGTGCTGATGAAGAGAGCGAGGCCCCTTCCACATGATGTGGAGATAACACTCATTGAGCTGATAATGAAGGCGAGACCCCTTCCACCTGCTGTGGAGATAGTACTCGCCTGGCTGCTGCAAATAAGGCCCTCTGGCCTCTCTGATAAGTGAGCTGAGGTGAAGAACTAACATGTTGAGTGATCAGAATATCAGGCTGCTGAGATGGTCCTCCCTCCTCCTGAATGACCTCTGGATGTGGCTGGGGTGGTGCTGTGAAAAAATCACGGGAAATGAACTCCTCCCATGAGATGCCCTACTGAGTCAAATGATGCAAGACTATGAGCTGAATCAAACCATAATGACATAGGCTCCTGTACTACTGGGCCGGGGTCTTCCTCTGCAAATGGGTACCATCCTCTGAATGTTCTGAAAGAAGAAGACCGGGATGTTCATCATCCTCACTCGGGTGAAGTGCATCAAGAGGCGAATGTGATATGAGTACACCTGTGAAAATCTGCCCTCACAGGTAAAATAGTGCATAATAAGCCTCATGATGGGAGCATACTCGCTCCGGAGAAATCTGAATGGAAAAACACCCGCCAAATGTCTCATGAATGGTGGCGGACATAAGGCTCAAAGTGAACAGTATCTAGCAACTTGCGCTTAGGCCACACCTCACCAACATTCGGTATCCCTGTAGCATGTGAGATCACCTCGGGTGTCAATGTAAAATCTACCCCTGCTAGATTGACATGTCCATCATGCAAATGTAAAACAAAGAGGCGGGCCAACTCTCTGTGATGTTGAATCCGGGAGATCCTCTCACAAAACTGATAACAAGACATGTACTGAAAACAAGTGACTGCTATAGGACAAGCCTGTAATTCTGCCAAAGAGGTGGGCTCCTCTCGCTTATGATGTCCACCCTTACCACCCCTACGAGGCCTCCTCTGTACCTCAACCTCTGTAGATGATGAATGGTCATCACTTTGCTCATAAGTTTCGGTTTCTGACATGGTTTAGGAGCAAAGTGGACAAACTGAACTGCTGTCTCTGCCTACAAAAAGTGTTGAACTCTATGCTGTTTCAAGGGGAAAAAGACATGAGGGAAATGTTAGGGGAGGGATCTTTTAACAAGGAATGGGAATATATAAATATAACAGGGAATTTTTAAGGGAAATGTTGCAAATCATTATGCATATAGGAATACATATTTATAATTGGGAAATCATTTGCAAAGATCATTGCATATGGGAAAAAACATATATGAAAGTGAACATGGGAATATGCATACATGTATTAATAGGGGAAATAGGGAAACCATGCACAAAACATGTTGACATATTTACCAACACTTTTTGTTATCTACACATGCATATGGTGGAGAGGAACTAGGGTTTTGAATTTTGTTTTTTGGATGCTTTGGGAGAGGGGTAGGGTTTTCATTTTTAGTGATTAGGGATGGGGAAAGATTTGCATTTCATTTGTAAAATAATATGGTAAAAGAGATGAACATATAAGTGTGAGTGAAAGGGAAAGGAGGGAAACAAACCCAAGGGAAAAATAGCTTGAAACAACACAAACCCTATCATAGTTTGCTCATTAACATTGCAGCCATATAATGTCTTTTCACTCATGAGGGCTTACATTCATCACCAACCACAAAAATGATGTGTAAAAAGCCTACCTCGAACAAATTTGATGACTTGGAGGAAGATTGGGCAATTTGTTTGAATTTTGCAGCAAGACAGTTCAACGGGTCGCGCCCGTTGTTTTTTTGAACTGTGGGAGACCCTCTGACGGGTCGCGCGCACCCAACGGGTCGCGCACCTGGCTCGACGGGTCGCGCCCCTCTCTGCTGCCCGAAATTGCTCTGCCTTTGCTCCTTTCTCTCAATCACTCTCTCACACCTCTCTTGCAAGCGTTAGGATGCACAATGAGAGTGAAAGGAGGGAATTTGGGCTTTTATAAGTTTCATTTGAAAAAAATTTCATTCATAAACCCACTTTCTAAAGTTCATCTTTGACACTTTTATAACACTGATTTTTTTTTTTTGGTTTCCTTTATCCTGAATTTGACTCATTGAGTGCTTTGACTTGATTCTTTTTGCAGGTAGATCATCTGAGGGACCTTAGCAGGGGACCAGGGTTGCACTTTGTCCGCTGAAGACTTTTGAAATTTCATCACTTATTTACAAAAACTCGGAAAATGACCTTGGCTTTAAAAACAGAGTTTTTAAATCCAAGGTGAAAATTCACTGTACAAGATAAAAATATCGAAGAAACACGTTTGCAAACCTCCCTCTGGCTTGCTGAGTACTCATGGATTTTCAAAGACATGACCTTGCAGAGATAAATGACCAAAACCCTAGACCTAGGACTTTGACCTCAAGACAAAACAAGACAATCTTGAAAAAGCTTAATGACTGATATGACCTGATCCAACAAAGCCAAGAGAGGTATAAATAGACCAGCTCCTCCATCAGGGTTATGGCATGCCTAACGGGATGCAAAATTTGACACTGATGAGACACCTACGAATGCAAATGCAAAGAGCTTTGATCGCTGATGGAGGGCTTTCAAGACCGACACTAACAGAACCTATCACAGTTCAACCAGAAGTTACTTCTCAACCAGAAGTTGTTCAAAAATCTCAACCTGAACCCGCTGTTCTTTTACTAGAACACTTGGATCTTGAAGTTGAAAAATCAGAAGTTGTTCCCGTACTCGACAATGATCGACCGATTTTATCCTCAGACACCTGTCGTTGTTGATACTTTCCCTTTATCGTAAAGTGAAACACCAGAAATCTATTACGGACCTGATGGTGAAATCCTTCCACCTGGTTTGATTTTTATTGAAGAGGAATCTGAAGAAGAAACACCTAGAACTCCCACTCATTTTGGACCTGGGCTTTATCTTTATCCTCATACTCCTCATTTTACTACTCCTTTTGATCCTGTTTACTTTCAAACTCTTGTTGATTCATTAGTACATTTATTGGGTCATTTGACTATGGCTGAATCAACATCCCATATTGTACCATCTATTACAGCTGCGGCATAATCTATTATCACTAATTCTTCGATGTTTACCACAACAACTAAGTCAGATCTGTATGGTGTTCCATCCGTCCCACCGGGTTACCAATCATTATCTGCAACTCACTCAGGTGTTGCTTCTAGTCCATGGTCTTCACCCATGTCATCCACAGGAATTTTACCTGGTTCTTCACTTACGAATACTAAACAGTTTGATCCATTAAGTCAATATCAAGCTGGTCCATCTGGTTACAGTCTAATGTATCCACTTTACACTAGATTACCTCCATATGGATAACAACATGCCCAATCTTCTTATCCTCCATTCTCTGGGGGAAATCATATGGCAGTATATCGCCATCTTTAGGTCAGCCCGGAATGACTGTTTGTCAGTGGCAGCCTACGAAGCCCATTCAACCAAGGCTTGTGTATCCATCACAACCAATGCAGTCTGTTTCATCCATACCTACTACACTTGTCGTTATGAATTTACTACAGTCGCAAGCTCAGTAAATTGTATCTCAACCTTTGCAAGCTAGTCCTTCAACCTATGACCCTCAAGTTTTAGGTCTACAAACTCAATCTTCTTACGTTGTTTTACAACAACCATTTGTGCCTGGAATCCAACAAACTCAGGACAATTTACCATTTAATGGAATGACTCAGACTTATCCCCAGAGTATTCTTCTGTGTTTCATGTGTGATTGTTTCTTCTTCATCTATTATATGTGTTCTATTTGATCTTGCTCAAAATCGATTAAGCTTCCGCAAGTTTGATTGTGGAAGTAGATTAAGTATTTTTCTTTAGTACATTGCATAATTAGTTTAATCTACAGGAGAATTTCTACAATAACATCTAGAGTATGACAGAACAGGTGCACCCACTCAGATTGTGGCTCTTCTCCATAGACCTTTGTGCACTTGGCCAGGTGCGTGCACAGATCATCCCGTCTGTCATACTTATCTGTTAGTCATATCGTAGGCTTCCCAAAATGCATGCACATCATTCTTCTGCATTCGTGCCAGTCCTCAAAGCTTCCTTGGTTCGTACCCAACTACCTCGCGGGCGTAGCACACAATACCCACTTCAAAGCCTGGAAACGTTGCTTTTCCGGCACCTCCCTTTCAAATTTGTCCAAGAAAGCATCTACCTCACTTAACCCATCATAAGTGGGTAGATCCCTTACTTCTATCGATACGCAACACAACGATCTTGTCATCATATTACAGTTCAGTGTGGTTACCTCATGCAACTGATTTTTCCATCGCTCTATCTCTTCATCTGAATCCGAAGTACAGGAGCTTTCATGCTCCCATGAGATTCGTCCATCCGCAGTGGGATTTACCCAGTCTTGCTCTCGCACAGTTATCTTGTAGATCCAGTCCAAATCATCATCAATTTCGTAGTCGCGCACCAACTCAGTGTAGCGCAATCCTTCCACAGGGTCCAAGGGTATAACTACGCGAAAAGACTTCTTCTAAAAAATTATCTTGTGCTTCTTCATATTAATCATCCCATTCGTGTCAGTGACCCAATCAATTTCGAAGAGCTCAGGGGTAGGATTGCTATCATCAATAATCTCTAACACTTCAAAGTCTGCTAGAGCGCTCACTCCTTTAATATCCACGGTGATTCCCTGCAATCTCCCCATAGGTATTATCTTTTGTTGCTGCCCCATTCACAACTAGATAAGAGACCTTTGCAGCATAGGCCTTCCCATGCGCTCCCATGTCTGCTTCGGCAGAATGTTCGCATCCGATCCTAAATCAAAAATTACCTGGTCCATCTCATATTCTCCAATCTGCGTGGTTAGCATCATTTCTCTTCCCGTCCTTGTCACATGCTTTCCAATCTTCTGAACTATGCGCGATTCTCCTGGCACAGTCTCAACGCATCTGTTAATGAGCTCCTGTAATCCTTTTACAGCTTTACTGTTGCGTAGTAGCTTCAGGCATGTTTCCAGGAACGTCGTAAGCATAGATGGGTCCATTTTCGGCTTCGATCTATCCTTGCTTCCTGAAGTGGAGGCATCAATGAAGCTCTTCTTAGCTTCCATGAAGGTTTCCTTAGCGCGCTCCAAATCAAACTCTGCTTCTTTCGTCGGAGCCTTGCGAACCCAAGTACTATCTTTAGGTTGTTTGCCTTTATCATCTCCTGTCGTAATTCCACTTCGAAGCACAATGTTCACATTTGGATCTTCCTCGCACGGCTCAGACCTCATCATCTGCAGGTTCTGAGTCTGGGGAGGTGGTAGTGCTCCCTTGCAGAGTATCCTAGCTATCAGCGTAGGAAAATCCTCTGTTTCATGATCAAACAAGGTACAGTACAGACATGATGGGCACGTTGGATTCGTACAATCACGGGCATAATGTCCTAGCCCTCTGCAATTGTAAAATATCAGTTGTTTGAGACCTCTTTCAGGTCCTCCTCCACCTCGGCCTCTCTCGTGCCCCAGAAATCCATTTCGCACCACTCTTGTGTTCTGGTCAAGGGGTCGCCTTTCAGCCTAAACCCTGTAGGTGGGAGTTCTATCGATCATCAGCTCATAGCTTCTACAAGTGCACTCATCGTGTCCAACCGATCTACAAAAATTATAGAACAACTGTTGTGAATTCCGTGCGTACTTCTGTAACAAATGGCAGTTGTATGTAGCATGCTTTCCTCCTATTTGACAAATCACGCACCATAAAGCAGGCGCCACGCTAGGTCTTGCTTATGCCTTTAGTCTTAACAGCATCAGTCCTCATCCCGTGAGGTAATTCGTGAATACCAGGTAGTGGTCCTTGTCACAACCCTGACCCTTGCATTTTACGCACCATACCTCTTCATGCACTTCTGGTCGGGTTGTCCTGTCCTATTTCAAACTTTGCATCTCAAGGCATAATTTTTTCAACTATGCGTGGATCTGTTGAACTCCCAAGTTAGGATCCTGTATCAGGGTCTCATGCAGCCTCATCATGATCTCCAAGGCCTCTGCCTGGGTTGTTAACCTCTATTGCGACAATGCGTTCCTCAAATGTGGCATTAGCGAGGCTACAAACCATTCGCGGTGTTGTCCATTTGTCAAAGTCATATTAGCTTCGCGAATTGTACACTTCAGTCTCTGATCTAGCTCCCAGGGAGTCTCGCCTGGTAGCATTGTGATATCTTTGAATCCAATGATTGATTGTGCCTCTGACTTCAGCCTGCTAAATTCTATGTTCAGCGCAAACTGGATATCCACGATCCCCGCATTCGGATTATCATCAGAATGCTTAATATATTAGGTCAGCGCGCAATCCTACAGTGCACTGACCAGCGTCGCTTTCTTTATATTATCATCTTTAACTCCCTGTTCTTCCCATACAGCTCTTATCATGAACCAAAACTGGTCTGGATCTTCATTTACTACTCCCTTGAACACAGGCAAATTTATCGCACATGCCATATTAACTCGCGGTGGTGGCAAAGGTGGTACGGGTGAAGATGGAGGTGAAGGCGATGAAGTTGGTGGTGGTGTAGGTGGGGGTGGTATGCATGGAATCCTTTGCCTTATCAAATTGATCACACTTCGCGGCGAGACCTTCGCGAGCTCTTGCTCGTCTCCTCGCAGAGGTGAAATAAAAGCGCTATTCTCTGGTCCCTTACTTCCTTCATTTCTATAGGTTTTTCCACTTCTTGTAGCTCCAGAAATCAAGGTAGTTGCATAACCCTCTTTTCACACAATAACATTTTAATCCAAGTATTCAGAGACTTTACATACTTACCTCGTGGTCCTTTGAGAAAGTGTCACTCTGCCTCGCTATAGCTGACTGAAGTATCTACCGCGAACTCAGTAATGAATCCTCCTATAATCTGATCGAGCCAATGATCAACAGTGCACGCAATCTTATCCTCCGATGCTTCCAATCTATGCACCAACTCTGGGGTCCACACAATAGGATTGTCGAGCTTCCACCTTCCTTGGCTATCTGCTAGCTTCGTGATCCACTCATACAGCTCAGTAGGGAAAGATGCGAAGAAAATTTCGTGGATCTCTATGTACAGGTAGCAGTCTAACCACTCTTCCTTTTTCAGTCGCGGATTCCTGTTCTCCTACACCGCGAACTCGTGAATTCTCATGTCCAACCAATCTTCAATTTCCTTCTTAGTTGGATTCCAATGATATGACATCAAACATCTCTATGAAAATTCCGGTCCTGGCAACAGAACCATTTGTTTGCTTAAGGGGGCCTGACCCAGGTTCAAATTTATTTAGCCAAACAAATCCCTGTATTACTGGCCCTTTCGGCAACAGCCCACGGAGCGCGAACTCAGGTCTCACTCGAAGCAATATGGGGGGATGCTAGAACCAAGTTTCACACCCTTGAGATGTTTGAGGGGTTGGTTTAGTCCAACTGTGAATACCTTCGTGCAGGTCTCTTCGCGCACTTTTCCTGACCTACGAGGTCTTCGCTCTCTGTTATACTCGCCTTCGTGCAGCCCTAACCAGGGGCTAAGGTGCTTTTTCGCTGCTAAAGCAACGATCTACGCTATTTCCCCAAGTTACATTGCAGATCTTACTTATCTTCTTATAACAATTAGTTATCTTCGCGTAAATAGATACTTTATCTTATATTCGCTTTATCAACACATTCATATAAGTTCGCGCATCATATAAACAACAGAAATGGAATTTATACCCAATACATTCAATGCAGAAAACAGTAAAAGATACACAGAAATGATGTAAAACTTCTCTTTATTACTTCTCCAAAGATTACAGACTCAACCCGCCCTACGCACTCAGCTGCAGGGGTCCGCGCACTCAGCTGCAGACTACTAGGCCTCTGCGCACTCAGCTGCAGAGCCTTCTCCTACTCTACAACCCAAAGACATGACTTGACACTTCAACTAAGACTCAATTCTTCATCATTAGATCTTCGGTTAACTTCTACTTTTATTCTTTACAACTTAGAGCCTCGCTCTATTTATACAATCCCATGGTCTGTGGACCATGGGTAGATCTCTAAAGTCGACATTACATTACAAAAAAGAGGGCGGAAAACCCTATGACTCATTTACAATCATCACGCTCTGCGCCCATAAAACGCGGAGTCTTTACATCGGATATGGTCAAAATCTGGGCTTTAAGCCCCAAAACTTGCCTTGGGGGATCCCACGCCCAACACAAATGCTTGCCTCTTTCTGGCACCAGATCACCATCTCATGTATTGTTTGCTGACGCTAGAATCGCTCATGGATTCTTACTTCTATGCAACCACCAACTACTTGAGCACAAAAGAGGTTGTCAAAGTTTTTTTTTTTGTTTTTCAAGTTGTCTGTGATCCTCCAGGCTTGATTTGTGGCTTGAGGAACCATGACTTTTAATCAAGGTTTTCATTGATGTCAATATGGAAGGGTTTGTGATGGCAAATTATTATGATAAGTGATGTTGTCCATTGATTCCCATTGATCATAATGTTGCCCATGGAGGACCCAAGGACTGAATACAATATATAGATTTACAGACAAAATGGAAGCAATAGACCCAAGGAGGAAATCCATCAGGGAAGCCATTGGAAAGACATTGGAAGTCAAGAACAAGAGCAGTCAAAGAAGAACTATCGGGAGAGCCATCGGGAAAGTTGATCGAAAGCATTTTATAGGAGTAAGACCACAGGAGTGAGAGAAGCAATTCATCGGAAGTCATAAAAGAAGAGTTATCAGAGGTCATAGGAAGATAAGCCATAGGAGCAACAGCGATATTGGAGGAGAAAAGAGGAACACATCATTGGAAGAAGAGCTATCAAAAGAGCAGAAGAGTGAAGATAAGTCATGGGAGAGAGAACCCAAGAGTAAGAGACATATCGAAGGAAGTGATAAACCGCATCGGAGAAATAAAACCATGTAATAACGTATGTAACAAAACCGCATTTGAGAAATTATATCGGCGGCTTTATCAACAGTTCTATTATATGCCACTGCTGAAAACCCTGCTACGATATGTATTATGGACCCGATGGTTCCATCACAATATGCTCTATTTTTATATTGCATCCGCCATACTTGAACCTTCTCATTGGAAGTTATGTACCCCAAGTCTTAAAGAAATGACTCACGAAAACTATGATTGCGATATAATATGTGGACCCGACAAATTTATTCAACGATTTATTAAAATATCACATCCACTACGTCTCAAGTTTAAATAAAGGCTTGACACATTCAAAAATTTCGATTGTGATATTACTGTGGACCCGACAGATCGCTGATTGTGATAAAGTTGTGGACCCAACGGACCGTCAATTATAATAAGATGTGCAAACCTCCGAAGTTGCGATTGCGGGAATTTTATGAAGTTGCGATTGCGATTTAAGCAATGACGTGGCATGTGGGGACCGTCAGACAACAGAATTTTATAATATGAATGTTCGTAAATAAATAGGCTTATGATATAATTGTAATGTGTGACTCCATACACAAGTCAGCCTTTCCTCCAATGAACATGTATTTTGGATATTGATGAGATTCATATGTGTGTGTGTGTGTGCGCGCGCTAAATTCTTCACCTTAAGAAGTGTATTGATCTTAGGGATCTATTATAGAGAAATAGAAATAGTTCACTTCTCGTGAACTTAAGCGGAACAGCGAAAGCCGAAGGTTGAGTGAGCGAAAAAAAAAAAAAAAAAAAAAGCCGAAGATCGAGCGAGCGAAGAAGGAAGACGAAGGTCATGCGGAAGAAGAAGAAAGCCAAAGGTGCAGTAGAAGCGAAGGTCGAGCATTCTGTTGACTGGGTTATTCATTGAAAGGCTCAGACCTGTAATGAATCTGTAGAAGCACAGCCCACGACCTGTTAAAAGACTGCATAGACAGGATTGTTTTTGTACGCACAACCTGAAGCAGTTACCGCAATAGTAAGAACAGAGGGTTGGAAACAGAGAATTGTTTTGTGCAGACTTTGAGGCTTAGTGCAGCTTATTGAAGACACATTGTTGAGAAGCCCTAGCTATCCTTGGAGTTAATCTTGGAAACCATGATGCATCAGTCATCATGAAGTGACCTTGGAGAAAGTAGTTGGGTAAATATGAAGAACAGTAAAGACTCCTTCATATGAAGACAGGTTGTCATTGATGAAGTAGCATGGAGACTACAGTAAAGTTGTAGATTGACAGAACTCAATCAAGAAGATTTTGGGAGCTGAGAATTATTATAAAACATATCTAAACAAATTATAGTAGTGGGTTGTAGCTAAGAGGGTTGGTGCCCTGAAGGTTGGAGCCTTGAAAAAACAAGGTAGGTGCTTTGAAAGGACAGGATTAGAGCCCTAGAGGATTGGTGTCCTCAAGAAACCAAGTCGGAGCCTGTACCAAAGAAGGGTTGGAGCCTCTAAACGCAAGGTCAGTGCATTGAGAAGATAGGGCCGATGCCCTAGAGGTTGCAGCCTCACAAAAGACCAAGTTGGTGCTTGGCAAACAGGTTGGAGCCTGGGGGATTGAAGATCAGTGTCTTCATCAACTTGATTCATTATAAATATTATATTAATAAAAGAATTTATTCATATTACTCATTTTGTGTTCTAAATATAATTGATTTAATTGGTAAAAGTAAAAATTGAAAAGGAATAATGATTCCCCCCCCCTAGTATTTCCATCAATTGGTTTCAGAGCTAGTACCTTCACGCAAAGCCTAACAGCTTGAAGGTTGATCAATTAGAACACAAATGGTGAAGCAAGGAATAAAGTCTCGAATCCTCCTAAATATGTGTCTCCCTCTGTTTCCGAGAAAACTAGTGTCTTTTCGATCTACTAGTCCCACTGGTATTGGCAGCTATCCTAGAAACAAACAATCAAAGCAATTTGTGATTTCCTTTATGTATGATAGATAAGAGAGAAGCAAAGGGACCAACCTGGATCTTCCGCTTGACTCCTTGCTTGATTTCTCTCCTCCTTGATAGAGCTTGCAAATCCTCTCTTACTTGTCCCGCTTAGAGAATACCTGTAGAAAGAAAGTAACAAAACACCATCAAAGCATCTCGATCTATTATATAATAAACAATGCAGAATCGGAAATACATTGAACATACAATGGCATTCACAAATAACAAGATCCACAAATACACAATTGTATGGAGGAAAAATCAAAGAACTTTATTAAAATAGAAGGGAGAATTACAACCCAGCTGTCTGATCCAGCATCATCCTCCCAGCATCAAAGCCCTCTTCACTTCATGAAAAGCAATATCACTCAACAATACAATGCTCCTTCTCAAAGACAAACTATCAGAACTTCCTTACAAATTGCAAAATTCCAGCCTCCAAATTTCTCAGATGAGGGATCCATTTATAGATGTCTACAAGGGTGTGAGTCATCTCTGGGTTTTTTATTAGTGTCATTCCACTTGTTGTTCTTGGTTCCACTTGGAGATTTCTTGGATCTCTTACTCATCCCTGGGCGAATTCAGAGAGGCAAGTGTCATAGGAGAAGTTTCTAGAAGATTCCATGAGCATCCACTTAGCAAACTGTCTCGGACATTTGTCCATTCTCACTCATCGCACCCCACAGAAGGCCTCTTCAATATGCATCACCCCTGGCTAGTGTAGGAGTCAGTATGCATCACACCCTGACAGTGGAACAATCAGTATGGTCCAGTTTTGGCCAGTTCTTAGTGGTTTTTCAGGTGGAACTTCTGGGGAATGATGTAATCAGTTGACCATGATCCTTTAGGGTATGAAACAACACTTTTAGGGGTTAAAGAGCCCTTGGTTTATCGACATATAATATTGGGGTTGCAGTGCCCAAATATGTCTATAACAGTTTCCCCCTAAAGCATGAAGTCGTAAATCTTTTGATGTCGGGTGAAATGCTTTATCATGAGGATCTGAGGTATTCGAACTGGAAGGTGACCTGTATAGGATACACTAAAATACATCATCATCATATTATTTTCGTGATCTAGCTTAGGTGGGCATTCCCATGCTTATCTTTATAAATTCATTTTCATGTACATAGAACAGATAATCGTCTGCGGTTGCAGACTGGTGATTCTTTATATGTTAGAGTCATCATCCCTTAGCTTGGATGATCATCTGTGCAGCTTCTGTGTACATTTCATGTCTTTATATTCTTGAATATATCGCAACCTGGATGGATGATGAAACTAGATCCGGGGTCTTCAAACTCATTCAATCTTCGCCCAATGTACAAGTCGATCCATGTGAAAGGATGTCCTAAAGTCAAACATGGAAAGACATCGCCTGATTACCAGCCAATAATGTAAGTTGTTAACAGGTGCGAGAGGAATCACCGATAATGATAATGACCCTCAAGGTACTATAGTACAATTCACGTGGTGTGAATATGTGATCCGATGTCGACACCACGCAAAATCTTTCGGTCGAAGGCCACTGATGTAAACCTGTCACCGGAAGTGAGAAACTTTCCATTGAGGCATGCAAGCTTCAAAGTACTGAAAGGGGTGTTTCTAAGTCAACTGCTTGGATAATGAGTTGATGTCGATAAGAAGTGACCCGTCGTAGGAGGCCTTAATGTATCCCACATCTACGACATGAAACGAAGCAAATGATTTTCTGGAGGTGAAAACGTTATGATGATACAAGGTTCAGGAATGGCGGTCATGAAAAATAGAGGGTGAAGGTATTGTAGTGGATGAGGCATTAACTGGATGGTGAATTCTCTGAATGACTTCTCTTGAACATATCGGCGACACTGAGATGGATTGGTAGTGTTAACCCCAAAAGATGGATACTATGGAGGACCAATGGTGATATGATCGTTGAATGGAATAACCCAACCCGACTCAATCATGGTGACGGAGTGAAAGTGTCATGTTCAAGAGCAACCTGCTGGTGGGCTCCAGTATTGTAGCAATAATGCTACAACTCCTGGAGCTCCCTATCTCTAATTTTATCAGCCCGGTAGTTCGTACAAACTTGGAAGCGACGGTGCTGTATGCACAAGTACTAGCTCTTGTCGCAGCTGTCACTTGGTCAGCTGGCACAAGTCCGCTAGGGCTCAAGCCAACTTCTATATGCTCACAGAAGAAGCCTTATGAATGATGGACGAAAGCTAACTCAATAGGAGACTAGTCTATTTGCAAAAAGAAACTGAAAGCCAACAAAGCATGAAAACCCTAGTAAACCCTAATTTGACTAGCTAGGCCCTTACAATGCAAAACTGTGAATGAAGCTACTACCACTAATGCCATTACTTGTAGTGAGCTGAAATACATGCATCTAAGCTACTTGCATCTAAAAAGACATGTTTTTGTATTTTTTTCATTAAGTGGTTGGATTTATTGTGATGATGCTTTTGATTAGGGTTTGGTTGTGCAGGAGCGGTTTGAATGGAAGGAAAGCATGGGCAAGGTCAGGATGGCTAAGGGAGGTCCCAGAGGGTCTCTAGCATCGGTCCACAGAAGTCTACCACGTTCGGATGCTCAGCAACCGAGTTTGCAGGCTTCTACAGGAAGTCTGCAGGGGATCCTACAGGAAACTCAGGGATTTCTACAGGAAGTCTGTGCAATTCTACAGGATGTTTGACCGTGAAAGTTTTGGGAGATGGTGAAGTGTTGGAGTGGTGTGGGAGGATAGGTGAGGTGGAGATGGAACTGGTGATGGCTCAGGAGCAGAGAAGTCAGATGGAGGAAGAGTGCATGTAGTGGGTTGATGGCTGGAAGGATGGGATCAACGAAAGTTCAAGTAGATGGAGCTAAGTGAATAATGGGAGAGCTGGAAGGAAATGAGCTGAGCAGAGGTCGGTTGAGTGGCTTTAGGTGTGGTTGAAAAGACGAGGAAGGTAATGGAATGGTGTGGAGCAGTGTAGATGAAACAAATTGTCTATGACTGTCACCAAAAACGAGAACTCTTTAACCTATGTTAACTGTGCCATTAAACCTATGAACAGCAATGGAAAACCGTGAAAAGAAACTCGTGCATGGAAGTGGAATGTAGAAGTATGGTTCAATATCAAAAGTGCATGGATGGATCTTCAACGAAAATGACTATGTTGCAGCTTGCATGGAAGTGAGAAGAACTGCGTTTCTTTTTGGTGGTTGATATGGACTGCACCCCAATCCCTAAGCAGAGATGGCAGTGAGCTCTAACAACCTTTTTCTGGAGCTCCAATGAATTATATCTATCCTCTTCTAACCTAAGCAACTGGAAGCAAATTCACCATAAACTAATCCTATTCAATCTCATGAAAAAGACTAAATTAACAGACTGTAAATTCGAATTGCATGTTAAAGTAAAAACTCAAAGTGCTGGAACGAAATGCAAACAACATTACAACACCGAGGAGATCTATTGCTCTCAGGTTGGGTCCTAACTTGAGAGCTATAGCTCCCTTAGAAACTCAGAATGAGATCAAAATCTGCCTGCCTTTATCATCGAAAACTAAACAAATCTGATGTCATGCCAAAACTGGCTTACAAAAGGAACAAACACCGAGCTGTAGCTCGTACTTCCAAATTACAAGAGCAATACAAAAGTTCAAAAAGCTTCTATCCAAGGCTACGGCCTCAGTATTTATGCAAAATGATAGTCCAACAGGTTTCCTTGATTTGTGGAGCTTGGCTGTCCAACTGAAGGTTAAACTGTTGATCCTGTAGAACAGTTGTAACTGTTGTTCCTGTAGAACAGTTGGCTGCCTCTAAGCTCGGTGGGGAGATTGGTTGGAGCTCGGAGCTATGGTGGGAATCACGAGGAAGGTCCCCAAGACTGTGGACATCCTCTCCTAAAAACCAGCAGTGCCACCTCATTGTCTCCTTGTCTCCTTTCTCGTGGTCTTTGCTCCCTTTTAATGCCAAAAACCTGAAATCATCATGTATTAGTCACGTAGATAGAATGCCTACCTTCTTCCTACAAACAACACGAATAAACCAAGAAATGAATGCATAAGCAATAAAAAATGAATGGTTTGAGCAAAGCAAGTAGGCCAAATGAGCCCAAATTGTACCAAAAATTGGGGCTCATCACTTGCTACCAATAAAATTCTTAAGTTTTCTTCCATTTTTCCCCAGTAATTGCTGACCAGTACCTCTTTATGTTTTTCAAGCTTGAGGAGGATAACATATGCTTGTTCTATAATTTGCCCTTCGGGCAAACCTGTCGCTATGTTTTAGTGAGCTAGCGACAGTGAAACTCATTCTTGTCTGGGTGGACAAGTTTGTCGATATTGTTTTAACGAGTTTAACGACAAGGATAACTCGGTCCTTTTCATGTTTAGAGAGTTTGAAAAGGGACGAAAAGGAAACTCCAGCAGTTCTT